>CM064488.1:16496134-16675344 GCA_032716605.1 Paralithodes platypus | reverse complement strand
ATGATGTTTGATAGAAAATTACATATACACTCACAAACATACTCTCTCTCTCTCTCTCTCTCTCTCTCTCTCTCTCTCTCTCTCTCTCTCTCTCTCTCTCTCTCTCTCTCTCTATTCTCTTCTCCTCGCTCTCTCCTCCGCTCTCTCTCTCTCTCTCTCTCTCTCTCTCTCTCTCTCTCTCTCTCTCTCTCTCTCACAGGGATATTTTCACACACCTGTATACACAAACAAACGGACATATTACAAACGAACATGCAAGATATGTTCATACAACACACATGCACACAAACACATTTGCGCTACTCCGTCACAATACTAGAAATAAACACAGATAAATAGCTTGATAGAAAAATAGACAGAAACACAAATATACAGATAAACAGATAGATACAGAAAATATAAATATACATACATATTGTAGATAGATAGATAAACAGATAGACAAATAGATAAATTAATAGATGCCGATAAACAGATCGATATACAGATACATATAAATGTTGATACATAGATTGATAGAAATATAGATAGATAGATAGGTAAATAGATAGAGAATGTAAAGAGTAGAGGGGGGGGGGGTAGTGAAGGCCGCACAAACAAAGAACACTGGTACATTTAATTGAGTGTGAAGGAGAGAGAGAGAGAGAGAGAGAGAGAGAGAGAGAGAGAGAGAGAGAGAGAGAGAGAGAGAGAGAGAATACACAAACATACACTTACCACCTAAACTTTTACAATCCACGCGAGGTGATCATGACTTATTTCGAGCAGAGATATATAGCAGAAGCTCAAACAAATAAGAGTGGAAGACAAGAGTAGCACAATAGAAGAGAGAGAGAGAGAGAGAGAGAGAGAGAGAGAGAGAGAGAGAGAAGCAGGAAGGCACGTAGAATACGGGGAAGGGGGTGACAATGTGTTGATAGTTACGGTAATAAATTGAAGATAACAAAGGAATTGCAGAATTCTGTAATAGTTTAAACAAATGTAAAGAGAAACATTTATAGTGATGGTGAACAGGATATTAAGGGAAGATTTGTATTGATGTGTTTATAAATATAAATATTTATTTAGCATTTATTTATTAATTACTTCTTTGTATTTATCTTTTCTTCTTTTAGTTTCCTCCGTAGACCTCCATGAAGCTTTAAAAATGATATCTGAAGACGTTCCTTCGAGGTAAATATGTGCATTTCTTGGTAGAATATCGGCCGATTTCTTCTACATTACAGACTTGCTTTCGCTTGCCAGGAATAAATCAACACTTAAATGACACGAAATGTCATAATATTGTCATAGGATTGAGCTGAAAGGTCTCAAAATCACCAAACTAATGGGATAAACGTCCAATTTGTTTGTATGTACGTATGTATGTATAATCCCATCGCTGGGGGTGGCTGACACGAGACAGAGCCTGAACAGAAACAAAATTTAAAGTTCCTATTTTCAGGGTCCGGGACCAGTTTCGCGTTCCCTCGCATGTTTCTCTGTCTCGTTGAGTAGGAGAATTATACAAGGGGACAAGGATTCCTAGCCTCCTGCCCTTGAATGTCCTAAGATCTCAAAACAAATGGGGCTAAACAAGAGGGAGAAGGGGGTCCAGAAAAAGCAAAAACCTCCCTTTAAAACGTGTGGCAACATGTAGAGAATACCAGACTGATCCAATTTTCCCATGCCCATACTCTGATACAATGCGCCATAAACCAGACTCCGATCCAATGCGCAGATAAACGTGATTCTGATAAGATTCTCCTTTAAACCAGTTACAATACGCAAATTAACCAGACTCCGATACAATGCGCTGATAAACCAGACTGATACAATTTGCCGATAAATCGGACTCTAATACAATTCACCGATAAACCAGACTGATACAATTTGCCGATAAACCAGACTCTGATACAATTTGCCGATAAACCAGACTCTGATACAATTTGCCGATAAACCGGACTCTGATACAATTCAACGATAAAACAGACTTTGATACAATTCGCCGATAAACCGGACTCTAATAAAATTCGCCGATAAACCAGCTCGCGTGACACCAGCTTTAAGGAGGATATGTTATTCAATTCTCGCGGTCAACATATTGATTTACCAACATGCGTACACAATCTAGGTCATGCTTAATACTAGGCTGGCAGACACACAGAGACAAATACAGTACACATAAGCACATATTATATAAGGGACACACACATACGCACACGCACACACACATATATACAGTACACACAAGCGTATCAGGCACACACACATACAGTACACACAAACACATAAGTCACACACACACACACACACACACACACACACACACACACACACACACACACACATTTAGATGTAAACATTCACACATTGCTGGCCCCTGGGCATCGTTGGAGTTGGTGAAATATTTAGAATAAAAGGATATACGGTATAACAATGAGAACGAGTGTGTCAAACCGGAACCATTTTGTGTTAAGAGTGAAATGAATATGAGAAAATATACAGGATAATTGACTTAGAGTTACATTGTTTTGGCTTTTATATCAATTAAACATATAACAAGCATAAAGCTTGTGTCACACGAGCGCCTTTTTCCGGCATTTATTTAAGGCAATTGTGGTCACAATCTTCTTAATATTGTTTTGGTCGATTTTCTATTTTTTTTTCTATTTTCCTCCATTGACCTCCATCATAATTAAAAAAAAACAAAAACCCAGGAACCCTCTTCAAGATATATTTGTACATTTTTCGGTAGAAAAATGTCCTGGCCAATGACCGGTTTCCACTAGATTACTGGCTCGCTATCGATCGCTTGCCAGGAAAAAATCGACACCTAAATGACAAAGAAAAGGGGCGAAAGGTCTTAAAATCACCAATCAAAAGGGGCTAACCATGAGGGAGAAAGGTGTCCAAAAAAACGACCCATCACCCCTTAAGTTATATTTTATAGTCTCCGAAAGTCATGTAAATAAATTCTAGTTGTCGATTCCCATGCGAAAATACCCATTAATGTTAAGAAACAAAACATTGCTATAAAATTGAAGGAAAAAGAGCTCGTCTGCCATCGCCTTAAATGAAACCTACGTATACATTTAGTAATACTGATTAAACAGAGATGGATAGATCTCTCATTTGACAACAGAGGCGCCCCAAAGGAAACGAAGATAATAAAACGAATTATATTAAAGGGGGTGACCTGCTTTTTGTTATTTCTGTCCTTTTCTCTCTTTCTCTGGCTTGTATCCATTCGGCCCCATTCAGCCAACTATTTTAAGATGTTTATCCCCATCTAGGTGTCGATTTCTTCCTGGCGAGCGACAGCGAGCCAGCATTATATGAAGAAATCCGGCTTCGCCGGAGAAATTTTTCTATCGAAAAATGTACAAATTTAGCCTGCTGTCAAATAAAAATATGCTGGCTAGCTACCGCTCACCAGTAACAAAATTGACACCTGGATGGGGATAAACGTCTTAAAACAGTAGGCTGAATGGGGCCACATGAATACAAGCCAGAGAAAAATAGAAAAGGACAGAACAAAAACAGGTCACCCCCCCTTTAAAGAAAACGATGGAGTGAGATAAAAAGATTTACTATAAAGAACAACTAAAACAACATTGCCATCATTATCATGATAACAATACTATAAAACAAACAAATTCTAACATTTAATTTTAGAGGCAACATCAATACAATTTGTATTATCATTATATGTGTTACTAAGGCACATAGCAACATAACCAATAGCACAACAAATAACAAGAAGAACACCAATATCGAAGCATAGAGAGAGAGAGAGAGAGAGAGAGAGAGAGAGAGATAGCATTATGAAGTCACCAAGCGGCACCACCTGACTCACGGTTTTTCTTGTACACACACACACACACACACCTGATTCATTCATGGTTCTTCCGGGAGTACCTGGCTGAATGAGGGGGGGGGGAGGGGGAGGGGATAGTTTTTTGGGGGGTGAGGGGGGAGGAGGAAGGGACGAGACGCGAGGGGAGAGAACAGGAACGGGAGGAGGGAGGAGAAAGATGGAGGTAACTTAGGGGGGAGGGAAGGGAAGGGACAGGAGTAGAGTGTGGGAGGGGTGATGTAAGAGGGAAGGAAGGGAGGGATTATAGTGGGTAGGAGAGGGGATAGCAAGGGGAGAATGGCAGGGGAAGAGAACTGGAGGGTGGGTGGAGGAAGGGATGAAGAGAGGGAGGGGGTAAATCTGGGAAGAAGGGAACGGGGTGGGGTGGGGGTCAAGGGTGGAGCGTTGGAGGCGGTAACTGAGGGAGGAAAGAAGAGAGGAGAGTAGAAGAGGGGATAGCTAAAGGGAGGAAGTAAGGGATGGGAGGGAGGAGTAGGGGATGGGATAGAAGGGCGGAAGGGTAGATGCGAGAGATGTATAAAGGGAGGAAAGGGATGCAGTGAGAGGTGGGATGATTAGGAAAGGGCTGAGAACAAGGGGGAGGGGATGGGAGGGATGGATGGATGAGGCAAGAGGATGGTAAGAACGGAAAAGGGGGTGGGGTGGAGAGATAGAGAGAGAGACGATCACAGAGGAGGGAGGGAGGAAGGGTAGATGGGTAAGAGATATATAAAGGGAGGAAAGTGATATAAGTAGCGAGAGGCAGGTGGGTTAAGGAGGGCTTGAGAACAGGGGGGACGAGAGGGAGGGTCGGATGAAGCAAGAGGGGAAGAGTGGGGTAAGAAGACGGGATAGGGAGAGACGATCACAGAGGAGGGAGTGAAGGGATGGGAGGGAAGGAGGGTAGATGAGAGAGAGATGTACAAAGGAGAGGAAAGTGATGTCGTTAGAAGCAGGAGGGATAAGGAAGGAACGAACACAGGGGGAGAGGAGAGGGAGGGGGGATGACGCAAAAGGGTGGTAAGAGAGGGGGTGGGGGGCAGGGAGTAGGGAGACACCATGGATCACATAAGAGGGAGGGAGAGAGGGAAGGGGGGGAGGGGAGAGGTAGAGTAGAGAGATGAAGGGAAATACCGAAATATAAGGAAAAAGAAGAAGGGATGATTAATGCTATCTTATCCGACGTCTTTGGGATTATGATGATGCTTTATGTAATTTATATTCGAGGATTTTCCACGCTTTTGCTATTTTTAAACATTGTAAGCAATGTTTTTAGGTATATTTGGGAGACCTTGGCACCGTAACCACTCGGCCATGGCTGAGTGGTTACGGTGCCCAGCTCTTCCAAATATACCTGAGGGTGAGTGGGTTCGAATCCTGGTCAGGATGCCTCTCTCCCAACCTGTCCGACATGTTATTAGACAATTTATTTTAGTTTGTCCCCTAGGCTAACATAAACGCCTTTCCAGACTTGCTTCAAACTAAAGATTGCCCAAAAGAGTGTCCCGGCCCAAGCCGATTTCTTGTAAGTTCCAGGCTCGCTGTCGCTTGCCTAGAAACAAAATCGTCTACTGAAGTGGGATGAAGCGTCTTATTATCGACAAACTAATGACATGAAACTCTCAAAATATATTGGTGCGAAACAGAAGAGGACCAAAAAGAAAAGACTTCCCCCCCCCCCCTCACTCTCACACACACACACACACACACACACACACATCCGCAACCTCGGCCTAAATAGGGTTAAAGAGGAATGTGGAGAGCTAGGACACAGGAAGTAGCGAGGGATGGAAGATGATCGGGAGATAGGAGAGATGAGAAAGACAGAAGACACGAAGGAAGGGGTAGAGAGAGATAATGATAATTATTAAGGCGAACACCCAGCTGTTCTTAACATTATTCATCCATTACAAACCCAAATGAACTTGAATACACTAATGACAGCGTATGGTTCTCCCGGGATTCGTACTCGGGACACCACACCCAGAACATAAGCGTCTAAACCAGTACGAATGGGTAACTGGGAAAGTGGGGGGGATGGAGGTACGAGATAGACAAAGGAGGTGGAGAGAGACAGGAGGGAACCACGAAAGGGGAAGAAGGAGAGCGGGATAAAGAGTAGAGGTAGAAGAAAAGGATAAACAGTAGAAGAATAGAAAGAGAGAGAGGGATAAAGAGAAGGGAAAGAAGAAGAGAGTGATAAAGAATAGAGGAAGAAGGCTAAGAAGGATAAACAGTAGAAGAATAGAAAGAGAAAGAGGGATAAAGAGTAGCGGAAGAAGAAGAGGGATAAAAAGTAGATAAAGAAGAAGAAGTATAAAGAGTAGAGGAGGAAGAAGAGAGGGATGAAGAGTAGAGGAAAAAGAAAAGAGGGATAAAGAGTAGGGGAAGAAGAAAACGTGTAGAGGTACGGAGGGAAGCGAGCGTACACTTTAACAAATTTGCGATCAAATGAAAGAAAACGGGATACATAACTAATTAAGGGTCGGATTATCTATTCAAATTCGTAAATAAACCGATTAATCAGTTGTTATGCATAATTATGTTGTGTTACATTTGAACACGGGAGAAGTTGGGATGGAGCAGTGGAAGAAGATCGGGAGATAGGAGGGATGAGAAAGACAGAAGGCGCGAAGGGAGGGAGTAAAAGAGGTGACGCGGTAGAGAGAAATAATGGAAAATAATGATAACAGAAAGTACGAATGGGTAACTGGGAAAGTGGGGGGATGGAGGTACGAGATAAAGACAGATGGGGTGGAAAGAGACACGAATTAATCACAAAAGAGGAAGAATAAGAGGGGGATAAAGAGCAAAGGAGAAGAAAACGTGTAGTGAAGGTACGGAGGGAAGCGAGCGTACACTTTAACAATTATGCGTTCAAAGAAAAGAAACAGTGAGCTACAAAAATAATCAGTGGTGGAATTGTCTGTTCAAATTAGTATACAAACTGATTAAGCAGTTTGTGTGTGCATCATTTATGTTATGTTTGAACACATTGTTTATAGTGTATATAAGAGGAGAGTGGAGGGGGGAATTGTTGGGATGTAAGTAAATAGAGGGATGGAAACAGTGGAAGGACTCTGAAAAGTAAGAATAAACATGCATAACTACCCTAATGAATGAGAGAGAACATTGGGAATAAAACCGTGAAGTATGACAAGGAATATGAGGAAACTATTAAAATAGAAGAAAGAAAAGGAATAAAATACAGAAAATGGAATAAGGATAATTACAATATGTAGTGTGTGTAATCAGCCATCAGGAAGAGGGAGAGAAACAACTGCTTAAAGGGTCCAAACTGTACTGATTCATATTTAGTCTAACTACTACGATGTGGATAGAGGTAGGTATTTATATAAGAAAGAACAGAAAGTGCAACACTCATTGAGAAACATGGCCTGGCAGAGCCATCTATCTACCGTTCTCAGCATATTATAAGGTTACACCAATTCGAATATTTGAACCATTAAGGGGGGGTCACCGGTTTTTCTTATATTTCTCCCCTTTTCTCTCTTTCTCTTGCTTGTATCCATTCGGCCCCATTCAACCAACTGTTTTAAGACTCTTATCCCCATCTAGGTATCGATATCTTCCTGGCGAGCGATAGCGAGCCAGCATTGTATGGAGAAGTCCGGCTTCGCCGGAGACATTTTTCTATCGAAAAATGTACACATTTAGCTTGCTCTCAAAACAAAAATATATATATGCTGGCTCGCTACCGCTCACCAGGAAAATATTGACACCTGAATGGGGGTACACGTCTTAAAACAGTAGGCTGCATGGGGCTGAATGGATACAAGCCAAAGAGAGAGGGAAAGAAAGAGCAAACATGCGTGGTGACCCCCCTTAAAGCCAAGTTCTGAAGCATCTAGCTTAAAATATAACATTGTATTGTCTCGCTTGCGTTCGATACTGATTCAAATGGGTCCTTCGTGCATTACGTTCATACATGTATAGGGACAACACACAACATAATATAGTGAAACATAAAAATGCATAAACATTAACAATGATACACGCTTGCTCTTGAATAACGCAATAATACAATAACGCAATGAAGCATTAAAACAAAGGAGGCAATGAAATATAATCACATACAATCATAACGCAAATGAAAATATAAATATATATGGAAGGGGAGAGAAATAACGATACAGCCGAAGGAAATATGGGTGTGAGAGGACAAGAAAGAGGGATATAGTATGGACGAGAATAGACGAATGAACGACACAGAAAACACGTGAAAAGTATAGACAGGGGAAGTGGAGAGTATAAAATGCTAATAATATATATATGAGAAAAGGAGGCATATATGGAACGAAAGAGACGAATGAACGAAACAGAAAACACGTGAAAAGTATAGACAGGGGAAGTGGAGAGTATAAAATGCTAATAATATATATATATGAGAAAAGGAGGCATATATGGAACGAAAGAGACGAATGAACGAAACAGAAAGAAAATAAGATATAATTATATTAAAAGGAGAAAGTCTAATATTTTAAACAGATCACATCAAGCGTACTTAATTATGACACCAGTTATATAATTAAGACAGAAGGAACTGGAGTTCTCGAAAAGGGGCTCCAGTCCTGACACAATTCTTGACTTACAGTGTGCTGGCTTAATAATCCAGAAGGGTTGATCGCCTCTGAAGTCCTACTTTAATAACAACAAATGTATATATAATTTAAGAAGGAAATGAGAAATAAAAGGACGGCTAGATCTGAATAGATTAGGAAAATGGCTCCTGACAAAACCTATTGGACAAAGTGCTAAAGAGAGGAAGTGGCGAAGGAGGAACAAAAGCCCGGATAATAAAAGTTAGAGCTAAACAAAAATGGCTGACAATAGAACAGTGATAGGGAACATGTAGTAAAAGAGAGCGAACATCTCTTTGTTTGGACGCCATTTTGGTACCTCAATTATCATGTGCATTCCATGTGGAATGCATATACAAAGATGAAACTATATATCCCGTACCAATATCACCGAGTGTTTATTTTGGTTATATATATATATATATATATATATATATATATATATATATATATATATATATATATAAATATATATATATTATATATATATATATTATACAAATCGTCCGCCTTATAATGGAAAAGACACTAGATGTCGACAGTTTTCCTTTCGTAAATTACTGAAGTGCATTTGTTCTTTCCGGCGATGTGTTTACTGCCCTAAGCCCTGAACACCCTCACTGGACCACGATAACTTAATAGCGGCACCCACTGTGTCGCCTTACTAGGTGGCTCTCATGTAGCCGTGTGGTCGATATATTTAGCTTGTCTAATAAACTAAACACAAACGACTCCCCAGAACCCCTGTAAGCTAAAGAACGCCACGCAGACCCACTCTCAAGCTAAATTTGTATATTTTCCGGCCGAAGGCCGACCTCTTCCAAATGTTATGCTTGCTAAGAAAAAATAACACCTGAATGGGGAAAAAACATTATTTTATATAAAGGGATAAACGTCTTAAAATTGCCAAACTTTGAGGTGAAACGAGGGGAGGATGTGAATAAAAACAAAAACAAAAACAAAATTAAGTTAGATAGGGACACTTTCGCTGGACAACAAGGATAACTAAATTGCAGCACCCATTGTTTCGCCTTAATCGGGTCCTCTGATGGGGCCGTGTGGGTTGGATGCTGGGATGGTTGAATGGCATATTAGTAGGTAGGTAGATTGGTTGGTAGGTAGGTAGGTAGGTTGGTATGAGGGTAGCAACTTGGAAAGTGAGGTAGATAAGTAGATGTGCAGGTTGTAAGTAGGTAGGTAGGCAAGTAAGTAGTTGGTAGGTAGATAGGAAGGCAAATAGGTAGGTAGGTAAGTAAGTGGGTAGTTAAGTATGAGTTAGGTAACACTCAATTAATGTACCTCCATACTCAGGTTCTGTGATGTGGCCGCGTATGTGGGATGGATGGTGGGCAGGTGGGGTGGCATACTGGAAAGTAGGGTAGGTGTGCAGGTAGGCCAGTAAGTAGGAAGGAAAGTAATGAGGTAGGTAGGCAGGTAAGTAAGTAGGCATAGCTCTCACAATGTCTCCTTATTCTGGTCTTCTGATGCGATCGTGTGGATTGAGTGGTGGTAGGATGGACGACTGGAAGGTAAGGTAGGTAGGTTGGAAGGTAGGTAGGACGGGAGACAGGTGGGTGAATAGGTAAGTAGGTAGTTGTGCAAGTAAGTAAACAAATGAGAGGTAGGTAGTACCAACTGCATCTCCTAGCTCGGTTCCTGTGATGTGGTGGTATGTGGGGGTTGGATGGTGGGCAGATGAGATTGAAAACTGGAAGACACGGTATGTAGGGAGGCAGGTTGGAAGGCAGGTAGGCAAGTGGGTATGTAGGTAGCTGGTAGGATGGTTAAATGGAAGGTAAGGTAGGTAGGCAGGTAGATGTGTAGGCAAACGGGTAAGTAGTTTGGTAGATAGGTAAGTCAGAGGTAGGGAACACTCAATGTATCTCCTTTTTCGGTTTCTCTGATGTAATCATGTGTGTGGAGGTTGGACGGGGGGCTGGTAAATTTGGAAAGTAAGGTAGGTAGGTAGGTAGTTGTGTAGGTAAACTGGTAAGTAGTTTGGTAGATAGGTAAGTAAGAGGTAAGGAACACTCAATGTATCTCCTTTCTCGGTTTCTCTGATGTGGCCGTGTATGTGGGTTGGACGGTGGGCTGGCAGGAAGGCAACATAACAAGCGTAGTCAAGACCAATACTCATGTAACGCCCCCACACTGCCCACTGTTAATGTTATATGTAGAGGTAACACGACATTTCCTTCTAGCAACTCTAAACATGGCTCCTCCAACCACCATTACTCAGGACTCGGAGTAATATAAGATACAGAGCGATTTGCCCGTCAATTTTTAGGTGCAATTGTAGTCTGGCCGCTTCAAAATTTAAGTTCCACATGAATTAAAGGGGCTGACATAGTCTACTATTGATCTACTTTCCGATGCCAATGCAAAATTAAAGCCTCAAAATAGTGCGAAAAAACCCGTTCTCATTGAAAATTGTCGAAAAATACACTCGTGTGACACAACCTTCAACCAACGCAGCATATATATACACTGTAAAAATTGTGTAGTCAAAATGTATCAAATTTATATACATAAACCATGTTTCAATCGTTCATGGGGCCTAATTTGAACAATTACACTATTAGAATCATTAATATGTCTATCGTTTTGGTTACATTTGAATACCTAATATTATATGTAGTGTAGTCGGCTGAAAAGTAATGCACCACATGCACACCGTCAATTGTTAATAGTCATTGTATTTGTATCACGAAACTACTTCCTGGCAAACATTAAGAACATTTCAACAATAACATTGATAAGCTTTGTCAAACGGGGGAATTGAGGTGGATCATACCGCCTTGGTTTCTAAAAGTCTTTTAATGGTTAGGGGCCCTTACTAAGCTTAATAAAATCATCTATTAGTTTCCCGAATATTATGAAAAGCGCGTCGCCGGTACGGTATGGGTTAATGGAGAAACATGAATCTAGTAAGTCTGTGTATTATATAATGGCCAGGTTGGTTTATTTTCAGCTGATGGTAAGTTGTGGCGCCACGTCTTCACCTTGATTACTCAGCTATTACGAAGATTTTATAGCGATATATGTTGTTAATTATGAAAACCTGTTATCTATATAATGCACAGACTTACTAGATTCTTGTTTCTGCATAAACCCATACAGTGACGCGCTTTTCATTGTAATTTGGCCACTATTAGATGATTTTATTAAGTTTAGGCAGGACCTCTAAGCATTAAGAGGTTACAGGCTCTCTCAATTAATCCTATTAGTTACTGCAGATCCTTCCTAAGCTGAATACAATCGTCTAATGCTTGTCAGAATATGATGAAAAGGACATCACCGGTACTGCATGGGTTATTTATCGCGGAACCAGTTACTAAGGGATTTAATTTACTGTCAGAAGAGAACATACTATAGCCAATGTTTATGTGGTGTTCCAAATAGTAAACGGCATCAAAAAGGAAATACCTACCAACATATAAGTACAATTAGATGAATGTGCCTAAATTATAGTTATATTTTAACACAAAATGTACTAATTTTTCATGGGTAGATATATGTTTAATGATTTCACGTGCCAAGTGGACAACTGCATAAGAATGGTCTAGTCTATGAGACCCTACGTGAATTACTCTTAATATAACAATCCTTCACGCTTGGAATTATACAGGGTGTCCCGCATGTTTTGGTAGATACTTACAGAATTGAAAACAAAGTCATTCTAAGTCAAATATATTCTACAGCTTTTTTAGACATATTTGTGCAGCTATGGCGCACTTAAATCGACATATTTGCGTGTTTCGTATTATTAAAAACCCGTTTCCCCTATAAAGGAAGGAGGCTATGGAAGGATATATACTGTAGAGTAGTGGATGATAAATTATCACTATAAGTCTTCAAGTAGACACCAAGAAATATGTTGTTGCTCTCTTCATTTTCCCGTGGCGGTGAGTATAACCCAAACCGCATATTCAACGCATCGCCAAGGGAAGAAGAAGAAAGTTACAGAGAAGTGTGTTGTGATTCATTAACGTATTTGTACATTACCTTATTATGCACTACTCAGATGTATTCCCATTTCTTTCATCTCCTGGATAATAAGGGTAAACATAGCACTACAGGTCAAACTTACAGGCGAAATAAAAGAGGAAATTTTAAGCATTTTTTTTCGTCAGTTTTAACCCATTTTTCACGCAGAGAAATGTACTAGGAAAACCTCTAAGTAGTGTATGATAAAACATTATATCTATACATCAATAATAAACTAAATAAATATAAGAATACAAAACACTTCAATAACTTTTGACTTCTTCCCTTGATGGTGAGTTTGGTATGCGGTTTTTTTTTCTTATTTATTTATTCTCTGTCTCGTTGAGTAGGAGAATTTTACCCTAAGAATTGTAACTTTAAAGGTTTCTGTTCGGGCTCTGTCTCGATTCGGCCACTCCCAGCAATGTGGTATGTGTCTGAGTATATACTGTACAGTACATGCATACATACATTTATTTAATTATTTATGGATAATTGGAAGAACGATACATTGGATTTCTTTGGAGTCATTTATAAGTATTGATACCATACTTCAGCATGCACTTGATTTTTCTTTCCCTATCCCTGTTTTATTGAAGACAATCGGGGCTAAATATGACGAAAACGAAAAGTACGCCGGCTTCAATTTGACATAGCTGCACAAATTTGCCCCCGAAGGCTTAATTATCTCTATAGATTTTGTATAACAAGAATTACTTAATCTTTAATTTTTGGAAGTATCAAACATAACTCGTGGGACCCCCCCCCCCCCTCCCGTATATATTATATTTGGCGAGTTTGGGTTATACGGGAAAAAAAAATATATATATATACATCAAGGTTGTAATTCAATACATATTTGGCCCAGAGTATGTGTTGGCTACTTATTAGAGCCCTAATTGGTGCCCGCGCTGGCCTAGAATAACTTAATTGTAGCGCCCATTATGTCTCCTTACTGGGGCCTTGTGATGGCCTGTGTGTGGGCTGGATGGTAGGCAGGTAGGTAGGTAGGTAGGTTGGTAAGCAGGTAGGGAGACAGGTAGAGGTAGGTAGGCAGGTAAGTAGGCAGGTAGATAGGCAGGTAGGTGGACAGGTAAGCAGGTAAGTAGAGGCAGGTAAATAAACGAAGGAAGTATAGGTAGGCAGTTAAGTATACAGGTAGGTAGGTAGGCAGGTAAGTAGAGGAAGGTAGGTAGAGGAAGGAATTTAGGTAGACAGGTAGGTAGGTAAGCAGGTCAGTAGACACTTATGTAGGTAGGCAGGTAAGTATACATGTAGGTAGGTAAGCAGGTCGATAAGCAGGTAAATAAATAGGTAGGTAGGTACTCAAGTAAGTGGTAAAGTAAGTAGACAGATAGGTAGATTATAGGTATAACAAGACCAGTAGGCATGAAGCTGGTACGTATGATTGGAAGGATATCAAATAGTACAATTACCTACAAACATAGTAACTTATCTCCATTATTTATCTAAAGACAATTACGTGCCCATAGCACAATTGTACACAAATTATATATTACCAATTTGGTCAGTGCTGTTGACTTGACTTGATGGATGAGAGTAAAGTAAGAGAGTAGAGTAATTTGGATAGAGAAAGAGTAATTTGAGAAGTAAGAAATAAAGTAAAATATGTACAGATAAGAATGTTATGTTTATATATATATATATATATATATATATATATATATATATATATATATATATATATATATATATATCGATTTCCCACCCATAATTAAAATTATAATTCTACACGTTTTTAATACACTAAAGATGTTCATCCCAGTGCTGGTTTTTCTATTTATTATACGCCTCCGCTTCCCCCCGTGAAGAGAGCATCGCTTCTACAGTATATATATATATAGATATATATATATATATATATATATCTATATATATATATATATATATATATATGTATATAATATATATATATATATATCGAAGTCGAAAGAAATCGAAAAGAAAACAAATAATCACAGGAATCCAAGGATTACTAAGTATTATATACTAAAATTAAGTAGGATGGCAACACGAAATACAAGTAAATTGTACGAAAGGGGGTGAAACAATATTGAAAACACCTACACTCAACAGTGTAGAACGGGTTCACACTAAAGTGGAATGGGGTCGCGGAAATATCATTGGAAACACAGAAGATTTTTGAAAAGACAGAAAATGCATGTTACGTACGAAATACATTAAATTGGCATGAAAGGCAGTGAAACTATATAATAAAGCCACTAGAGTAACGTTATTTACAGTTGGAAATTGAAAAATGAGAAACTAATTAAATGATTCAGAGAACCAGATAAAATCACAAAGTAATGAAATATATAAGTGTTAAAGATTAAGTTTTAATTATAGTACAAAACATATTGAAATAGTACGAATGGGGGGGGGGGGGGCTATATAGGAAGACATTGCACTAAAGTAGAGTGTGGTTAAGGAATCAGTAAAGAATGTGGACATACAGTATCTAATAAGAAAATATAACTAATGGAAGAGAGCCTACATAATCAAACTGGAAAACATACCACATGATACTTAGAAGCAAAGTAAGCGGGTGGAAGTCTCGTGTGTGCCCAGGGATGGGCGTAGATTTTGAAGTAAAAGAGACTCAGATAAAAGGCGTGTGTTGTCGTCTACGGTTGTGTGAAGAATGGATAAATCTGAATGATGTATTGGGTGGCCTGAAGCTTCAAAGTGTTCTCTTATGGACGAATGAGAAGGTTTTGATAGAGGGAAACCAGTTCTGAATGACCTACCCCGATACTCCGAAATCCTAGCAGTGAGATGGCTCTTTGACTGTCCAATATAAGTGGAATTACACCCACTACATTTGAAAAGATACATAACTGAGGATTGCAGAGATTCGGGAATTCGGTCTTTGAACTCGAAACAATTACCTAAGGAACTTTGTGACTTAAATACAACTCTTAATGTTACTTGTGGATAGAAGTCTCGAAATAGATTAGTTACTTTGTTTCTTATGGAAAATTACTTTTTGCCAATGAAAGGGATTGTAAAATAAATAAGAGATTTCGGCAGATAGATAGATGGCATAATAAGAATCAAGATACACACACATACAAGCAGGTTGAAGGAAATATGTAGAAAAAAGGCAAACAAACGCATGCGCGTGAGTGCGTGATCACACACATAGTTAAATGACAGATAAATATATGATATGATAAGAATCAAGATTCATACTCATGTAGGGAGGTAGAAGGAAAGATCTAGAAGGAAGATAAACGTGCACAGCCACACAAGCACAACCACACACTCTCTCTCTCTCTCTCTCTCTCTCTCTCTCTCTCTCTCTCTCTCTCACACATTGAAAAACACAAACACAGCAAGTAAGCATACACACACCCTCACTCTCTCTCTCACACACACACACACACACACACGATCAAAACAGCTCCCCCAGGTCAGCACATAGAGACCGTATAATGTCCCCCAGCCTGTTACTGTCCCCTGTGTCTTGCTGGGATAGTCCACACTCGGTTCCGCTGCTGCTCATTGTTTGCTGCTTGTGACCTGCTTGTGTCTGTCTGCTCCTGCTCATGTTGGTGTGTGGGGGGAGAACTTGGGGTCTGCTTGCTGTAGTGAAGATGGGGTGGTGTGTGCTTGTTTGCTTGCTGTGTTTTATGGTGTTGTAGTTGTGTGGATGCTTGTGACTGTTTCTGCTTGTGTTGGTGTATGAGGGGGAGAGGTTGGGGTCTGTTTGCTTGTTGTAGTGGAAATGGAGTGGTTTGGGCTTGTTTTTGTTTTTTCGTGGGAAATGTTTGTTTATGTTTTAATATTTTGTAGTTGGGTGGATGCTCGTGTTATTGTTACTTCCGGTGAGAGGTTGGGGTCTGCTTGCTGTAGTGGAAATGGAGAGATTTGTGTTTGTGAAAATAAAAGATGTTGATGTATGTGTGGTATGTGTTTCATTTGGGAGGGGGGGGGGGGGCTTGATGTTAAAAATTAAAAATAATTAACATTATTTTGAAGTTGTGTGGATGCTTGAGACTCTCTGTTCCGGCTTGTGTTGGTGTGTGGGGGGAGAGGTTGGGGTCTGCTTGCTGTAATGGAGATGAGAGGTTTGTGTTTGTTTTGTTTGGTTGTTGTGTAAATGAAGGTGCTCGTTTGTCCTATTGTTTTGTAGTTGTGTGAATGCCTTTGACACTGCACCTGCTCGGGTTGTTGTGTGGGGGAGAGTTTGGGGTCTGCTTGCTTACTGTAATGGAGATGGAGAGGTTTGTGCTTGCTTGGTTGTTGTTGGGATATAAGATGTGGGTGTTGCCTTGTTGTTGTAGATGTTTGTTTTGGTGTTGTGCGGAAAAATATGTTTGTTTATGATCTGTGTGTGATAACCCGGGTTCGAATCCTGGTGGATCACATAATAATATGCTTTCATTAATTTCATTGGAGGTGTTTGGTGTTGTGGTGAAATTAATAAAAAATAGATGATTGTTGTCTCGTGAGCGAAGGTGTTGAGGTTTGCTTGTTGTAGCGGAGATGGAGGTGTTTGTGTTTGTTTTGTTTAGGTCTAGTGTTGGTATGAGATATTTGTGTATCTGTTTTATTTTGTAGTTGCGTGGATACTTGTGACTATCTGGTCCTGCTTGTGTGTGTGTGTTGGGGGAGAGGTTGGGGTCTGCTTGCTGTAGTGGAGATGGAGTGCTTTGTGCCTGCTGGGATATGTTTGTATATGTTGTGTATTTTGTAGTTGTGCGGATGCTTGTGTTGTTGGTTTTGGGGCGAGGATACTATTACTATGTATGTGCCTCTTTGTCTGTGACTGTTTTTTTTTATCGGTGTTGTTGTTGTTGTTGTACGAACGTCGCTGCTCGGCTCTGTTCCAATCACTGCTTGTGTAGGCTTGTTGTCGTGTAGATGAAGATGTTTGCTCTTGCTTATTGTCATGCTCTCTTTGTTTTGCACCGCTGGTGTCGTATTTAATGCAACCTACTTAAGTGCACCTTTTTCTTATTATGTTTTGTATGTGCGTGCATGCGCAGGTGTGTGTGTGTGTGTGTGTGTGTGTGGGACTGTATGTGTGTGTGTGTGTGTGTGTGCCACTGTCTGTCTGTGTGTGCGTGTGTGTGTGTGTTTGTATGTGTGTGCGTATGTGTGTGTGTGTGTGTGGGTGTGCGTGGATGTTCGCACAAAATAAACCATAAAAAAAAAGGAAGAACAACATAGAAAATAAAACATACATAAGTTAGACGAAACTTGATCAGTACCTATATTTGGTTATCGAATATATACAATTCTGTTTTAGTTAACATTGAACAGTAAGCTCCCTACAAATGTATCCTTCTGGCCACGAAAAAGGAATGTTTAAATATGAATACCCGTAGCAATTTTGCAAGAGAAGCTGAATTGGATTTGCTAAGAAATGTCTGTGGAGTACGAATAGACAGAGTAAGAAATAGACAGAGTAAGAATAGACAGAGTAAGAATAGACAGAGTAAGAATAGACAGAGTAAGAATAGACAGAGTAAGCATAGACAGAGTAAGAATAGACAGAGTAAGAATAGACAGAGTAAGATTAGACAGAGTAAGAAATAGACAGAAAAATAGACAGAGTAAGAAATATAACCATGAGGAGTTAGGTAATCTGTTGATCAAAATATAGAACAAAGTTTTCTCAGATGGTATCTCTACGTGATTAGAATGCCTGAAGATAGAGTAGTAAAAATAATATATGTCGGTGAAGTAGATGGAAGAAGCAGACGTGGAAGGCCGAGAAGAAGTTGGTATGATATGGTGTCTCAATGTGGGTCAAAGCGTGAAAACGGAATGGATGAAGCAAATAAATAGCGCATGATAGGAATGAACAAAGGAAGTTTGTTATGGAGAACACATGAAGGTCCTTATATCCTCTTAAGGGGGGTCACTTGCTTCGTTTATCTTCCTCTCCTTTTCTCTCTTTCTCTGGCTTGTATCCATTCGGCTCCATTCAGCCAACTGTTTTAAGACGTTTATCCCAATCCAGGTGTCAATTTCTTCCTGGCGAGCGATAGCGAGCCATCATTGTATGGAGAAATCCAGCTTCGCCAGAGAAATTTTTCTATCGAAAAATGTACAAATTTAGCTTGATGTAAAACAAAAATATATATAAATATATATGATGGCTCGCTGCCGCTCGCCAGGAAAATATTGACACCTGGGGTAAAGGTCTTAAAACAGTAGGCTGAATGAGGCCGAATGGATACAAGCCAAAGAGAGAGGGAGAGAGAGAGAAAACAAAAGCGAGGTGGGTCACCTTAGCTGACACGTCTGGAAGGTCTTCATTCCACATGTTGATGTGAAGCGACTATGTCCTGGAAAATGCATAGCATCTGAGATGAAGCCAATGACGTTTGGGGCTGGTGAATTAATAATGTTCTGAATGTTACAGTGCTTGCTTTTGGCTGGCGTTTATTATGTATATATTCTTTCCCTGTGATTTCTGTTCCCTAATTTTTTATCTTTCTTCCCTAGAGATACTTCCTAAGATGTCTGATGTAGTTTAAAATTATTCATAGTTAAAAGAAAGGATCCGTCCTCGAAGGGGTAACCAGGATGTTTCCTAACATTATATTTCGGGAAGGAGGTTTGAGGATTTGTGAAGATCCGCACTTGTTAGAGGAGAAGCATAGGCTTATCTTTGTCCTGGATAAAAACACCAGTTGAGGAGGAACATTTATTTGACAAAATTTCCCCAATAGTTTCTTCGGGTCACTCTGAAAATGCTAATTGCCAAATGTTGTGAAGAAACACTCCCCTTCAAATGGTGCTTTATCATTCTACCAACACATCTCTACCTTGCATATAAGACCGTTCCAATGAAGGTCAGAAATGCATGTTTAACCGAAGACCAGTTTCTTGTTGCCTTTATACATACAGTTACCAAGCGTGATCATAGGACAAATACGATGGAGAACCGGCTGCGTATTACTATTCAACAGCAATAATACTAAAATATATGCTCATTAATTACCATATACTGTATATATATAAATAAAATATATTGTATATATAATATATATATATATATATATATATATATATATATTACTATTTATATTTATATTTATATATATATACAATATATATAATATATATATATATATATATATATATACAATATTATATATATATATATAATATATATATATATATATATTATATATATATACTGTATATACTGTATATATATATACCTCTTTGAGAGCTCTTATCCCTGTCACTTCACATCACGGGTCCCAGTTTATCGTCATGGCAACTGTACATCCTTATACCTACCTTGCCCTTATGTTGCTGTCTTGCCTTCACTGTGGGTGCCTGCTTAAGCCAGCGTGTTGTTGTGCTCCTTGTTTTGATTTACCTGTCATGTCCTTATGGCGGATGACCCATTGTTTGTGCTAGATTATTATTATTTTCCTCTGGTCCTTGCTTGCGCTTGATTTTGCCCGTATTTTGTTGTTGATGATGGTGTTGTTATTATTGTTGGTGTTGTTATTATTGTTGGTGTTGTTATTATTGTTGGTGTTGTTATTATTGTTGGTGTTGTTATTATTGTTGGTGTTGTGTTGTTATTATTGTTGGTGGTGTTATTATTGTTGGTGGTGGTGTTATTATTGTTGGTGTTGTTGTTGGTGGTGGTGTTGTTATTATTGTTGGTGTTGTTGTTGGTGGTGGTGTTGTTATTATTGTTGGTGTTGTTGTTGGTGGTGGTGGTGTTATTATTGTTGGTGTTGTTGTTGGTGGTGGTGGTGTTATTATTGTTGGTGTTGTTGTTGGTGGTGGTGGTGTTGTTGTTGTTGTTTTTGTCCTCATTTTCCCTATTGTCTTTTGGCCTGCCTTCCTTTATAAATTATTGTTGTTATTGTTTGTGCTTAATATTTTTATTTGATTTTGATTTGATTGTTATATTCTTATTTTAGCCTGCTTACTTTCATATTGCTGTTACTGTTTGTGCTTATTGTGTTATTGCATTTAGATCATTTATCTAGTTAAAATAGGACTTTAAAGGCCATCGACCCATGACGATCATTAAGCTCACCTTAAATTCAGGAAGAACGTAGCCCGGAGTCCCCGAGACCCATAAGTTAATACCCCCAGGTATTCTGGAAATATAAACCAGGAGGTTGTCCTGCTCGAGAACCCCAGACGTCTTCCTTAATCGACCAGGACTTAAGCCTCAGTACGAGAACCCCAGTGAGTGTATTTATATCAGTTAGTTAGTTAAAATAGGACTTCAGAGGCTATCAACCCCATTGGATTATTAAGCCAGCACACTGTAAGTCAAGAAAAACGTCAGGACTAGAGCCTCTCTGTGAGACCTCCAGTCCCGTGTGTGGAATTTATATGTTATTGTTTGAATCCCTCTATCCCTGCTTACTGCGATATTAATGTCACTACCTACGCTTGCATTATATTTGCATGCGTCCCTCTGGATATGTGTATAGCAGCTTAAGGCCAAGTTCTTATAGTGCTGGTTGTGATGCTTGTGACTGTTTGTCGTGTTGATGTCGTCGTTTACGCTTCATATTTTGGTGTTCATGGCCGCATCCATTTTGAGGCGGGTGTTTCGTAATTATTCGTTTGTTCCTTGCAGTATATTCATCGTCATATGTGTCTCATCTATACAGGTTTATTAAGAGGGAGATAGTTTTTTTTTCTGGACACCCTTTTCCCTCATGTTTAGCATTTTAGTTTTCACATTTTATAACGTTCGTTCAATTATTTTGGTGATTTTGAGACCTTTAACCCCTTTTCTTTGCCAATATTAAGAACTTTCGTGCCATTTAGGTGTCGATTTTATCCTGGCGATCGAGCCTGTAATTTAAAAAGGAACCGGCCTTCGGCCGAAACATTTTCCTACCGTAAATGTACACATTTATCTTGAAAGGGGGTCTAGGGGGTGTTTTGTCAAGCTTAATGGATGTTTAGCTAGGAAACTCAAAAAAATAGATAAATAAATAATGCATAGGCCCAAAAAAACAAAAGAAGAACTACCCCCTTAGCCCATTCATTTCGTGTGTAGGTTGGTGTATCGTTATCACTGGATACATTTCTCTTTCAAGGTCCCTGCCGTAGTTGTTTCTTTATCCTGTATCTTATGCCGGAGTCACACGAGCCGTTTTTCCGTCAATTTTCCATGAGCAAGTTTTTTCTTGTATTATCTTGGGATATTTTTGCACTGGTACCGTTAACTAGACTGAAGGTAGATTATGTTAGGCTGCTGAATTCTGAAAAAGTTTTTTTTTTTAAAGTTTCCAGACCATAATTGCCCGTAAAAATTGCTCGAAAAAACGCTCGTGTGACACCGGCTTTATGCTCGTAGGATTATGTTTGTGTTGCTTGCCACAGATTCCTTGATAAGTTCAATAACATCGTCTGGAGAAAAGTACAGACACACTTATTTCATCAATATTATTTTTGTATTTCGTCTATTTGTTATTTATTATGTATTAATTTATTCATTAATTTATTAATGTGTTTATATATGTTTTGCTTCCAGGTTAGTTTTTAGTTTTCAGTCACTTGCATCCGCCTGCTGGTATTTTCTCCTCCTCTCCCTTAATTCCGTCCCTTATTCATATTATCCTTACTTGTCTATTGCACTGATCCATTTCGTTTTCTGGGAACCAAATATTTCTAGTTTCTGGTGGAACCCCTCTATTGACTCACTCTCTTTATATGTTGGTACCTCATACAGGGATATTTACATTGCCTTATATATCATAAATATAAACATTACTTAGGAATATCAACTGTAGTCAGGATGAATTTAAGCTGTATATAAACACAAAAACACACATATTCTCTATTCTAGGCACTTTTGTTCTTGTTAGTAACACGATATTCATGTTTTAAGGTAAGTTCTTTGTTGTATGCCATTCATTCAGTTTTGTTCGCTATCGTGTTCGCATCACTCTCTGTATCTTCGCCTTATTTGGTTCTGGTCGCAACTTTCTCCTACGCATGAAGCCGAATATATACGAATTCATACGAGCGCATTTTCCGGCAACTTTGAATTGATAACTTTATTCTATTCTTGCCATCCTAGTCGAGGCACAGTTTTGTTATTTATTTGAAGGAGACAGAAGGCAAAGCTGCCTGTAACAAGTGTCTCCCCCAAAGGTTGAAAGAGTGACAGAGCCAAAATCAAGGTGTATCATACAGTAATTAATTTAGAAGCTTTGGAAAGATGCCTGGTGTGCTAGTTAACCCATACTGTACCGGCGACGTCCTTTTCATTATATTCTGGCAACTATTAGACGATATTTTTCAGCTTAGGAAGGACGTCTACCAATTAAAAGACTACAGGCTATCTCGATTCATCCTTCTAGCTACCATATATCCTTCCTAAGCTTCATACAATTGTCTCAATATAGCTAAAATCAAATAAATAATACGCAGCCGGTACAGTAAGGTGTAAGTGTAGTGAAATTAATAGCCTTAGCATTGTTATCGGCGAATTCATCTTTGGTCGGTTCTTTGTTGGTGACTATAGTCAGAGACCATACAGGATCAAAGGACCAAGGGTTCCTAAAAGGTGAGTTTTAACTTTGTTTTGTAGCTAGGATATGCATAATTTTGTACTATCAACTCATGACGTATCTGATGTCTGTGACACTGACAGTGTACCAGTCTTCAGGTTTATTAACTAACAGGAATTATGCGTCAGCCTCATGTTTTAATGGCACACTATAATCATCATTAGGCCTATTGACAAAAATATATATGAAAACTGAAGGCTATTTGCTGCCGTCCATGACTTCAGAGTGAATAATATTTGCTGCCGTCCATAAGACTTCAGAGTGAATAATATTTGCTGCCGTCCATAAGACTTCAGAGTGAATAATATTTTCAGCCACATTTCCAAGATCACTTGCTGGGATACCGTTAATACGTAAAATATATTAACAAGGATTCTCTATACTAGGTATTAACAATTACTAACAATTAGCAAAGGAACACGGTGGACTTCTGAACAGAAAATTGTAGCTTTTGCTTTGCACTATAAGAGTCCGGCTTCTTACCGCTTTCTACAGTCAATGTTTGCTCTGCCATCTCATACATCCTTAAAAAGATGGCTTTCTGGTGGAGAAACTACCCCTGGGTATAATGAAACGGTTTTCACTCTAATGCAGTCCAAGTTGACATCAATGGATGCTAGAAAAAGGGTTGTAGTAGTTTGCTTTGATGAAATGTCATTGTGTGTAGGTTTGAAATATGAAAAGAATGATGATCAGATAGTTGGTTTCCAAGATTCAGGACCTGGTATCGGTAGAACAACTGCAAGAGCTAGTGAAGCACTAGTAGTAATGGTAAGGTGTTTGTTTGATAAATGGAAACAGCCAGTTGGATATTTTTTATCTGGTAATGCCATGAAAGGAGATACTTTGAAAATACTTGTAGAACAGGGTGTGGAACAGCTACTACTTTCATGTAGGACAGCATCGTGTGTGGTGCTTATATGATCCTCCTCATTTAATTAAGAATATTAGGAACAACTTGAAGAAGCATGATGCAATGTTTGAAGATAAAAAGCTTGCCCAGTGGAACCATATTAACGACTTTTATCAGCAGGATTCTGTAGCATCAAAATTTGCTCTTGCCCCCAAGCTAACCAATGCACATATTTTCACTCCCCCTTAGTTATCGAGCTTCCCAAATGAAAAAACAAAGCAGGAAATTTTTAATTTTGAAAAATGTGTATTGCTAACAGGTTTACATCAGGCCTAAGATGCTCAGGGAATAATTGTGGTAATATACAGCCCATTTGCTCCAGCCCTTTTTTAGTTACAGATATTAGAAGTAATACTTTCTGGCCTAACTATAATGAACAGGGTATAGTAGTAGTAGCAGTTGTAGTGGTGGTGGTGTATTGTGGTGGAGTTTTGGGCTACAGTATATAATCACAATTATGTTCTGTAGTGCTAAGAATAAATATACAAGGTGGTGGTGGTGGTGGTCTACTGTACTGCAGGCTATTACATATTCACTATGTTCTGTAGTCTATATAATATACTGTAAACTCTATATACTTGTGTTTCTTTTTCATGAATATGTACATATATAAGATGTGATCTACAATACAGCTGTACAAAATGAAGTAGCCTACAACTGTATAGCCTAATAAATCAATAATTCATACAAATATATACATAATTGACGGGGATAGCGTATACATTCATTTATATTGAATGTTGAACATTATTCATAAAATTATTAATTCTGCAGCAAGATAATTAGTAACAAAGTTCATGTGTATTAGCCTACTAGTAAAACAAAATCGAATACCAAATGGTCTGGGTAACGATTATATTTGATTTGATTATTTATTGAGATATAGCCTAAGTAGCCTATATACAAATATACAGTATATATACATGTGGTACATATACATATGGTCTCAAAAGGCCAAACAGGTTATACGGTCTTTACTCTACTCATATTTTACATACATACAGTAAACATATCAGAATAGCTTAAATTGTCTTAAAACACAAAACATTTTGCTATTGTGTTTTCCGCTATAGTACAAACGGGCCGTTCTCCCCAGATGGCCTAGCTTAGCAAGGCCCCGGGAATTGGGGTGGCTTATTGATACCCTGTTTTTAATCACCCTAATTTCCAAAAGGTCCCTCCCAATCCGTGGAAAATGGCCATTAGCGGCAAGATTAAAGGAAGACCGCATTTAGCCTACTATTTTGTGTTATTTCATTCTTGGTATACATTTAGTTTTCTTAATTATTTCCTTTCTTTTTATCTTATTATGTATTCAAAATCGCTTATAAATGTTTATACACAAGTGATATTATCATACTGATATTATCTTCAGCATAAAGAGTAATGTGTATGGTTATTGAGATGAAGTGTACGCCAGCAAGAGTAGTGTTTCCTATCGGCCGCTAGAGGTGCTACCGTCGCGGCGAGCCCTGGCAATTCAAAAAATTACCGCTGAGTGCCCCATCCTTATACTATATTTACTATCCTTGCTATAGTCCATTCATTATAGGTATGTCAGAAATCGTGACCCCTAACCTCTGCAACTAAAACAAACAAAAAAAGGCTAGAACAAATTAACTATAAATCTCCACACCTATTCCCTGGCTGACCCTTCCTAACCCCTTCTATACCGGCGACGTCCTCTTAACTATATTTTCGCTACGATTAGGTGATTATATTTAGTTTCAAAAGGGCCTCCAGCAATCAACAGGCTGCGAACAATCTCAATTAACCCTTATCACTACCACATATCCTTCTTAAACTGCACACAATCCTTTAAATATAGCTAGGATAAAATAAAAGACGTCACCGGTACAGAAATGGTTAAAATGGTTAACAAATAATTAGCTTGATTAGTCTAGCTAGTTGCCTTTGAGTTATATTTTGAGGTCAAGAATTTTGGCATACTTATGATTATTACCGTTTAATTCGGAAGCAATCGATTTGACGAAAAAAGTTGCCTGAAAAAGAGTTCACGAAACTTGACTCCAAATCCCTACTAGAACTCCCCTTCCTGCTGTTGGCTTGTTTTCGTGTCCTCCTCAATATAGCTCTGTCCCTACTGCTTGTAACCCTGTAACCCTCTATATAGCTCTGTCCCTACTGCTTGTAACCCTGTCCCCCTCTATATAGCTCTGTCCCTACTGCTTGTTTTCCTGTCCCTCTATATAGCTTTGTCACTGCTGCTTGTTTTCCTGTCCCTCTATATAGCTCTGTCCCTACTGATTCTAACCCTGTCCCCCTCGATATATCTCTGTCCCTACTGCTAGTAACCCTGTCCCTCTATAAAGCTCTGTCCCTACTGCTTGTAACCCTGTCCTCTATATAGCTCCGTCCCTACTGCTTGTAACCCTGTCCCTCTATATAGCTCTGTCCCTACTGCTTGTAACCCTGTCCCTCTATATAGCTCTGTCCCTACTTCTTGTAACCCTGTCCCTCTATATAGCTCTGTCCCTACTGCTTGTAACCCTGTCCCCCTCTATATAGCTCTGTCCCTACAGCTTGTAACCCTGTCCCCCTCTGTATAGCTCTGTCCCTACTGCTTGTAACCCTGTCGCCCTCTATACAGCTCTGTCCCTACCGCTTGTAACCCTGTCCCTCTATATAGCTCTGTCCCTACTTCTTGTAACCCTGTCCCTCTATATAGCTCTGTCCCTACTGCTTGTAACCCTGTCCCCCTCTATATAGCTCTGTCCCTACAGCTTGTAACCCTGTCCCCCTCTGTATAGCTCTGTCCCTACTGCTTGTAACCCTGTCGCCCTCTATACAGCTCTGTCCCACCGCTTGTAACCCTGTCCCTCTATATAGCTCTGTCCCTACTGCTTGTAACCCTGTCCCTCTATATAGCTCTGTCCCTACTGCTTGTAACCCTGTCCCTCTATATAGCTGTGTCCCTACTGATTGTAACCCTGTCCCTTTATATAGCTCTGTCCCTACTGCTTGTAACCCTGTCCCCCTCTATATAGTTCTGTCCCTACAACTTGTAACCCTGTCCCCCTATATAGCTCTGTCCCTGCTGCTTGTAACCCTGTCCCTCTATATAGCTCTGTCCCTACTGCTTGTTTTCATGTCCCTCTATATAGCTCTGTCCCTACTGCTTGTAACCCTGTCCCTCTATATAGCTCTGTCCCAACTGCTTGTAACTCTGTCCCTCTATATAGCTCTGTCCCTACTGCTTGTAACCCTGTCCCTCTATATAGCTCTGTCCCTACTGCTTGTATCCCTGTCGCCCTCTATATAGCTCTACCCTACCCTCTTGTCAAAACCTCAAATTGTGAACGTCGACACATCTTTTGTGCTAATAAAGAATAATAAAGGTACACAAATAATACTTGCGTTAATATACAGACCTCCAGCTCAATCAGTGCAAACTGACCGAGAAATTTACGAACAAATTGCAGATGTAAGTACTCACAAGATACCGTAATTTTTGGCGACTTTAATTTACCTGTGACCAAGTGGGGCGATACTCTTACTTCACACTCCGGACATGACTTGTATACGAACTTGCAAGAGAGTTCGCTTTATCAATTTGTTCGAACGCCGACCCGTGGTAATAACGTTCTTGACATTGTACTTGCAACAAAAGAAGAATTAATAGAGAATTTGAATGTTGGCGATGAATTCAGTAACAGCGACCATCGTACGATAACTTTCACTTTAAAGTTTACTAGTAACGAACCAAATAGTAGCATCGAAAAAGTCCCTAATTTCAAGAAAGCAAACTTCCATAAACTTAGAGCTATGTTTAAAGAAACTGACTGGAGCTTTTTAATTAACAATAACGACATAAATACATCTTGGAAGTTATTCGAAACCACTTACCTAAAAGCAGTGCAAGACTGCATACCATCGAAAATACGGCGTCCAGGCCATAATAATAAGCCCAAATGGTGGAATAAAGATATTTCAAACTGCCTGCTTGCTAAAAAATTTGCTAATGTTAGATTAAAATCCTCACAAAATGACGAAGAACGGGTGAAATTTGTAGAGCTACGACGCAAAGCCAAACAGTTAATTAAGCAAAGTAAAAAGACCTTAGAGTTACATATTGCGAATCAAAGTAAAACAAACCCGAAAGAATTCTATAGTTATATCAGAAAGAAAAAAGTAGTTACTTCAACTGTTGGACCGTTAGTCGATGAAAATGGAGAATACACCAAAGACGAAGTACAAATGAGTAATGCCCTCAATACCTTCTTTGCATCAGTTTTTACAACAGAAGACCTCAGTGATATCCCTACACCATCGCCGATTCAGATTGATAATTCAGATGTTCTAAGCAATATCACCGTTACAGAGAGAAGTATTGAATTGTTTAGATAAACTCAAGGTAAATAAAACGCCTGGACCTGATACAATCTCGCCTAGAGTTCTAAAGGAAGCTAAGGATGAGCTCTCCAAACCACTGACATTACTATTCAATAAATCCTTGCAGTCTGGAACTATGCCTGATCAGTGGAAGCTAGCCAACGTAACACCGATATTCAAAAAAGGCAGCAAATCCCTACCAAGTAACTATCGTCCAATTAGCTTAACCTCAGTTGTATGTAAAATGCTAGAAACGGTCATACGAGACAGACTCGTAAATCACTTAGAGGAAAATAACATACTTAAAGATACTCAACACGGCTTTCGTAAAAAACGTTCCTGTTTAACAAACCTCTTAGACTTCTTCCACGATATCCTCAACCTCTACGATGAGAGTAAAGCTGTAGATATTATATACCTTGATTTTCAAAAGGCCTTTGACAAAGTTCCCCACAAACGTTTACTGCTAAAACTAAAAGCGCATGGAATACAAGACGGTGTGTTGAAATGGATAGAAAATTGGCTCAGCGACAGAAAGCAAAGAGTAGTCATAAACGGTAAGGCATCTAAATGGACCAATGTAAGTAGCGGGGTACCCCAGGGATCGGTACTAGGTCCAATTCTCTTTCTAATTTACATCAACGACATAGATGAGGGTCTCACCAGTACAATCTCAAAATTTGCTGACGATACAAAAATTGCAAATAGCGTACTCTCAAAAGAACAAGTTGACGATATGCAACACAATCTAGATAAATTGTCATGTTGGGCCCAAATTTGGCAAATGAGTTTCAATGCGGATAAATGTAAAGTACTACATATCGGATACCTAAATGAGAAAGCAAACTATTCGATGAATGGCACTCAGCTTAAGAATGTAAACAGAGAAACCGATCTGGGAGTAACAATATCGAGTAACCTAAAACCGAGTCAACAATGTTCAGAAGTTGTTAAGAAGGCAAACAAAATAATTGGCTTTATAGGCAGGTCATTTGAGCATAAATCCAAAGAAGTTATCCTAACCCTTTACAATTCCTTAGTCCGCCCTCTTCTGGAATACTGCGTTCAATCCTGGTGCCCTTATTACCAAAAAGATATAAACAAGCTGGAACGAGTTCAACGTCGAGTTACCAAAATGATACCTAGCCTAAAGAACAAACCATACGAAGAGCGTCTTAGAAAATTAAATCTATTTCCTTTAACCCAGCGCAGATTAAGAGGTGACTTAATTCAAGTGTTCAAAATCATCAAAGGCATCGACAATATGGACTGTAGTAAGTACTTCACTATCGACCAATCTAATTTTTTTTTTTTCTATGTGATTGAGGGAGGCAAAAGGCATAACTGCCTATAGCGAGTGCCTCCCCCATAGTTGAAAGAGTGACAGGGCCAAAATCAAGGGACGTTCGAGCCAAAATGCCTGGACACACGGAGTTTGAAGCAATTTAAGTCATAGGAAGAGGGAAAGACTGATTCTGGGAGAGAGTCCCAGAGCTCAGCTGTTGAGTAGAAGAAAGTTTGAGAGTAACGTTTCACTCTTGGGTTGGAGAGTTGCACAGAGTAGGGGTGGGATTGAGTTGCAAGACGGGTACCACGTGCCCTACGTAAAGGAGGTGGTATGCACTGGGATAGCTCTGAGGAACACTGATTATTATAGTAGCGATAGAATAGCGAGAGAGATGCAACATTGCGGCGGAGAGAGAGAGATTGCAGAGAGTTGGTGAGTGGACGGGAGTTAATGATACGAAAGGCCTTCCTTTCAACTTTGTCTAGGAGAGCGGTGTGAGAGGAACCTCCCCACACATGTGAACAATACTCAATACAAGGGCGCACTATGCCCCTGTACAGAGCAAGAAGCTGTGCAGGGGAAAAGAACCCCCTAAGGCGGTTGAGCACACCCAGCTTCTGGGAGGCTGCCTTAGCAAGACTGGTAATATGGTCCTTCCAAATGAGAGCAGAAGAAAAAGAGACACCAAGAATATTGAGAGAAGATGAAGGGTTGATTTTTGTATTGTTGAAGAATAAGGGATAGTCCGCTGGGAGATCCTGACGGGTAGATAGATGGAGAAATTGGGTTTTGGAAGCATTAAAGTTAACAAGGTTTTCTCTGCCCCAATTGGAAATAGTATTTAGATCAGAATTTAAGAGTTCTATGGCTTCATTACGTTTGTCGTTGAGGGATTGCTGGCTGGGGCGTTCTGAAAAACTAATGGAGTAGTGTAAGGTTGAGTCGTCTGCGTATGAATGGATGGGAATTAAGGTACAGTTAAGGAGATCATTTATAAAAATTAGAAAGAGAATAGGAGATAGGACAGAGCCCTGAGGAACACCGGAGTTTATAGGGTGAGGAAGTGAACAATGGCCGTCCACAACCGCGGCTATGGAACGGCCGGAAAGGAAATTAGAGACAAAGGCACAGATGGAGGGATAGAAACCGAAGGAGGGTAGTTTAGAAATTAAAGATTTATGCCAGACTCTATCGAAGGCTTTCGATATGTCTAGTGCAATAGAAAAAGTCTCACCGAAGTCCCTAAAGGAGGATGACCAAGAGTTAGTAAGATATGAAAGAAGATCACCAGTAGAGCGACCCTTAAGGAAGCCATACTGGCGATCTGAGAGCAGATTATGAGAAGAGAAATGCTTAAGAAATTTGGAAGCAAGAATAGTTTCAAAAACTTTAGAAAGACAAGAGATAAGAGCAATTGGACGATAGTTGGAGGGTTGAGAGCGGTCACCCTTCTTTGGGACAGGTTGAATGTGAGCAAACTTCCAGCATGAAGGGAAGACGTTAGAGGATAGACAGAGACGAAAGAGTTTGCCTAGGCAGGGAGTCAGCACGGAAGCACAGTTTTTGAGAACAACAGGAGGAACACCGTCCGGACCGTACGCCTTATTAGTGATAAGCCCAGAGAGGGTAGAAAGTACATCTTTAGAAGAGATTAGGATATTAGGCATAAGTAAGAGAGAGGAGGGCGGAGAGGGAGGAATAGCACCGGAATCATCCAAGGTGGAGTTTCTAGCAAAAGTTTGAGCGAAGAGTTTAGCTTTGTCAGAGGAAGAAGTGATGGTTGTGCCATCAGAGTGGGAAAGGGGAGGGAAAGACGAGGAAGAGAAATTGTTGGAGAGGTTTTTGGCTAGATGCCAGAAAGCTTGGGAAGAGCTAGAGTTGGATAGTTCAGTGCATTTATTATTGATGAAAGAGTGTTTGGCAAGTCGAAGAACAGATTTGGCTTGATTCCGGGCAGAAACATATGAAGAATGAGAGTCTTGAGTTTTAAGGCGTCGGTACCGTTTGAATGCTTCCTCCTTATTGCGGACAGCAGTAGAACAGGCGTGAGTAAACCAAGATTTTTTTGCATTAGTCTGAGAGAAAGAGAATGGAATGTATGCTTCCATGCCCGATAGGATTACCTCGGTAATGCGTTCAGCACTCTCCGAGGGTCCTCGGCCATGGAAGCAGAAATCATTCCATGGGAAATCAAAGAAGTACTGCCGAAGAGCCTCCCAGTCGGCAGCGCCAAAGTGCCACAAGCGCCGCCGGCTAGGAGGATCGGGTGGCTGTACTGGAGAGATAGGACAGGTGACAGAGATAAGTTTATGGTCGGAGGAGCCCAGAGGAGTGAAAAGATCGACAGTATAAGAAGAAGGGTTAGAAGTTAGAAACAAGTCAAGAATGTTGGGCCGATCTCCGATGCGATCCGGGATACGGGTGGGTTGCTGAACTAACTGCTCTAGGTCATTTAGGATAGAAAAGACGTAGGCATGTTCACCAGGTGGATCAGTAGTGTGAGAGGAGAGCCAATGGCGGTGGTGAATGTTGAAATCTCCTAAGATGGAGATTTCTGAGAAAGGAGAAATGGATAGAATGTGTTCCACTGTAGAGTTTAGATAGTCAAAGAATTTGGGAAAGTTGGTAGAGTTAGGGGAAAGATAGACAGCACAGAAATATTTAGTAAGAAAATGACAGGAAAGTTTGAGCCATAAAGTTGAGAATTCAGAGGAGTCGAAATCGGGAACACGAGAGCAAGTGAGTTTGTTGTGCACATATGCACAACATCCGCCTTTGGCTTTGAAACTAGGATAGAGAAAGTAGGAGGATACAGAGAAGGGGTTGCTGGAAGTTGCTACAGACACCTGAGCTTCAGTGAGGAAGAGAAGATCATGTTTGTAGGAGGAGAGATGGTGCTCAACAGAGTGAAAGTTAGAGGAAAGTCCGCGAATGTTGCAGAAATTAATAGAAAGAGTAACAGGCCGAGGTCCAGGTAATTGTGTGGGGTCGTCAGGGGATGGTCGGTCGGGTGAGGGGGCATTTATGGTCCCCCCCCCCCGGGGACTCCGAGGCTGGGCTACAATTCATCATTTTTTTTTTTTTAATTTTGGTGTGGAGGAATGAAGTGTGGTGTGCATGTTTAGTGTAGTGAAGTGGATAGGAGGAGGAGGTGTTTGTGAGAGCTAGCTGGATTGCTCTCAGTGTAAATGAGGCACAAAGAAAATCAGTAAGAGAGGCCAAGCAAATGAAACAGGAGTTCCAGCGACTCTTTATCACATGCCTATAACCTCACCTGGGTCTAGCCCTGATCGATTGGTGCCTACAATCTCCCCACAAGAGAGAAAACGCGGGGAAACGGTTGCAAAATTATTGGTAAATCATTTAGCTCACACGAATCTAAGAATTTCTTCTTCAATCGAGTTGTCAACTTGTGGAATGGGCTTCCCCGAAACGTTATAGACTGCATCACCGTTGATTCATTTAAACTCCGCCTAGACAAATATCTCGCATCAAACCCGCGACTGACTGCGTTTGTAAATGAATAACTTTATTTTATCCCCCTCTCAGTTACTAACCCATCTGTCCCCTACTAACTTCCTAATCCTGCCACGGACATTAGTTCCAGGGCAGTAATTCCCTTTCCAATGTTCCCTTACCCACTCTAAACCACTGTTTGGACACTTGATCCTCAGTGTTTTGGAGGACAAGCAACCTAGAAGGGTCACTAGACCTGTTGTTGCTTGATTTCCTTTGTACTCCTTTGTACTCCTTTGTACTTTGTACTCTGTCCCTACTGCTTATTTTCCTGTCCCTCTATATATAGCTCTGTCCCTACTGCTTGTAACCCTGTCCTCCTCTATATAGCTCTGTCCCTACTGCTTATTTTCCTGTCCCTCTATATACAGCTCTGTCCCTACTGCTTGTAACCCTGTCCCCCTCTATATAGCTCTGTCCATACTGCTTGTAACCCTGTCCCTCTACATAGCTCTGTCCCTACTGCTTGTAACCCTGTCCCCCTCTATATAGCTCTGTCCCTACTGCTTGTTTTCCTGTCCCTCTATATAGCTTTGTCACTGCTGCTTGTTTTCCTGTCCCTCTATATAGCTCTGTTCCTACTGATTCTAACCCTGTCCTCCTCTATATAGCTCTGTCCATACTGCTTGTAACCCTTTCCCCCTCTATATAGCTCTGTCCCTACTGCTTGTAACCCTGTCCCTCTATATAGCTCTGTCCCTACTGCTTGTTTTCCTGTCCCTCTATATAGCTCTGTCCCTACTGCTTGTAACCCTGTCCCTCTATATAGCTCTGTCTCTACTGCTTGTAACCCTGTCCCTCTATATAGCTCTGTCCCTACTGCTTGTAACCCTGTCCCTCTATATAGCTCTGTCCTTACTGCTTGTAACCCTGTCCCTCTATATGTCTCTGTCCCTACTGCTTGTAACCCTGTCCCTCTATATAGCTGTCCCTACTGCTTGTAACCCTGTCCCCCTCTATATAGCTCTGTCCCTACTGCTTGTAACCCTGTCCCTCTATATAGCTCTGTCCCTACTGCTTGTAACCCTGTCCCCCTCTATATAGCTCTGTCCCTACTGCTTGTAACCCTATCCCTCTACATAGCTCTGTCCCTACTGCTTGTAATCCTGTCCCTCTATATAGCTCTGTCCCTACTGCTTATAACCCTGTCCCTCTATATAGCTCTGTCCCTACTGCTTGTAACCCTGTCCCTCTATATAGCTCTGTCCCTACTGCTTGTAACCCTGTCCCTCTATATAGCTCTGTCCCAACTGCTTGTAACCCTGTCCTTCTATATAGCTCTGTCCCTACTGCTTGTATCCCTGTCCCCCTCTATATAGCTCTGTCCCTACTGCTTGTAACCCTGTCCCTCTATATAGCTCTGTCCCTACTGCTTGTAACCCTGTACTCCTATATATAGCTCTGTCCCTACTGCTTGTAACCCTGTCCCCCTCTATATAGCTCTGTCCCTACTGCTTGTAACCCTGTCCCTCTATATAGCTCTGTCCCTACTGCTTGTAACCCTGTCCCTTTATATAGCTCTGTCCCTACTGCTTGTAACCCAGTCACTCTACATAGCTCTGTCCCTACTGCTTGTAACCCTGTCCCTCTAAATAGCTCTGTGCCTACACTGCTTGTAACCCTGTCCCTCTATATAGCTCTGTCCCTACTGCTTGTAACCCTGTCCCTCTATATAACTCTGTCCCTACTGCCTGTAACCCTGTACCTCTACATAGCTCTGTCCCTACTGCTTGTAAGCCTGTCCCTCTATATAGCTCTGTCCCTACTGCTTGTAACCCTGTCCCCCTCTATATAGCTCTGTCCCTACTGCTTGTAACTCTGTCCCTCTATATAGCTCTGTCCCTCTATATAGCTCTGTCCTTACTGCTTGTAACCCTGTCCCCCTCTATATAGCTCTGTCTCTACTGCTTGTAACCCTTTCCCTCTATATATAGCTCTGTCCCTACTGCTTGTTTCCTGTCCCTCTATATAGCTCTGTCCCTACTGCTTGTAACCCTGTCCCTCTATATAGCTCTGTCCCTACTGCTTGTAACCATGTCCCTCTATATAGCTCTGTCCCTACTGCTTGTAACCCTGTCCCTTTATATAGCTCTGTCCCTACGGTTTGTAACCCTGTCCCTCTATATATAGCTCTGTCCCTACTGCTTGTAACCCTGTCCCCCTCTATATAGCTCTGTCCCTACTGCTTGTAACCCTGTCCCTCTATATAGCTCTGTCCCTACTGCTTGTAACCCTGTCCCTCTATATAGCTCTGTCCCTACTGCTTGTAACCCTGTCCCTCTATATAGCTCTGTCCCTACTGCTTGTAACCCTGTCCCTCTACATAGCTCTGTCCCTACTGCTTGTAACCCTGTCCCGCTATATAGCTCTGTCCCTACTGCTTGTAATCCTGTCCCTCTATATAGCTCTGTCCCTACCGCTTGTAACCCTGTCCCTCTATATAGCTCTGTCCCTACTGCTTGTAACCCTGTCCCTCTATATAGCTCTGTCCCTACTGCTTGTAACCCTGTCTCTCTACATAGCTCTGTCCCTACTGCTTGTAACCCTGTCCCTCTATATAGCTCTGTCCTTACTGCTTGTAACCCTGTCCCTCTATATAGCTCTGTCCCTACTGCTTGTAACCCTGTCCCCCTATATAGCTCTGTCCTTACTGCTTGTAACCCTGTCCCCCTCTGTATAGCTCTGTCTCTACTGCTTGTAACCCTGTCCCTCTATATATAGCTCTGTCCCTACTGCTTGTTTTCCTGTCCCTCTATATAGCTCTGTCCCTACTGCTTGTAACCCTGTCCCCCTCTATATAGCTCTGTCCTTACTGCTTGTAACCCTGTCCCGCTCTATATAGCTCTGTCTCTACTGCTTGTAACCCTGTCCCTCTATATATAGCTCTGTCCCTACTGCTTGTTTTCCTGTCCCTCTATATAGCTCTGTCCCTACTGCTTGTAACCCTGTCCCTCTATATAGCTCTGTCCCTACTGCTTGTAACCCTGTCCCTCTATATAGCTCTGTCCCTACTGCTTGTAACCCTGTCCCTCTATATAGCTCTGTCCCTACTGCTTGTAACCCTGTCCCCCTCTATATAGCTCTGTCCTTACTGCTTGTAACCCTGTCCCCCTCTATATAGCTCTGTCTCTACTGCTTGTAACCCTGTCCCTCTATATATAGCTCTGTCCCTACTGCTTGTAACCCTGTCCCTCTATATAGCTCTGTCCCTACTGCTTGTAACCCTGTCCCCCTCTATATAGCTCTGTCCTTACTGCTTGTAACCCTGTCCCCCTCTATATAGCTCTGTCTCTACTGCTTGTAACCCTGTCCCTCTATATATAGCTCTGTCCCTACTGCTTGTTTTCCTGTCCCTCTATATAGCTCTGTCCCTACTGCTTGTAACCCTGTCCCTCTATATAGCTCTGTCCCTACTGCTTGTAACCCTGTCCCTCTATATAGCTCTGTCCCTATTGCTTGTAACCCTGTCCCTCTATATAGCTCTGTCCCTACTGCTTGTAACTCTGTCCCTCTATATAGCTCTGTCCCTATTGCTTGTAACCCTGTCCCTCTATATAGCTCTGTCCCTATTGCTTGTAACCCTGTCCCTCTATATAGCTCTGTCCCTATTGCTTGTAACCCTGTCCCTCTATATAGCTCTGTCCCTATTGCTTGTAACCCTGTCCCTCTATATAGCTCTGTCCCTGCTGTACGCATCTTACTATTATTAATTTAGTTTCCTCCCTTGACCTCCATCAACCTGTAAAAAAATCCCCTTCAAGATAAATGTGTACATTTTTCAGTAGCAAAATGTCCCGGCCGCAGGCCGGTTACTCTAATAATTACAGGCTCACTATCGCCCGCCAGGAACAAAATTGATACCTAAATGGCACGAAAGATCTTACTATTGACAAAGAAAAGGGCGTAAAGTCTTATAATCGTCAAACTAATGGGCGAAAATCTGAAAAATCTAAAAGAACAACGGGGCTAAACACGAGGGAGAATTGGGGTCCACAAAACCCCCCTCAAATGAAACTCTCCCCTTAATAATACAAGCATATAATATAGTTGTGTCCCCCCCTGCTTGTTCCAGTGTCCCGTCCCTCCCGCTGGGCCTCACCGTACATGGGCCGGGCGTCATAGTTGGCCGAGAATTACTAGGCGGATAACGGCCTTTTTTATCTAGATCACTATCTTAGTATTGTTATCAATGTTTTATTATAATCAGTTTCCTCTCTAGACCTCCATCAACCTGTAAACAACTCCTTCTTGACCCCCTTCAAGATAAATGTGTACATTGTTCGGTAGAAAAATTTGTACATTGTTCGGTAGAAAAATGTCCCAGCCAAAGGCCGGTTGCTCTTAAAATTTCAGGCTCAATATCGCTCGCCAAGAAAACATCTACACCTAAATGGGACGAAAGGTCTTAATATTGACAAAGAAATGGGACAAAAGGTCTCATCTTGACAAAGAAATGGAGCGCACAGTTTAAATACCGCCAAACTAATGGGCCGAACGTCTTAAAATCTAAACAAACAATGGGGCTACACATGAGGGCGAAAGGGGTCTATAAAAAAAATTCTGTTTGTCCCGTGTCCCATCCCTCCCGCTCAACCTCACCGTACATGGAGCTGGCGTCATAGTTGGCCGAAAATTACTAGGCGGAAAACGACCCTTTTGTCTAGATCAGTATTGTCGCCTGTAACGTAAGGAGAAGCGAACGGCTGAGATATTATGTCCGCGTATCTCCAGATCAAGCAAGCACGGTTGGTGGCAAAAGTTCGTTCACAGTATTGGTGATATTTTTTCACAAGCCTGAAGAACACTATCTTTATCTTGGAAATTTACAGTTATGCACAGGCACTAATAACATTATTCGAACCCCTTACATTTGTCTTTACGGTCGATGGCAAACGTTCGTGTGCAGTATCGATGAGATTTTGTACATGCTATGAAGAACACTTTGGTTTGGTTATTTACAGTTATACACAGTCATTCATAAACGTATTCGAACCCCCTATATTTGTCTTTATGCAAATATAATTATCTGGATTGATTTTCGGATGTATTAGGCTTTTAATATTAGTATATATATATATATATATATATATATATATATATATATATATATATTATATATTGTTTGACATAACATGACTTGCATGACAATGTTGTGATCCCGACATTGACTTACAGGAGCGAAACATGGACGTTGGTGGAGACACAGACCAAGAGTGGGAGGGGTGGAAATTAGTTACTTGAGAAGTGCGTGCAGAGTTACATGGAGGGATAGACAGACGAATGAGGAAGTACGAGAGAAGTTTGGTGTGGATGTAGATGTTCTGGAAAGTGTGAAAAGGAACATCTTGAGATGGTTCTGCCATGTGGAATGTATGGGACACGAGAGAATGACCAAGAGAGTGTACGAGAGTGAGGTGGAAGGACAGAGAGGGAGAGGTAGACCGAGTGAGAGATGGAAGGATGGAGCTAAGAAGTATATATGCATGAAAGTGGTGGGAGGAGGGGCGTTGACTGACGGGGGACAGAGGTGCATGGGGGCGTTTCGTTCGTGGCTACCCCTTCGGGGATAACGGTGTCTGGCAATAGATAGATAGATAGATATATAGTATTGAACTTGATATATACTTAATTACACCCACGAAATAGCTTCCAGAGACGTGTTTGACTAATTAAAAATATGTGATGTCCACGAATTATTATAAGTGACGGTATAGTCCTGAGCGTAAATTAGGAACGACCATTTGAGTCTGTAACTATAATTGTAGGCCTACATAGACTACAAACTATCTGATTATACCTCAACACAATACAGTAGGCTTCATTATTGTAATAGCAACATATACTGTACAATAAGTGAAAACAGCAACACATTACTCTGACAAAGTTTAGTTACTGTACATCTTACTTTTATATGGTCCGACGTCTTGTGGGTTATTTAATTATTGTGTTTCTTTATTATTGAGGATCTTGCTTGTTTTTGCCATTCGCGGGCAATATTTGTTAGTTTTGCCCCGAGACTAACAAAACCACCTTCTCAGATTCCATTCAAACTAAAACATGCCCACCCTGACCCCTTTCTAACTAAATTGTACATGAATATAAACACCATATGAGGAGGAGCACTTTATTGACAACGTTTAGCAGATAGCTCCTTCAGGTCAGTTAGTGACCTGAAGAAGCTATCTGCGAAACGTTGTCAATAAGGTGCTCCTCCTCATATGGTGCTTATATTCATTCTGTCAAGTTTTCCAAGTTATCTCTAAATTGTACATATTTCCATAAAACAAATGTCTAATTGTCACCGCCAGATATTTTAACCGCATTCAGATATATCTTACCATTTGTTCAGTAATTACTTAATCAGAGAACACACATTATAATCGAAGTCACAAGCAAGGTTCTGTATATTATCTTATTAGATACTAGTCTAGTATGAATTTATCCTACCTGGCAGACATTTTTAAAAGACAGGGTATGTGGTCAAGTACATCTATTGATATATTTCTTATTATTCCATGCTGATCTATATTATATCGCCAAACATTCTGATAGGTAATGCATAAAGGTAAGTTAGTTATATATGCAAACACCTAGGCAGCGTATGAGCGAAGATAAGGGTGGTGGGTATAAATATTATATATAAGAGCAGCGATGGTAGATAAGGACGGGCAAATAAACAAGAGGGACCCAGAAAAATAAAAGGAAGTATTATTAGAGTTACAAAGAGTTACAAAGGGTAACGAAGATACGTAGACTGCACAGACATCACGATCCCAACCAGATAGTTTGGACTTATTTCTAACATAGAATTTACTACATAGTGGAAGGTAAAGCCAACAAGAGAGAGAGAGAGAGGTATTGCGTCTGCGTAAGCGTGTATGTATGTGCGTGTGTGTGTGTGTGCGATTGTGTGTGTGATTCCAGGTTTTTATAATAGGGCACGGGAATAAGTAGCTATACAAACGTTATGAAGGTTACGATACCGGTGTAGGCCTATCTTATATAATATATTTAGTGAGAGAGAGAGAGAGAGAGAGACAGAGAGAGAGAGAGAGAGGATGAGAGTGAGAAAGGGAAGCGGTGGAGGGGACAAATGTAGCAACTGGGAAAGGTGAACATCTAAGTTTCTACCTTTGAATTCCAAGGTCTAAATAATAGAAAACAGTTTGAAATTTTAAGCATCAATGGACGTCAATACTAACCCCCCCCCCCCTAAATATCTAACCTATACCCTGTTCCAAATAGGTAGGCCACAAATCATTAACCCTAACCTGTGAAACTAAAAAAAGGCTAGAGCAAATGGGCTGTAAATGTACACACCTATTCCCTGGCTGATCCATGGCAAATGGTAGAACAATAAGCTCGAGTACTCTAGTCGTTTGTGAATTATAGAGTTTTGGACTATTTACTTGGAACAGGGTATAGTAGATGTGCAGTGTCTCGAATCAAAATGAAAACAAACAAACACACAAGGAAAAAGAAACAAATCGAGGAAACTAAAATAAAAACAAACTAATATAAGGCCAAGGCGGAAACTTTGCGCTGAAAAAAAGAAGAAAAGCAAGACAAAAAAAAGTATGAAGAAAAAAAGTCTATAGATGTTCGTGCAAGATAGTGATGTCAGCAAGAAATACAAGGTTTCTCTATTAATACACGGCCCACAGTTAAAATCTATATATACCGCTTCATATGGCGCACTCTTAAAGATTTAGTCGAAGGATTTAATGTCCCGCCGAGAACGATTTAATTGAAAAGGGACAGTGGGACAAGCATGGTAAATATTATTATTCTAATATCTATTTTACCCGTTTCAGATAAACGCATTTTGTTAGTTATATTTTAATCTAATTATTTATTTATTTATATATTTTATTATTATTATTATTATTATTATTATTATTATTAGTAGTAGTAGTAGTATTTATATTTTATATTTTTGCTATAGTATCTATATTTTTTCGGGGGACGGGTATTTATTCTAGTTATCAGTCGACGATTTCATGATCATTATGAATGGCTCGTGAGAAATATATACAAGTTAATATATGTCTAATAGTAACCCCTTGAGGATAATGACGTGTTTTCAACGGTATATTCTAGACGAATTTATTCAGTTTTGGAAGGATCCTTTCAGAGTCAGAGGCTTAATTGAGTGGGCTGTGACTTATTTTTTTCCTCGGGATCCTTTCTAAGCTGCATAAAATAGCCGGAATAAAGTGGAAAAGCGTCCTTGAACAAAGAAAGGGTTAACCTTCTGGCTCCATCAAGCCCCTCCTAAGGTGAATAAAATTATCAGTTGATGGTTGAAATAAATGGAAGAAAAGCGGTATATATCATGTTATTAATGGGCTTAACAAAACAAATCATCAGTAACTAATTTAAGAAATATACGTTTGGATAGTTTTGCTTTCCAAATGTTATTTATTTATTTATTTATCTACTTATTTATACATATAATTATTTACTTATATATTTATATATTTATTTATATATTTTTGTTTTTAGGGGCGGCAAACTTAGATTGAACAAGACCATCTATGTATTCACAATTAAATTAATCAAGACCCTTATCATTTAGAAGTTGATATTATTTTATGAAAGATAAACTAATTTTAAGCACCCTAGTATTCAATGTTTTTCAAAAGCTTACCTATTCATTGTTAGATTGTGTATCTTCCGTAATTTAACTGGAATATTTAGTGTTTTACACTTAACTCCTTTCAACCCGATAATAACTTGTTGTATATATGTTAGAAATCGGACGAAAATTTAAGTCAGTTGAAGAAAGGAATCATGTAGTAAGAGAGTAAGATATGTAGCTTGATTAATACAATGTATTCAACATCACAAATCAACCCATCATAAGTCAATTAACATCATATACGCTGTTTTTTTTAAAGCCATCTTAATCATTCAACTATCACAAAGTGTTTAAATTTAAAGCCAAATATGGTGTTAATTTGGAAAACCTGTCGGTAATATGATACAGAGACATAGCAGTTTCATATTTTTCTACTAAGTATCGATAAATAAACTGCAAGGGGATTACACTTTCCGCAAGGTTATCAAGAACCGAGTATAGTCTGTTGTCATATTTGCCATTTACATTCGGACGATTGTAGATAGCTTTCTGATACAACTATATATAACTTCATCGTACTGTTTGTTCCAAATAGAAAAGAACTTGTATATGGAAAAATGTAAACATATGATTAGACATTTGCTAATTTTAAACATTTAAATCATGTTCCCTCTCGTAAGCGCTTCCATGAGCTATATTTAGACTAAGTTCCTTTAATCGATCTTCTTTTGTTTTTCTTCTTAGTTTTGGAATTGATCTTAGTTGTTATGAGGGAGGTAATGAAAGAGGAGGCAGTAGGAGGGAGTTAAGTCTATAACGTAGTTGGACGGAAGTTATGTTTTTGCCTCTGTTTGTTGAGCTGTTTATCTGTTTTTTTGTCTGTAAACAAGATATCTCAAAAAGGTGTGAACCGAGGTTCATACAATTTGATGGGCAGAGAGGATATGTGGCAAGAAAGAAGTTATTTAACTTTGGAAACGATCAGTATAGCGCATACCTTCGCTAGTGTAGACGGCACAAAAAGTTATTTACCGATGTTCGTTAAATTTGGTGGCAAGATTGTACATGCGCCAAGAAGACATTTCATTTTTGAGGCGACCGATAGTGCGCAAACCTTCACCAGCATAGGCGTAGGTATACGCCCTCACACGGAATGCCTTGTTCCTAGTATACGGTATGTACAGACAATCACAAAACTTTGCTACTGTATATTTATGCAGCTATGCCTACCGATATATGAATGCATGTATATTGGTATTCATCATAGTGTTAAATTATCGTATTGTTCCGATTATATTGCTAATATTGCTAACATATCCATGAATTTGTTTTTCACCCGTTCAGTACCAGTTCCGTCCTATTCATTTTATACTGGCAAGTAATAGATGATTTTTTCAGTTTAATAGGCTACGAACTATGTTAATTAAACCTATTTGCTACTCCAAATCCTTCTTAAGCTGCACAAAATCGCTTAAATATAGCTAGAATATAATTAAAAAGATGTCGATGGTACAGTATGGGTTAAGGAACTGAATAAATATAATTCAAATTAATGATATAAACAGAAATAGTTTGAAGATGCAAACCATATATCTAAAACATAACCCCAATAGTGCTAAATCTATTAAGCTCCAACTTCCAGCCAATGTTGGGTGCTATGTTCATGCTGAAGAAAAAGGAGATAGGGCAAGAGGAAAGAAAAGAGATACATGGAAGAAGTGATTAACGAGGGGAAAGGGAGGAACAGAGATAGGAGGAATAAAAAGAGAGGGAGGGTTGAGTGAAGAGGAGACAGGGGAAGGAATGGAGAAGAGCGAGGAAAAGATGGGGAGAGAATACACACTAATAATAATAATAATAATAATAATAATAATAATAATAAGCAAAAAGGTCATTTGGGCCATAACTTTTGAAATTCATATACCAACTTGTATTATGGAGGTCATACTATATATAATACATGACTTATAATTATGTGATTTATATTATTATCATCAACAATCTGGCAATATTTAGCCACAACACTTCATTCGTATCTTAGTAGGGTTGATTAAATACAGTATTGACTGAGATACTGCCCACAAATTTCGAAAGCTTAGAATTAGTTAGGCTTCAATTTAGCATGTATTTTAGTTTGCACGGCACGATGCAAGCACCGCATACTTATATAACCTTCTTTGGATTCCAAATCACTTGTATCACTCCTTATGGATAGACCTAATTATTGGTAGCATAAGTAACATGGATAAAACTCTAGGCTAACTCGAAGATAAGGCAAGCCACAAGTCTTAACACTATTTGGTATAATACTATTTTATTTAATTGTTGATGAGGATTTGGCTTGCGTTTGCCATTTTCGAGCAATATATTTTAGTTTGTGTTCTAAATTGACACAAATGTTTTCCCAGACTTCCTTAAAAAAAAAAAAAAAAAACACACAGAAAAGAAGTCGACCCAGACCCAATTCAATCAAAAATTGTACAAATTCAAAAAAGTACAGGCTCTCTCTTGCTCGCCCAGAACAAAATTACACGTGTATGGGGTGATACGTCATATTATCGCCAAACTATTGTGGAGTTCAACGTCTTAAAAATGGCCAAACTATTGGAGTGCAACATCTTAAAAATATCCAACTAATGGAGCAAAACAGGTCAATCCCAAAAAGACCCCCCTCGAATCAAATAGAATTAAGAATAGTATCAAGTTCACTCACTCCCAAAGTAAAATTGGATACCATAATTATCTCTTGCTTGATAAATTTAATTATACTGGTGCCAACGTAAGCATACACAGGCTACATCAATTCGAATCTTTTAATCTTTAAGGTCAAGTTCTGAAGCATATGCGATAAACAATGCAATATATTGTGTCGTTCGCGTTCGATTCTGATTCAAATCAGTGTGTCGCAATATACTGTATACTCCTGGCTGTATACTACATAAGAGTATGTGGGCAAGACCATAAGACGTAGAATAGGATATTCTACATTTACTGGGTAACTTATATTTATAATTCATATCATCACCAACCCACCAATTAACTTGCAAATGCACCTACTTAATGAAATTAATGAAACAATAAATACATGTGGTCCTCCACGGATTCGAACCTAGGATACTCACACCGAAATTCAGCACACTAATCTACCCTCTGAAGATTATGACGCATTTTGATAGTTTATTCTGGCTATCATTAGACCATTTTAGGTAGTTTAGGAAGGATCTGTGGGACTTATATACTTAAAGACTAGCTCAATTAGCCCTTGAAAACCGTCTAGTGATAGCCAGAAAAAATGAAAAGTAATGCGTAATCGGATCATGAAAGGATTAAGAAGGATATTATCTATTGGATTTGATACTGTGACACATGTAAATAGTCTATGTTTAATACTTCAGAGTACTGCATCAGGATATATGTACTGAACCTGAAAGATAACAAACACAATAAAAGAACATTCATGGAACATAAGCTAAACAGAGACAACTATTGCACAGCTTTTGCGATATAAAACGGCAAGGCAAGAGAGAGAGAGAGAGAGAGAGAGAGAGAGAGAGAGAGAGAGAGAGAGAGATCCTGCACATATGTCCTTGACGTGTGCCAGTGTCGCCCACGTTCAATCCTTGCCAAGGTCGTTTACCAAGAATTATGGAAGAAAGAAGAGGATGTAAAAACTGTGATATAATAAGGACAATAAGGAAACTATAAATAATACTTCTAGTAACAGTGATGATACTATTACTACTACTACTACTAATAATAATAATAATCATAATATTAATGATAATTATAATAATAACAGTAATAATTATATTAATACTACTACTGGTTAACGTTAGACGACGTTAAGACCCTTTAGGAATAATATCGAGTAATCAGAGGGGTATAATGATCTCAATTAAATCTCTAAATGCCACAGATCATTCCTAATTTGAATAGTATCGTCAACTAATAGCCAGAATAAAATATAGTAAGCGTCCTCGTATCTTGAATGTGTTAAGGTTAAGGAGATAGTGGTTATTTTTGGGGGCCTATATACAGTATATATATATATATATATATATATATATATATATTCATTAGTGTTTTAGTTTTCTCCCTAGACCTCCATCAAACTTAAAAAAAACATCCATTAGATTCCCCTTCGAAATTAATTTTTACATTTTTCGGTAGAAAAATGTCACGGCCGAAGGCCAGTTCCTCCAAAATTACAGGCTCGCTACCGCTCGCCAGAAAAAAAATCAACACCTAAAGGGTACGAAAGGTCTAAACATTGACACATAAATGGGGCGAAAGGTCTTAAAAACTACAAACTAATGGGGCAAACACCTTAAATTTCAAAACTACAGGGGATAAACATGAGGAAGAAAGGGGACCAGAAAAAAGGCCCATCTCCCCTTAATAAACCTGTATAGATGAGACACATATGACGATGAATATACTGCAAGGAACAAACGAATAATTACGAAACACTCGCCTCAATATGGATGCGGCCATGAACACCAAAATATGAACCGTAAACGACGACATCAACACGACAAACAGTCACAAGCATCACAACCAGCACTATAAGAACTTGGCCTTAAGCTGCTATAAACATATCCAGAGACACACAGGCAACTAAAATGCAAGTAACAGTAATATCGCAGTAGGCAAGCCACACAAAGGAATAACACAACAAGATCAAAATAAACAAAACAAAAATAAGCACGAACAGTAGCAAAAATATAAAGGAAAGCAGGCCAAAAAATCAATAGCCACAATAAGGGAACAACAACAACAACAACGAAACAGAAACAACAACAACAAACACAACAACGACGACAACACCACACGAGTTAAAACAAGCACAAACAAAGACCAGAGGAAAATTATAATCTGGGCCAAGCAAGGGGTCAAACGCCATAAGAAGATGACGGATAAGTCAAAACAAGGGGCTCAACAACACGCTGGCTTAAGCAGGCACCCACAGTGAAGGCAAGACAGCAACAAAGGGCTAAAAATGGATAGTTGCCATGAAACCGGTGCCCTTGTTGTGCATACATGACAGGATTAAAAGCTCTTACAATTGTTTATATATATACCGGTATATATATAGAGTATATACAGTATATACTGTATATATATATATATATATATATATATATATATATATATATATATATTAGTAGGGCGATGAGAAGAAATACTTTGTGGAACATCATGATTTATTCTAATTTTCGGCGACGTCACGCAGCCATCCTCAGGAAAGGGTTACCAACAGATCCTAAAAATTGAGTATAACTCTGTATATATTGTTAAAACAGGATCACTAAAATGTAATGCATTGTTGAACACGTGGCAATTTGCCTATCTAAAAAAAAAAATTAAACAACATAATTTTGGCCAACTAGGCAAGGTTTGATATGCAATAAATCTACGGCTAGACACCATCAAATTCAATATAGCTAAATCTCAATGCAACAAAAGAAATCAAAATGCATAAGATATAAAATTTATGTTATCATTTCTTTTTCAATTCAAATATTATTCTGAACTGTAAAGGCTAACATCTATTAAAAAACATTTACCTACCGCTAAACAGCGTCCAAACTATTATGCTAATATCCAACCATGTGAGGACAAGACTTAGCAAAAGCAATCATAATAAACGAGAATATTTAAATGAAGGACTTTACAAAGCAGTTCAAATTATCTAGTAATACAAATTAAAAGCAAATCATAGTAATCCTAATCACATTGAACCGCAACATAAAGCAAAATAGTACATTTGAATTACTTTACTCTAAGAATCAAAAGATAAGTGTTGAAATTCACATACAGGAAAATTGTCACAAACAAATCGGAACTCACCATGACACCACCAGTCTCCAAAGAAAGACGATGAGGGACTGATTAACTGAACACATTTGAGCTCTATATATATATATAAATAAGATAACCAAATTAACAAACAATAAACAACTGAAGAAGAGAAAACGTACCAAGAGAGGAAGAAGAAGGAGAAACTAAAGCAAAACCAACAACAACGAAGGCGGCTGGTGATGGGCTGGTCTATCAGAGTGAGAGCTGAGCAATCTCTGCCATACCCATAACTTACTCTGACTGTTCCTTTAACTTATATATTTTCTAGATCTCAAGTGGATTGACCTCCCAATCTACCAAGATTGGAAGCCAAAGCGTCACATTTTTCCCTTGCCCCTCAACTTTCTCTTCATAATTGCTGAGGGGCACAGGGCCCTGGGTGGGGCTTTGGTTTCCCGGGCGTTTCCACACCCTCCTCAGCTCCCCGCCATGGAGTGGCTTCGGTCACCCAGGCTTTATTGTGGTCGGCGGGGAGGGTTCTTTGGGGGCACTCGGTTATGGCCTTGGAATTGCTCTGGGCCTTGGGGCTGTTCGGCCAGGCAGCTTGGGGAACAACAACAACAACAACAACAACAACGAAGGCGGGAATAACAAGAAAGGAAATAAACATGATGCCCATCATACCAGCCCCTCACATCACCCCCGGATGAAATGAGAACAAGAATAATAAACCCAACTCACCCACAATTGCGAATCAAAGTAAAACAAACCCGAAAGAATTCTATAGTTATATCAGAAAGAAAAAAGTAATTACTTCAACTGTTGGACCATTAGTCGATGAAAATGGAGAATACACCAAAGACGAAGTACAAATGAGTAATGCCCTCAATACCTTCTTTGCATCAGTTTTTACAACAGAAGACCTCAGTGATATCCCTACACCATCGCCGATTCAGATTGATAATTCAGATGTTCTAAGCAATATCACCGTTACAGAGAGAGAAGTATTGAATTGTTTAGATAAACTCAAGGTAAATAAAACGCCTGGACCTGATAAAATCTCGCCTAGAGTTCTAAAGGAAGCTAAGGATGAGCTCTCCAAACCACTGACATTACTATTCAATAAATCCTTGCAGTCTGGAACTATGCCCGATCAGTGGAAGCTAGCCAACGTAACACCGATATTCAAAAAAGGCAGCAAATCCCTACCCTGTAACTATCGTCCAATTAGCTTAACCTCAGTTGTATGTAAAATGCTAGAAACGGTCATACGAGACAAGACTCGTAAATCACTTAGAGGAAAAAAACATACTTAAAGATACTCAACACGGCTTTCGTAAAAAACGTTCCTGTTTAACAAACCTCTTAGACTTCTTCCACGATATCCTCAACCTCTACGATGAGAGTAAAGCTGTAGATATTATATACCTTGATTTTCAAAAGGCCTTTGACAAAGTTCCCCACAAACGTTTACTGCTAAAACTAAAAACGCATGGAATACAAGACGGTGTGTTGAAATGGATAGAAAATTGGCTCATCGACAGAAAGCAAAGAGTAGTCATAAACGGTAAGGCATCTAAATGGACCAATGTAAGTAGCGGGGTACCCCAGGGATCGGTACTAGGACCAATTCTCTTTCTAATTTACATCAATGACATAGATGAGGGTCTCACCTGTACAATCTCAAAATTTGCTGACGATAGAAAAATTGCAAATAGCGTACTCTCAAAAGAACAAGTTGACGATATGCAACACAATCTAGATAAATTGTCATGTTGGGCCCAAATTTGGCAAATGAGTTTCAATGCGGATAAATGTAAAGTACTACATATCGGATACCTAAATGAGAAAGCAAACTATTCGATGAATGGCACTCAGCTTAAGAATGTAAACAGAGAAACCGATCTGGGAGTAACAATATCGAGTAACCTAAAACCGAGTCAACAATGTTCAGAAGTTGTTAAGAAGGCAAACAAAATAATTGGCTTTATAGGCAGGTCATTTGAGCATAAATCCAAAGAAGTTATCCTAACCCTTTACAATTCCTTAGTCCGCCCTCTTCTGGAATACTGCGTTCAATCCTGGTGCCCTTATTACCAAAAAGATATAAACAAGCTAGAACGAGTTCAACGTAGAGTTACCAAAATGATACCTAGCCTAAAGAACAAACCATACGAAGAGCGTCTTAGAGAATTAAATATATTTCCTTTAACCCAGCGCAGATTAAGAGGTGACTTAATTCAAGTGTTCAAAATCATCAAAGGCATCGACAATATGAACTGTAGTAAGTACTTCACTATCGACCAAGCTAATTACACGCGGGGAAACGGTTGCAAAATTATTGGTAAATCTTTTAACTCACACGAATCTAAGAATTTCTTCTTCAATCGAGTTGTCAACTTGTGGAATGGGCTTCCCCGAAACGTTATAGACTGCATCACCGTTGATTCATTTAAACTCCGCCTAGACAAATATCTCGCATCAAACCCGCGACTGACTGCGTTTGTAAATGAATAACTTTATTTTATCCCCCCCTCAGTTACTAACCCATCTGTCCCCTGTTAACTTCCTAATCCTGCCACGGACATTAGTTCCAGGGCAGTAATTCGCTTTCCAATGTTCCCTTACCCACTCTAAACCACTGTTTGGACACTTGATCCTCAGTGTTTTGGAGGACAAGCAACCTAGAAGGGTCACAAGATCTGTTGTTGCTTGATTTCCTTTGTACTCCTTTGTACTTTGTACACAATGGAGATAAGGACATCGGCAGCATCAGAAGACACACAAATAGTGAAACCACGTGTACGAGATAACCATCCAAATAATCCCAATAACACCTGCAGCCATAAGCAAATTATCACTTCTCCCACGCCCTCTACGAACACCAGACGAGACGCCCGAAGTAAAAGTCACGAGGGCGTGACTATAATTACCAAGAGGGAAGTAAGATAACCAAAATTACCAAAGACCCCCACTACGAACAAAACAAAAACAAACGAAGAACGGGAGACTAACAATAAACAAACGAAGAACGGGAGACTAACAATAAACAACTGAAGAAGAGAAAACGTACCAAGAGAGGAAGAAGGAGGAACTAAAGCAAAACTAACAACAACAAAGGCGGGAATAACAGGAAAGGAAATAAACCCGATGCCCCACATACCAGCCCCTTACATCACCACCGAGAGTAAAGTAACGAGAGCAAGAATAATAAAACCAACTCCCCACAAAGAAGATAAAGACATCAGCAGAATCAGAAGACACACAAATAGTGAAACCACGGGGAAATAATAATAAACAGAAGATACAAGACGCCCGCCCTGATCACCAGAGAAAACGTGCCCAGAGAAAAGACAAAGGAGAAACTAAAACAAAACCAACACCACCAAAGATGGGAATAATAAGAAATAAAATAAACACGATGCCCCGCATACCAAAATTACGCCACATCACCCGCGAGAAGAACGAGAGCAAGAATAATCAACTTGAGACATACACCAAGAAGATAAGGACAATTAACAACAACACCAAAAGACACACAAATAGTGAAACCACGTGTACGGGATCACCATCAGCATACTACAAATAATACCCGCACTTATAAACCAGTTACCACTTCTTCCACGCCCTCTATGAACAACGGACGGGATGCCAGAATTGCCACCATAACCTCAGAGTTTCCATCAACACCAGGAAAAACTATCAACATAACACCACCACAACAGGAGGCTCCCAGGAAGAGAATAATATTCATCCAGGGACAGAAGGACCAACATCACCATCAGAAGAGAAGCCACTTACACGCCCTACTTCCTACCAAAGGCCGAATCACCTGCCCGCGAACTTCTAGGGGCCCCTCCTAATCCCCCCTAGATCAGCCCCCTACTGGACTTATGACCTTTTGACCCACATACACCTACCCCGGAACATCTCAGCCAAAGTCATCACTACTCCGACGAAATCTGAACAAGGCAAGCAATTCTAGGGCTTCATAACACTGGCATACTAGTGGTTAAGTCCTACAATTACCCTCCCATTCAAGTAAGGATTGAAGGCATACCGAATATCCCGAAAGGTCTGAGGAGTTCTTTTCCCTATTGAGGAATAGTTGTTATACGTACCATGGTATATTCATAACATTAAGATCCACAATAGGCTGCACTTTTAATATTAGAAGTATACCTTACGGGCATGTCCCAAATTTACTTCGTCCCCGATTAGTATAACGGTCAGGATAGTCAAGTAACTCTAGCTCTATGCCAAACATACTCGCGTTCGTCCGATGAATGTGCCCAGTGTCATGACATTAAGGAGCTTCATTTAAGACCCCAAGCCAACTAATCCAACTGTTACCTCAACTCATCACCTCTCCAGCTCCAAGTGTTAGCTCAGGAGTACATATTGAAAACCAGTAAATAAGTCTACAACCAGAAACGAGGTATATAAAGTTAAAGTACACAAATATTGACTCTACCTAATTCTCACCAGTGCACAAGTGTGCATATAAAGTTAGAGTTCATAAATCATCGACTCTAACTAAATCCTTGCCAATGTATACAGTAAGTGTCTAGATTGTTATAGTGAAATATTTAACTAGCACCATTATTGTACAACTTATATGAGTTTTTTAAATAACCGTTCATGAGTTTATTAAGAGGCAAGCTAAACCTATTGTATACCTGAGCTCCACCCAGATCCTCGACCGTGCTAGGACAGTTCATATTGTTGTAAACCATTGATTCACGTATACCTATTAGTACCTATTGTTAACCTAGGAGTTAGATAAATTAAATACTGTTCATAATATTAATATACTCGGTGTTATAATGTATCCTCTATCTGTCTTCTATGCATGTGTTGTATGATTTGGACTTCTCCAGTTAAGTAGAACCTACCACATCCAATCTCAAAACCTGGTAAAAACCCTGGTATAATAATATATATATATATATACTGTATATACTTATGTATTTATTAATGACAAATTAATGAATATACATCATAACATTGTTGTTGATAGTATGCCATTTATTTTCCTTGTGTGACGTTAACCACTCCGTTAGAACCGCATGGCTTGTCCTACAGTGACTCGCTAGGATCGCCAGGGCAGTGGATGTGGCTACAGTTGATGTATTATTGTGTGCTTTATTTCATATGAAAGCTCGTGTCATGGGCAGTCCAGAAAGGCTCTTTGTTTTCGCCCATGTCAAGGCTTTATATATTTAATTGCAAAGTATATGTTTCATCATTAAGTAGTAATGATAGGATTTGAGAGAGAGAAAGAGAGAGTAGAACAGAGTGAGAGGAGGCACGCAGTGTGTTTTGCCATGCGCTTGATGACGTCACGGCTGGCTGGCCTGGGATTGGTTGGAGGATTTTTTTACCATGCTTGGTGACGTCATGTTTGGCTGGCTTCTTTGTCATTGGCTGAAAGAATTGTTACCGCTTTGTCTATGCGGTGCGAGCTAGTGCTAGTATATATACAGCTCTCTCGCCACTCTCTCCCTCAGATCTGGTTTCTAGAACGCATCCCTCTTATCCCTTTGATATCTGTCCTCCTCTCTGCACCTGAGAATCTTTTCCTCTGCCTATCTCTCTCATTTTCCTTATCTTTCACCACCTTTTATTAATATTATACCCCCTCTGGTTAACTCTGCATAATCAGCTTCATGCTGGCCAGTTGTATTGTGCGTTAAGGTCTTATATAACCCATGTATGTTAGTTGTTAAGATAAGTTGATCACGAAGCATTGGTTGGCATTCATATTGTTCAGTACCGCTTCCTATAATTATTAGTGTTCTGCTGGATTAGATAATGCTAGACTACGAGTCTGATACTATAAGGTATTGTTTCCGATGGGTGCTGGCTTTAGTTAAAAGCTGCATGACATCCCTGAGAACTGGAGTTGATTGGGTAAATTCTAGTCTGTGTGCCATTGAGAGTAGAGCATGCACGAATGAGGGCTTTTTGCCTATACCATTCTGCACTGTTCTAAGCTCGTTGTTTGTCTTTGAGGTACGCCAGGAGAACGCTTAATACTTCGGTATTAAGGTTTCTCAAGAGAGCTACCCTTCATTATAACGTAATACTTGACGCACAGACTTGAGATTTGCACTAGGCTATGCGGCATGCCATGCGCACCAGTATCTCGTATCATTGACTCTAGCTAGACTTTATCAGTCATAGTAGACATTAAGTATATTAACCCAATTACTCTTATTATGCATACCCGTTTATGATTACACAAGCATTTCGCAGCCTAGTTTGATGTATTGAGACACAAACGACTTAGGCTCTTTTTGTTGATAGGAATACTGCATTGTCGTGGCGATTATTATTATTGTTGTGGCGTTTAGGATATTCTTGGCTCCGACTGCATTATATCTCCTGCCTTTTTGTGTGCATAGCCTGCACGAGCATTGTTCCGCTGCCTGCCTTTTTGGGTTCCATTTCCGATTCGAGCATCTTGATAGCATCTAACATTTAAAGAAGATTCCTTGTTGGTGTTGAAGGACTTTAGCGCACTTTCTTTCATGCAGGAGTGCCTGACATTTATTGATTAAAGTAACGTAAGCTGTAACTTCTCTTACCACCTTACTTTGAATACCATAACCAAGCACCTTCGGTTATAGGTAGTAATAGGCTGTTTTCACATAACATTAAGCCTAGAGTAGACGCACATTTATTGAGAGTTTAATAACCTATTATTGCATATAGAACTCTGGAGAGTATTTGTGTTCTTTGTTCACTGGGAATATACATCAGAGGATGGATCTAGCGCTTTCCGTTGTAGCATTTATGCCATTACTAGTCCAATGAATAAGAACCCTGATATATTTAAACCTCAGTCGTAACAAATGGCGACCTTACCTAGGATTTGGTGAACCTACATTTATTAGCAGGGAACATTTGTTGTTTTGGGGAAAATTTTGCGGGGATCAGCAAGAATATTATTTTTTTTTGTAACATAGTATAGCCCTTGAGTATTTCCGATAATTTGTGTGTGTATATTGAGGTATAAGAGTTTGGGGTGCTTCTCTTCTGAATATTGAGGTGAGAAATTGTTGTGAGCATCATGTCTTATACCGGATCAGAGGAGAATGGAGACACAGTACGTAATGTCGAAACTGAGGAACAGCAGCATGATGAAATGGTTAATCAGGTGAACTGTGAGGAGGATGCTAGGATATTTTTGCAATGGCCTGTTACTGCCGAGCGGTTGGAGGGTATGGATCGGTACGGTCTTCAATGCCTGGCCACAGCTATCGGTCATGCGGGTACTAGCAGCATAACCTGGGATAACTTGATAACGTGTGTACTGGGCAGGGTGACTTGTGAGCGAGATGGGTTGAGTGCTCAGAGCCCTTCGGCCATGCTTCCCCTACACTCGATTCCCAGCCATCCCAGTAGTTTACCGACCCCGAGTACGCGTCCACAGTTGGGTGGTGACTGGCAGGGTTGGTTGCCCCTGGGGGACCACCGGTAATTTCAAACATTGTAGTACCTTCACCTCCTCAAAGGTTAACTCCAGAATTATTGTTTCAGCTCGAATTAGCTAAGCTTCAGCATCAGCAGCAAATAGAATTAGCCAAGATAGAAGAGAGAAAAACTATTAGTCACCAGCACATAGAGCTAGCAAAAATCCAAGCTGATTTAGAGTCGACTAGGTACTGTGCCGACAGGGACGTAGAGAAGTCGCAGGTAGAGGCAACGGGACAGCGACTTGGGGCTGGTAACCGTGCTCATGATCAATCTCTCTCACACTTATTGAAACTGGTTCCGGTGTTTGATGAGAATGGTGTAACAGAAGTTTTCGCACGCTTTGAGAAGAAGTGCCAGGAACACCAGTGGCCAGAGAATAAATGGGCAGCACTTGTATCCTCTAGATTAATAGGCAAGGGTCTTAAAGCCTACGATGCGTTACCTTTGGAGTCATGTATTGTGTATGAGGATCTCAAGGAGGCTGTCCTGAGGGCTTACGAACTGCAACTAGAAACGTACTGTTTGAAGTTCCGGGGTGTAACTAAGGGAAGAGATAGCACCTTTTTGGAACACGCCCGGGACTTGTCCGATGCTATGGGGAACTGGCTCCGATCTGAGAAAGTAACAACATTTGATGGAATTAAGCAGTTAATGATGTTGGAGCAGTTTTTAAGAGCACGGGCGGTGATCTAACTTTGAACTTAAAGGAGAAAACCCCAAGAACTCTAGTCGAAGCAGCAGAAATGGCTGATCGACGGCTGTCGTTGATTCGGGGTTGCGGGTCCTCACAGAAGTACAATGCAAGTGCTAGGGACCGTTATCCTCCCCCTCCCCGTAGCAATGACACATTTAAACAAAAGAGCAATGAAACTAAAACTGAATCCAAACCTAACACCACGCCGTATGAGAAAAGTCAGGGGCTTTTTTACATCACAGTATAAGCCGAAACCGAAACTTATGTGTTTTAAGTGCCACCAGGAGGGTCATAAGGCAAATGAGTGCCCTAGTCGACCTCCTCCGGCAGCCGTGTCTTTTGCTCACGGCATTGGAGTGTTCAAGAGGACATCGGAGTTTGTTAGAGGCAATTCTTCCGAGGTAAATACACTGCCAGTGCAGAAGGATCCGGAAGGCTTATTCCCTGTCCGTGATGCCTTTAGTGACCACAGGGGACTCGGTTGTGTGGAGTGGGGGGGTAGAAGACATGAGGTGAGAATTTTGCGTGACACTGGGGCATCGCAAACACTGTTGAGGAATTTCACTGGTAAACCTGTAAATACGGCGCGGGTGGTTGTGGTTCAGGGAGTTAATGCAACAAGGTCATACCCGCTTGTAAGAATGAAGATGGAAGTAGATGGTGTGACTCGTGACCTGGATGTAGGAATTGTGGAGAAGTTACCTGTTGGGGGCGTCGACCTCCTCCTCGGCAACGACTTTGCGGGGCTTACTTCTGAGGCTCCACCCTTAGTCGTTACCGAGAAGCCGGCCGACGTGAGTAGGGAGGAGCAGGAGTGGGTTGAGAAGTGTCGGGTGCAACCTATGGCGTGTGTTGTCACCCGATCTCTTGCATCCAGGGAGTCACATTCTGGTCAACAGTCTTTAGACAAGCGGAGGAAAGGTACCGAGAAGGGGTTGAAAGTTGATGCGGTTGAGAGTTTAGTATCAATGGACATTCTCGGGGACTCATTATTAGGACCGATTTTCAAGTCTGGAGAAGACCCATTAACTGTTACTAAGAAGGCAGAGGATGGGCTTAAAAAGACAAAGAGACAGCAACGATACACAGAGAGAGAGCAACGGGAGGCTAAATTCAATGTAGGAGGGGGACATGAGTTGTTTCGCAAACACTTAGATAAGCTTGCTCCTTCGGACATTCGTAAATTGCAATTAGAAGACCCGGAGGTTCTTGAATGTGGTACCGGTGCTGTCGAGTTGGAGGAGGACAGTGATGCACAGTCGGAAGATGTAGCAACAAGGTACCCTGACGCGTACCCTATGAGAAATTGGTCAGCGAAGACGGTGGTCCAAAGCTTGCTAGTGTATTTTTCCCGGTATGGTTACCCGCAGGGGATTCAGTCAGACCAAGGATCCAACTTCACTTCTAACCTCTTTGTTCAAGCAGTGCAGCAGCATGGGATTGTTACGGTTGTGTCATCTGCGTATCATCCGGAGAGCCAGGGTGTGTTAGAGCGGTGGCACTCAGCCTTAAAATCTGTGCTTCGTTGTTGTTGCTTTGAGAGTGGGAAGGGTTGGGATCTTGGCCTGCCATATGTTTTATTTGCTGCACGGGAGGTACCTGGGGAAAGTTTGGGATTCAGCCCTAATGAGCTCGTCTTTGGACACCGTGTCAGAGGGCCTCTCCATATGGTTAAAGAAATATGGGAGGGCGCAGAAAAACCTTGTTCTATGCTCAAGCATGTCCTCGACAGTCGAGAACGGATGTTGCGCAGTCTGGAGTTGGCTGGCCGTAATTTGACTAGCTCTCAGGCCCTCATGAAGGACAGGTACGACCTCAAGGTTAAACTCAGGGAGTTTCACGTGGGTCAGGAGGTGTTGATTCTACTGCCCCTTGTAGGTCATCCCTTATCCGCGAAGTACTCTGGTCCTTATAGGGTGGTTGAGAGGTTATCGGACCTGGATTGCTTGGTGGCCGCTCCAGACAGACGTAAGCGCAATCAGTTATGTCACGTTAATCTCATGAAGGAGTATGTGAGGCACCCCCCTGAGCCTCTCACTGTGCCTGTGATGACGTTTAGCAGTCAAGGTGGAGAAGGAGAACGGGACAGTCAAGCTCAGGTGGAGGATAACTGGAAGGATAAGAAAGTCAAATGGGCACCTGAGTGTGAGAAGGCGTTTAGAGTAGTAAAACACCTGTTGTGCACTCACCCGATCCTCAGGGCCCCTGACTTTAGCCTACCTTTCCAACTAGCAACGGATGCTAGTGGTGTGGGGGCTGGTGCCGTCCTTATGAAAATGGACGATGATGGGCTGGAACATCCTGTTAGTTTCTGCTCGGAGAAGTTCAATTCAGCCCAGGGAAGCTGCTCTGTTGTCGAGAGGGAGCTGCTGGCAGTTGTGCTTGCACTGAGGCATTTCGAGGTCTATGTTCCAGCCTATGGTCCGGTCATTGTAGTTTACACAGATCATCACCCTCTCAAGTTCTTGGACCAGTTTCACAAGCTGAATATGAGGCTGACCAGGTGGTCACTAAGGCTATTGGTATATAACCTGGACATACGCCATATTGCCGGTTGTGACAACGTGGTTGCAGATTGTCTTTCAAGGGTATATGATCCTGGGTAGATTGACACACGGGTAGCCTCCTGCTTTAGTTTGAATAGTATTTTGCGCTTGGTGCTTGTTGGCTCGCGGTTGTAGCCCAGCGTATTGGGTCGTAAAGCAGGAGTTGAGCGTTTGGTATAGAAGAAAAAACTAGGCTTGCCCCTATAGTGCAGCCGAAATAAACAAATTAAAAACATAAAAAATAAAATAAAAACTCTTTCTTTGATAGTTGAATTTTTTCAGTATGTTATAGCAGTAATTCTGAGTTGCACTCCTCTCAGAATGCTGGGCTAGAGAAGCTCGCTCTTGAGGAGCATAACTACATATGATTTAATCTATTGTATTGGGGAGGGTTATAATTTTGTAAAATGTTTTGTTGAGAACTGTGCCAGATATTTTACTGCCGCTGGGTGATAGGAAGTAGAGATATACCATGGGTTCTAACCATCAGTTTTTTTTTGAGCTTTGGGCCTCTGAGAAAAATCTTGGGGGGGGGTGTGACGTTAACCACTCCGTTAGAACCGCATGGCTTGTCCTACAGTGACTCGCTAGGATCGCCAGGGCAGTGGATGTGGCTACAGTTGATGTATTATTGTGTGCTTTATTTCATATGAAAGCTCGTGTCATGGGCAGTCCAGAAAGGCTCTTTGTTTTCGCCCATGTCAAGGCTTTATATATTTAATTGCAAAGTATATGTTTTATCATTAAGTAGTAATGATAGGATTTGAGAGAGAGAGAGAGAGTAGAACAGAGTGAGAGGAGGCGCGCAGTGTTTTTTGCCATGCTTGATGACGTCACGGCTGGCTGGCCTGGGATTGGTTGGAGGAGTTTTTTACCATGCTTGGTGATGTCGTGTTTGGCTGGCTTCTTTGTCATTGGCTGAAGGAATTGTTACCGCTTTGTCTACGTGGTGCGAGCTAGTGCTAGTATATATACAGCTCTCTCGCCACTCTCTCCCTCAGATCTGGTTTCTAGAACGCATCCCTCTTATTCGTTTGATATCTGTCCCCCTCTCTGCACCTGAGAATCTTTTCCTCTGCCTATCTCTCTCATTTTCCTTATCTTTCACCACCTTTTATTAATATTATACCCCCTCTGGTTAACTCTGCATAATCAGCTTCATGCTGGCCAGTTGTATTGTGCGTTAAGGTCTTATATAACCCATGTATGTTAGTTGTTAAGATAAGTTGATCACGAAGCATTGGTTGGCATTCATATTGTTCAGTACCGCTTCCTATAATTATTAGTGTTCTGCTGGATTAGATAATGCTAGACTAGGAGTCTGATACTATAAGGTATTGTTTCCGATGGGTGCTGGCTTTAGTTAAAAGCTGCACAACATACCTGAGAACTGGAGTTAATTGGGTAAATTCTAGTCTGTGTGCCATTGAGAGTAGAGCATGCACGAATGAGGGCTTTTTGCCTATACCATTCTGCACTGTTCTAAGCTCGTTGTTTGTCTTTGAGGTACGCCAGGAGAACGCTTAATACTTCGGTATTAAGGTTTCTCAAGAGAGCTACCCTTCATTATAACGTAATACTTGACACACAGACTTGAGATTTGCACTAGGCTATGCGGCATGCCATGCGCACCAGTATCTCGTATCATTGACTCTAGCTAGACTTTATCAGTCATAGTAGACATTAAGTATATTAACCCAATTACTCTTATTATGCATACCCGTTTATGATTACACAAGCATTTCGCAGCCTAGTTTGATGTATTGAGACACAAACGACTTAGGCTCTTTTTGTTGATAGGAATACTGCATTGTCGTGGCGATTATTATTATTGTTGTGGCGTTTAGGATATTCTTGGCTCCGACTACATTATATCTCCTGTCTTTTTGTGTGCATAGCCTGCACGAGCATTGTTCCGCTGCCTGCCTTTTTGGGTTCCATTTCCGATTCGAGCATCTTGATAGCATCTAACATTTAAAGAAGATCCCTTGTTGGTGTTGAAGGACTTTAGCGCACTTTCTTTCATGCAGGAGTGCCTGACATTTATTGATTAAAGTAACGTAAGCTGTATCTTCTCTTACCACCTTACTTTGAATACCATAACCAAGCACCTTCGGTTATAGGTAGTATATCCTAATCTCTTCTAAAGATGTACTTTCTGCCCTCTCTGGGCTTAACACTAATAAGGCGTACGGTCCGGACGGTGTTCCTCCTGTTGTTCTCAAAAACTGTACTTCCGTGCTGACTCCCTGCCTAGGCAAACTCTTTCGTCTCTGTCTATCCTCTAACGTCTTCCCTTCATGCTGGAAGTTTGCTCACATTCAACCTGTCCCAAAGAAGGGTGACCGCTCTCAACCCTCCAACTATCGTCCAATTGCTCTTATCTCTTGTCTTTCTAAAGTTTTTGAAACTATTCTTGCTTCCAAATTTCTTAAGCATTTCTCTTCTCATAATCTGCTCTCAGATCGCCAGTATGGCTTCCTTAAGGGTCGCTCTACTGTTGATCTTCTTTCATATCTTACTAACTCTTGGTCATCCTCCTTTCGGGACTTCGGTGAGACTTTTTCTATTGCACTAGACATATCGAAAGCCTTCGATAGAGTCTGGCATAAATCTTTAATTTCTAAACTACCCTCCTTCGGTTTCTATCCCTCCATCTGTGCCTTTGTGTCTAATTTCCTTTCCGGCCGTTCCATAGCTGCGGTTGTGGACGGCCATTGTTCACTTCCTCACCCTATAAACTCCGGTGTTCCTCAGGGCTCTGTCCTATCTCCTATTCTCTTTCTAATTTTTATAAATGATCTCCTTAACTGTACCTTAATTCCCATCCATTCATACGCAGACGACTCAACCTTACACTACTCCATTAGTTTTTCAGAACGCCCCAGCCAGCAATCCCTCAACGACAAACGTAATGAAGCCATAGAACTCTTAAATTCTGATCTAAATACTATTTCCAATTGGGGCAGAGAAAACCTTGTTAACTTTAATGCTTCCAAAACCCAATTTCTCCATCTATCTACCCATCAGGATCTCGCAGCAGACTATCCCTAATTCTTCAACAATACAAAAATCAACCCTTCATCTTCTCTCAATATTCTTGGTGTCTCTTTTTCTTCTGCTCTCATTTGGAAGGACCATATTACCAGTCTTGCTAAGGCAGCCTCCCAGAAGCTGGGTGTGCTCAACCGCCTTAGGGGGTTCTTTTCCCCTGCACAGCTTCTTGCTCTGTACAGGGGCATAGTGCGCCCTTGTATTGAGTATTGTTCACATGTGTGGGGAGGTTCCTCTCACACCGCTCTCCTAGACAAAGTTGAAAGGAAGGCCTTTCGTATCATTAACTCCCGTCCGCTCACCAACTCTCTGCAATCTCTCTCTCTCCGCCGCAATGTTGCATCTCTCTCGCTATTCTATCGCTACTATAATAATCAGTGTTCCTCAGAGCTATCCCAGTGCATACCACCTCCTTTACGTAGGGCACGTGGTACCCGTCTTGCAACTCAATCCCACCCCTACTCTGTGCAACTCTCCAACCCAAGAGTGAAACGTTACTCTCAAACTTTCTTCTACTCAACATCTGAGCTCTGGAACTCTCTCCCAGAATCAGTCTTTCCCTCTTCCTATGACTTAAATTGCTTCAAACTCCGTGTGTCCAGGCATTTTGGCTCGAACGTCCCTTGATTTTGGCCCTGTCACTCTTTCAACTATGGGGGAGGCACTCGCTATAGGCAGTTATGCCTTTTGCCTCCCTCAATCACATAGAAAAAAAAAAAAAAAAAGTTTAATAACCTATTATTGCATATAGAACTCTGGAGAGTATTTGTGTTCTTTGTTCACTGGGAATATACATCAGAGGTTGGATCTAGCGCTTTCCGTTGTAGCATTTATGCCATTACTAGTCCAATGAATAAGAACCCTGATATATTTAAACCTCAGTCGTAACACTTGACAGTGATATTATGAATAGTCAAACACGATCGACCCTCCGAGGTATTTGTCCCATGTTCACGTCTTGATATCTGTAAACAAAAGAAATAATAATAAAACAAGAACAAAAAAAATAGACCGGTTGAACATGTATTTCTGACCTTCCTTGCAGTGGTGTTACATTCAAGATTGAGATGTTTTTGCAGAATGATAAAATTATTAGTCACTATTTAAGGAGAAGCAGTTTCTTGGCAACCTTTCGCAAATAGCTTATTTAAGAATGATCTGAATGTTATGATAAGAACAGGAACAAAGAAAGCATCAAGATAAAGTTTAATAAGCATAAGGACGAGATGGGCTGGGTGTGATAGAGGTCTTCCTTGGGTGGGCCAATCTGCCTTCTGCCGACACCCATATTCATATATTCCTAAGTATAATTTAGATAAGTTTCGCCCCATTACTTTGCTGGTAGTAAGAAGTTTTGTCCAGTGAGTTTGGGGATTATATGACCTTTCGAGCAATTTACGTTTCGATTTTTTCTTGGCGTGAGACGGCGAGCTTGCAATTCAGGAGAAACAAGTTTTTGTCTTGAAAATTTTCCTACCGGAAAAACAAAAAAAAAAAATGCTGAAAGGGGGATGTGTGGGACATTTTTTTAAACTTAAATGTGATGTGCCGAGTTTGTTCTTCTTCGACTCAGGAACAAACTAATAATAAAGTAATCGATAATGGCAGAAATAATCAAACCTCATAACAATAGTTGACAACTGACCACAACAACACCACAAATTCGTTGGACCATCCAGTGCTAATGTCGCTACAAATACCTTCATTAAAGGGGAGGTAGTCACTTTTTCTGGATCCCCTTCTTCCTCATGTTTAGCATTTTAGTTTTAAGATTTTTAGATGGTCGTTCCATTAGTTTGGCGATTTTGAGACCTTTCACCCCATTCCTTTGTCATTATTAAGAGCTTGCGTGCCATTTGGGTTTCGATATTTTCCTGGCGAGCGATAGCGAGCCTGTAAGTTTTTGAAGGAACTGGCCTTCGGCCGGAACATTTTTCTACCGAAATTTTTTACAAACTTTTTCTTGAAAGGGGGTCTAGGTTTTTTGTTTTTAAAGTTTGATGGAGGTCTACCGAAGTAACTCACAACTAAATAAATAAATAAATGCATAGACCAAAATACAAGCATTACCCCCTTAATGACACTACTAGGGTGGCATTTATTGGTCTCTGTCGCTAGTAATATATGGAGGGCAATATATGTTTGGTATGTATGCATGGTGAACGTTTAGGATAGGTGTTATGTAACTTAGGGGCGTTTGTGCATACTTACAAGCTACCTCTAGACGATTTTATACAGATTAGGTATATTGGACAATAATTTACATGTATATATATATATATATATATATATATATATATATATATCAGTAAATATTTATTTATTTATATATTTATCTATATATACTGTATATACAGTATATATTTACATATAAATTCATGAATTCAATCAGATAATCCCAAAAAGAATAGAATTTACGAAAACTTCTCCCAATAAAATGTGTTTGTTTACACTGCCGGCTCATTGGTGTTTACATAATAGGATTAACCAATGACAGCCGTAGAGACATAAGGATTAGGATTATGACGTCATAGAGTTGAACCAATAGGAATGCGTGTGTGTAGCCTTCCAATAGTATCTATAAATAAATCAATAAATCAATACAAACAAAAACAGGACCCCCCTTTCAAGATATATTTGTACAGTTTTCGGTAGACAAATTTCCCGCTCCTACATTTCAGGCTCGCTATCATTAGCCAGGGAAAAATCGACACCTAAATGACACGAAGCATCTTAATATTGACAGAGAAAAGGGGCGAAGGCCTTAACATCGCCAAACTAAGCATGAGGGAGAAGGGTGTCCAGAAATCCGGCCATCTCCCCTTAACTATTATTGAGAGTTTTACCATTGCCTTTGCCATTATCGAGCAATGTACTTTTAGTTTGCCCCTTGGACTGAGAAAGGCGCCTTCCCAGATCTCTTGCAAACTACATACGCCACCCTGGTCTCTTCCAAAGTTAACCCCTTCATTACCGGTGCCGTACTTTCAACTTTATTCTGGCTACTATTAGACGATATTATTCAGTTTTTAAAAGGGCCTCCAGCAATTAACAGGCTTCGAACTATCTTATTTGACCCTTTTTATTACTACAACTCCTTCTTAAGCTGTACAAAATATCGTCTAAATATAGCTAGAATAGTACGAAAATGACGTCGCTGGTGCAGAAGAGGTTAGTATGTTAATTATTACGGTAGTAAATGTACCGACCGATGGCCTGTTTAATTAATTCACTTTTACTCAGCCAGAAACTAAAAGATCGATACCAGAATCGGGTGAAGCGTCCTATAATCGCCAAACTAATGAGCTGAAACGTCTTAAAAACTTCAAACTAATGTAGTGAAACACGGAAGCTCCAAAAAGACCCAATTCGCATCACATTGGGTTAACCCCTTCTATACCAACGACGTCTTTTGATTGTACTTCTAGCTATATTAAGACGATTTTAATGTTTCAAAAGGGTCTCAAGCAAGTAACAGGCTATAAACTATCTCACATAACCATTTTTACTAACACAGATCCTTCATAAGCTGTAATAAATCGTTTTAACATAGCTAGAATATAATCAAAATAATGTTGCCGCTACGGAAGGGGTTTACACAAGTTGATCCATCTAGAGTAAATTTCTGAATAGCCATATATATATATATATATATATATATATATATATATATATATATATATATCTAGGACCACACTGAAACATGAAAAGGCATAAACATTGTAAATAAAGTTATTGGGTATATAATTATATACTTTTCATTATAGCCAGACAACTATTAGTCGATTTTACTCAGCTTAAGAAGGACGTACGCCCATTAAAAAGCTGCAGATTACCTCAATTAATCCATTTAGCTACCATAGACGATTTTACGAAACTTAGGAAAGATATTATCTTTCCTAATTTTCGTAAAATCGTCTAAATGCAGCTGAAATCAAAACTAAAATACGTCACCGGTACTGTAAGGGTTAAGTTAGATAGGATCATTACTGCCAATATCCTTTTATCAAGAAAAATTACATTAACATTTTAGTTGCCCTTTTAATACCTTCCTAAAGGGGGTAGTGGTAATGTTTTGGTATATATGTATATATTTATTTGATAGTTTCCTCGCTAGACCTCCATCAAGCTTATAAAACCACCCCCTTCAAGATAAATTTGCACATATTTCAGTTGAAAAATGTCCCGGTCCTCTTAGAATTACAGGCTCGCTATCGCTCGCCAGGAAAAAATCGACACTTGAATGGCACGAAAGGTCTTTATATTGACAAAGAAATGAGTCGAAAGGTCTTAAAATCGCCAAACAAATGGAACGAACGCCTTGAAATTTCAAAGCTAAAGGGAGTAAAAAACATGAGGGTGAAAAAGCGACTACCTCCCCCTTAAACCCATACTTAAACAATGGAGCCTTCACAAAAGTTATGTCGAATCACGAAGAGTTTGAGTAATTTCGAATTTAACAAGCCCCACAGATCATTTCAGCTAAGCTTATTTTAGTAAAGAAAGACAGGAAAAGATAAACATTTGTCCAAGCTGTCTACATGGTCTCATATGTATGTATGTATGTATGTATGTATGTATGTATGTATGTATGTATGTATGTATGTATGTATGTATGTATGTATGTATGCATTTGAGTATAATCAATGTATTTAAATATTCATGAATGTAACTACCGTATGTGTGAATGGATGACGTACTATCTTAGCCCTTTGTGTGTTATTTTAGCTACATTTAGACGATTTATGCAGTGTAGGAAAGATCTATGGTAGTTGTCAAGGTTGATTGAGATAGTTCGAAGCTTTATAATTGCTAATAATCCTTCCTAAACTGTACAAGATCGCCTAAATATACCAGGAATACCATTAAAAAGACGTTGCTGGTTCTGAAAGGGTTATCAACATATGTGTTTATATGCATTGATATATATGTGTGGCAGATTTTCACTTGAGGGCTTCTTTTCCTGGACCCCCTTCTTCCTCATGTTGATCGCCTTTAGCTTTGAAATTTGAAGACGTTCGACCCATTACTTTGGCGATTTTAAGACCTTTTCCCCTCATTGCTGTCAATTTTAAGACATTTCGTGCCCTTCAGGTGTCGATTTTTTCCCCCTGAGAGCGATAGCGAGCCTGTAATCTAGGAATAACCGGCCTTCGGCCGGGACATATTTCTACCGAAAAATGTACTCATTTATTTCGAAGGGGGCTTGGAGGCAATTGCTTAAGCTTGATGGAGGTCTATGGAGCAAACTAAAAACCTCCCCTTAAACTATAAGACTATGCAGGTACACTACATATGATTATGTAGTACGTATGTATTGATGTATAACCTAGATCATTTACTGTAATACTAAGAGAGAGAGAGAGAGAGAGAGAGAGAGAGAGAGAGAGAGAGAGAGAGAGAGAGAGAGAGAGAGAGAGAGAGAAATTAGAGTGATACTGCAATATTTGAAACTAGTTACACCCAGTCTAATCGATCTTATTTTGTGTGTGTTTGTGTGTGTGTGTGTGTGTTTGCATGTGTGTGTTTGCATGTGTGTGTTTGTGTGGGTGTGTGTGTGCAGGCGCTCTGGATTCAATAGTGCTAGAATTTGTTACCAATTTAACTTTCACATGTATATCTGTTTTAATTCACTCACACATATGTGAGTATATAGGCCTATAGCAGTGCACGGCCAAAATCCGAACTTAGAACATATATCTGAATATGTCTGATTAATCCCATACACACCAATCCTAAAAATATATAGATAAATATATATACTGTATATATATATATATATATATATATATATATATATATATATATATATATATATATACCATATAATTATATACTATTGATAGATAGATATAATATATATAGATATTATATATATATATACAGTATATAATTATATATATATATATATATATAATAATAATATGTATGGACAGACGAATGCACCCAAGCATACGGATTCAAATTAATTTATTTGAATCTATGTTTAATCTACTCACTCCAACGCCAAATACTTATGCATAAACTTTTCGCTATACTTCCAAAATTTATGAATATACAATTCGGGAAAATCCATCATACCAAATGTGCCATCACACAGAGACGTCCCTGTGGTCCTCGTAGGTTTATCATTATGCTAATTCAACCACTAGGGATGATTTATGTATGTACTTTCTTATACATTTAAATATATATGATATTTATAGTTGAAGTGTAAACACATATCTGAATATGTATATAGCTATGTTAATGTATTTTACTCTACATAGACGAACCAATAATGCTTCATTAGTGCACGATATTTGTGATGTTCTGTTATAAATGAAGAAGCTTAATATTTCTTATCAAACATTTGATGGACACAAACTCAATTATGCTGTAGAATTTGAGAAACAAACAAAGCTATAAAGATACATTTCATTAAACACTTATCAGTTCCTGTTCCTCCAAATTAATTATCATGCCTTTTCCAGCCAACATGTTCAATTCTAAGACAAAAAAAAAAAAAAAAATTAAGGCTCACAAGTTAAATTTAGTCTTTTTGTTATCTTTTGTTTTCCTAAGCTGGTGATAATTTGTCTAGTCCTCAACATTATATTTCAGTTAATACAAGGTTTGTACAGCCAAAAGGCGTGGTTAATTATAATAAATATCATTCATAAGATGCACAGGCATAGCAGTTTCTTATTTTTCCATTTGTTATCGAATAATCGGACGCCAAGGAACGCAAAAATATCCAACACGATAACAAATAAAAATACAAAATAAAACGGCAATATTTAAAATCGTCTTAATTGGCAAAACATACAACACTATAAATGTTTAATCCTATTGGTTTTAAATTTAAGACGTTCGATTCATTAGTTTGGCGATGTTATGAATTTACACCTCATTTCTTTGTTAACATTAAGACACTTCGTGCCACTTAGGTGTAAATTTTTTCAGGCGAGCGACAACACGCCTGTATTTTTAAGAGTAACCTGCCTTTGCCCGGGACATTTTTCTACCGAAATGTTTACAAATATATCTCGAAGCGGCGTCTAGTGGGTATTTTTTACTGTTTGATGGAGGTCTAGCAAGGAAAAAAAAAAAAAAAATATATGAATACATAAACTGATAGACCAAAAAAACGGCCACTACCTCCTTAAATTAAACATATAATTTCCTAATTTTCCTCATGAAAGCATACACAAGAAATTTGCAAATATTAGCACGTCCAGTGTGAAGATTCAAGCCATATTTCCGACAACCTGCCAATTTTCGAGTACGTTTTTTCGGGATAATTAAATGATTCCTAGTTACCACGGGCATTGTATCGACGAAATTTTTAATATTTCCCCCAGCCCCGCGTGAATTTAAGCGACGACCCTGCATTTTCAGTACTAAAGACAAGGTAAGTTAATTTTCGCCCGGATTGTATCAACGAGAAATTTGCACTTCCCCCTGTGTCAAGTGTGGTTTCGTGCTATTTTCCTAACGTAGGGCCCATTTTTTGTCGAGATTTGGGAGAGTGAGACAGGGTTACCGAGTTTTTGCCCGGGTAGGAGCCCAGTAAGAGGGAGTTTCCTATGTATCGCGTTAAGTAAATCCTAGATAGGGCCAATTTCTGCAAGCTGGGTACATGATAAGGGCTTGCTGGTGTTGGACTGGCTTACACACGCACATACATATACACGCACACACACACATACACACACATACACACACACACATAAACACACATACACTTACACACACATATACACACTCGCTTGCTCTTGCTTTTCCTCTCATATGGTCATAACCATCCCTTTTGAAATCCAATTACGTATTAATGTTCCGTTCTCGGGCTATTATTGGACGATTTTATTCAATCTAGGAAGAGTGTATGGAAGTCAGAGGGTTCATTGATAGTCATTACCCTTATTCTTCCCACACATCCTTTCTAAACTGTCCAAATCGTCTAATGATAGCCAGAATAAACTGTCATAATGCGTCATAATCTTCAGAGGGTTATGAAAAAAAAAAATCCTTCATGTGGGTGTTATTGTCTGTCACTCAACTATTCCCGGCGCTGTGAATTTCTCGCCTCGTTTCTCGTATATATACCTAAAGGCCTTCAATGATCTATGGTATCTATTTTGGCACCATGCTGTCTATCTACACGTTTTGTCAATGATTTTGCATTATATCAGGACATTTTAGCCAGTTCTATATAGCTAGACCACAAATCCCGACTCTCAAGCTCTGTTAGTAAAAAACTACTAGAAAAGGACTAGAGTACTCGAGTTGACTGTTCTACCAATTGGGAAGAGTCAACTTAGGAATAGGTGTATACATTTACAGCTCATTTGCTCTAGCCCTTTTATAATTACAAAGGATAGAGCGATTTTTGGCCTACCTCTAGCAAACAGAGTATAGATCTTATTGAATATGTAATGTTGCTTTGTCGTGGAATAAAGAAACATAGTGAGTAGTCTTTGTCACTATCTGATTTGCCCGATATACCTCTTGGTCAAATCTATTGGTATGTTCATTTTTAGCTCTCTATATTACCCCCTTCAATACAATAGGTGTCATTTGTCTTTCATTCTGGCTAATATGAGGCAATTGCAAAAAGTGTAGGAAGAATCTTAAGCATTCAGAGTGGCTATGTCTATATCAATTAATCATTTGACACCCACAGATCTCCTTAATTAAATACTATTAAATATTCATTTTGCCAGTATATAATTAAAGAGTGAGTCATAGGTTAAAACATTATGTCTACGTTAATATTAAATGATTTAGCAACAAGGTGAACAGTCCAGTTTTAGGGTGATTATGTTAACTATTTAGTAATTTGGGGGGAAGGTGCTACCAAACAAATTCTTAATAATTTCAACTGGCGAAAACAGTCCAAAAGTAAAAGAATCTCGTTTGATATTAGCATACACGATCACTAAAATTAAAACTATGACAAACTTGTAGCCGTCCCAAAATAGAAGTACCTATAGTGTGATGTCAGCCTTTGAGATCATTAAAACGATTAATGACGAAAAACCCGAACCTGTGTTTTATTAATGTAGTCTCCGTTCCTGTAATCACTGAATTAAAACAATATATATATATATACACTTATACAGTATATATATATAAAGCTTGGTCCTATGTTGTAGTGATGTAGCTAGAGCCTAACTGCTTGAAACTCCTCTTGTACTCTGTGAATATTACCTGTGTTTCTGCTATCAGTAAAACTAAGCAACAAAATGTATACCACTTGGTCCTGTCTTGTATTGATATAGCTAGTGCCTTTGTGATCATTAAAACCAAAACATTGCTGACAAAAATAGGCCTATGTTCTGTAAATATTGCCTGTGCTTCTGCGATTAGTATATACCTGTATATATATATAACAAAATATACATATAGTCTCGGTCCTGTGTTATATTAATGTATCTAGTGCCTTTGTGATCATTAGGGGAGCCCACCTCGCTTATTTTCTCTTTCTCTACCTCTCTCTTTGGCTTGTATCCATTCGGCCCCCTTCAGCCTACTGTTTTAAGATGTTTACCCCCATCCAGGTGTCAATATTTTCCTGGTGAGCGGTAGCGATCCAGCATACATATATTTGTGTTTTGACAGCAAGCTAAATTTGTAAATTTTTCGATAGAAAAATGTCTCCGGCGAAGCCGGATTTCTCCATATAATGCTGGCTCGCTATCGCTCGCCAGGAAGAAATCGACACCTGGATGGGGATAAACGTCTTAAAACAGTTGGCTGAATGGAGTCAAATGGACACAAGCCAGAGAACGAGAGAAAAGGAGAGAAAGAGAAACAAAGCCGGTGACTCCCCTTAAAACCAAAACCACTGGTGAAAAACTGGCCCTATGTTTTGTTAGTGTTGTCTGTGCTTGGCCTGGGTTGACGGGTAATAGTGTGTTTGATGCAGTGTTGCCTTTATACCACTTAGCTCCAGCCTGGGCTTCTGATAACGTCTGCATATATTCACTGATGCCCCACACCCTTTCTCTGTCTTTCATTCTCGTTCACTCATTCTCACTCTCACTCTCACTCTCGTTCTCTCTCTCCCTCTCTCTCTCTCTCTCTCTCTCTATATATATATATATATATATATATATATATATATATATATATATATATATATATATATATATATATATATATATATATATACCGTATATGCATATCTCTCTCTCTCTCTCTCTCTCTCTCTCTCTCTCTCTCTCTCTCTCTCTCTCTCTCTCTCTCTCTCTCTCTCTCTCTCTCATTAATATACACTGTTGTTGTGCCGGCCCCAGCTAATCATATGGAGGTGATGGTGGTGGTGGTGATGATGGTGGTGGGTGTGGTGGCAGAAGTACAAGATAGTGATGACTTACTACCTAAAGTATACCCACCATATCAACACCAACACCAGCACCACACCACTATCAACAACACTATTAACACCATCACTATCATCACCACAACCACCTCTATCATCACTGTCCACCACCACCACCACCACCACCATAACCACTCCTAACACCACCATCAACATCATCACTACCACTATCATCACCATCACTATCATCGACACCACCAACACCATTCCTATCACTAACACTGCTTGGACTTTCACTTCCTCTACCATCATTATCGACACTACTCTTCTTTAGTACCCCCACTATCAACAGACTCTCCTGAAACACCACCATCATCACCACCACCACCACTATCATCACCACCACCACCACCACTCCTAACACCACCACCACTATCACCGACACCATCACCACCACACCTATCACTAACCCAGCTTGGACTATAATTTCCAAAACTATTATTTGCAACACCACTCTTTTCCAGTACCCCCATTATCAACAGACTCTCCTCAAACACCACCACTATCATCATCACCACCGCCACTATCAACCAACTCTCCTCAAACACCATAATCACCACTACCACTATCATCACCACCACTATCAGCGACACCACCAAGACCATTCCTATCACTAACGCTACTTAGACTTTCACTTCCAGTACCATCATTATCGACACTATTCTTTTTTAGTACCCCCACTATCAACCTACTCTACTCAAACACCACCATCATCACCACCACCACCACTATAATCACCACCACTATCACCGACACCATCACGACCATTCCTACCACTACACTTTTTGACTATCTCTTCACACACAATATTACTTTTAACACAACTCTTTTCCAATACCCCCATTATCATCACCACCACTATACCCTGTTCCAAGTAAGTAGGCCATATAATCTTAACATTAACCTCAATAAATCACAAACGACTAGAGTAATCGAGCTAATATAGCTACCATTTGGGAAGGGTCAGCCAGGGAATAGGTGTGGACATTTGCTGCCCATTTTCTCGAACCCTTTTTGAGTTACAGAGGTTAGGATTCACGATTTCTGGCCTACCTATTTGGAACAAGGCATAGCATCACCACTACCACGGTTAATATTATATTATTATTAAGGTTATAGCGAGTTAGTGCCATTTCCGAGGAATGTATTTGAATTTGTCCCCTAGGCTAACAAAAACACCTTCCCAGACTTCCTTCAAACTAAGAAATGCCCACCCAGACCCCCTTTTAAAGCTAAATGTGTACATTGTTCGACAGAAAAGCGTCCTGGCCGAAAGTAGATCTGTTTTAAGTTACAGGCACGCAATCGGAAGAGTAAGCCAAGGAGTAGGTGGGGAAATTTAAAGTCCATTTGCTCTAGCCCTTTTTAAATTATAGAGGTTTGGGTTCAAGAGTTTTCTGCTATAGTCTGTTCATTCTAGGTTGGGCAAAAATCGTAACCTATAACCTCTCATAACTCAAAAAGGACTAGAATAATCGAGCTAATATTTCTACCAAATAGAAAGACTTGGCTAGGGAATAGGTGAGGAAATTGACAGCTCATTTGCTCTAGCCCATTTTGAGTTACAGAGGTTAGAGGTTACGATTTCTGCCCAACTTAGAATGAACGGACTATACTTATTTGGAACAGGCCCGGGTTCCCGGTTTCGATTATCAATGTGGCAAGGAGAGACATAAGTAAGATTATATATAATTATAATATATAATTATATAATTAAAATATAAGATATGCAATTAATATATATTATATGGTGCTCTTTGATTCAGAGCTTCACCACTATTATCAGGTAAGGAATAGAGTAATAGTATCTACTGAGAAACTCACTATATTAACCCTTTCAAGCTCCAATATGCGTTACTGTTCTGTTTACTGGCTACTACTAAACGATTTTATTCAGATTAGTATCAGTATATGAAAGTCAAAGGGTTGATTGAGATAGTATTTACTCTTTTAATTCCCACAGATCCTTCCTAAGCTGCATAAAATAGTCTTATGATAGCCAAAATAAACTGCTAAAACGCGTCAGAGCTTCAAGGGGTTTATTTTGAATAAGGCCAAAAACCTTGACCACTAACCTCCATAAGCCCAAAACGACTAGAGCAATCGAGCTAATATTTCTACCATCAGGGAAGAGCCGACCAGGGTATTGGTGTGAACATTTGCAGCCCAAGTGTTCTAGTTAATTGTGAGTTACAGAGGTTAGAGGGTTACAATTTCTGGCCAATTTTCTACCGAAGAATGTACAAACTGAACTCGAAGGGAGGTCTAGGATGTGTGTGTGTGTGTGTACTTACCTAATGTGTGTGTGTGTGTGTGTGTGATGTTTGTGGCCTAATAGAGGTCAAAGGAGCAAACTGAACCCCCCCCCCCCCTGTAACATTGACCTTGAACACTCTTGAAACCGTCTAGAACCCAAATCTTACTCGTACTGAAGGGGTTACAAGAGGTGGGAGTAGCCAACCGGTTCAGCAGTTTTTCCCTCTCCCTCAGCTAATGGTCAGTGAACAGTGATCCGATTCTTGCCCAAGCCTTGTAATTAACAAGTCCCGAACATCAGATCATGCTGTATTAACGTTGGCTATCAACACTTCTTAAATCGTCTAACGTTGCTTGTCTTTTCCAAATACTAATAATAGAATACAATTATGTGCTTAAGTATTTTTTACCTAAATACACTTAGATACTATTTCACATTGAAAGCACATTATCATTCCAATAAACTACTGTGTATTGGTAGAGTTACTAATAGCATTAGCAAAAATAATCTGCAAGACGAATCAGTAGATCATTTTCACAAATCACTAAATTCAAATCACGATTAATTAATGTGTACTGTACATACTAATAAGTGCATTTATATATGACGCTAAACAAATGGAAATCCATATTATTTATGCGTGACTGTAGCCTACGGTACATTCGGATACCATAGTTTCTAGCCCAATCGTAACAATTCGTGGCCCCTCTATGTTTTTCTTTATGCAATTATAATAATCAGGATTGCTTTTTGGGTAGAATTTACTTTTCAATAAATAGTATATATAGTTTTGTAGTTGCTGCATAGAAAATGTATAGTCTTTAAATCGTTTCTAGAGATATACTTCCACAATTAGAAAAAGGTTCACATACAGATTATTAAGTTAAGTTTCTGCTTTATTCATTGTTTTCGCTATTATTATAAGAAAGCAATTTACCACATATCGCCTCGATAATTTGCCATTGTCTGGATTAAGTTGAACATAATACTGTATAGCAATAATCTTAAAAATCATCATCAACCAACACAATCAACAATACCGCGATCACCACCACCACTTTCCATAACCACCATTATCACCACCATCACTATCACCATTAATACCTCAATCAACATCACCATTACTAATCATTTTAATAATTAGAATATCATAATATCATCACACGTACGACCCTTTCTATCATGGCTTCTCCCACTATCCTCATCACCATTATCATCACCACCTCTAAAACTACTAGCATCACCACCAGTGCCTCAATCACCACCAACACAAATCGCTACCAGCATCGCCAATCACTACCACCACCAGTACCCCAACCACCACCAACAACATCACCAATCATCACAATCACCAGTGCCCTAATGACCACCAGCCTCATTTATCACCACAATCATCCCAAACACCACCAATACCATCCCCACCAGTATCACTAACCATCACCACCACCAGTACCCCAATCACCACCAACATCACCATCACCACAATAAACAACACCCCAATCGTCACTACCAGCATCACCAATCACCACAATCAACAATACTCCAATCACCACCAGCCTCACCAATCACCAGTACCACTCATCACCAAGCACAACCATCACCAATCACCAAATACGACAACCCCCATCACCACCACCAGTCCCCCAATCACCACCACCAGTACCCTAATCACCACCACCAGTACCCCAATCACCTCCACTTTCATCAGCTACAATTGTGATAGCCGACGCGTTAGCATTATATCACTCAAGCTGGGGTAGTACTGGGGAGAGAAGGGAGGGAGGGAGGGAAGGGGGGGGGGAGAGGTTAGAGAGGAGGGAAGGGGGGTGAGAAGGAAGCCGAAAGGGTGATAGAGATAGAGAAGGCAAGGAAGGGGGGGGGGGCAGGGGAGGAGGAGGAAGACGAAAGGGGGATAGAGATAGAGAAGGCAAGGGGTGGAGGGAGGGAAGGAGGACGAAAGGGGGATAGAGATAGAGAAGGCAAGGGGGTGGAGGGAGGGGAGGAAGACGAAAGGGGGATAGAGATAGAGAAGGCAAGGGGGTGGAGGGAGGGGAGGAAGACGAAAGGGGGATAGAGATAGAGAAGGCAAGGGGGTGGAGGGAGGGGAGGAAGACGAAAGGGGGATAGAGATAGAGAAGGCAAGGGGTGGAGAGGGAGGGAGGGGAGGAGGAGGAGAGGAGGAAGAAGAAAAGGGGGTAGAGGTAGAGGAGGAGGAGGAATGAGAAGAGACAATGTTATAATATTCTCTCTTCTCTTTAACATATACTGTATACTCTCTTATCATTCCTCATATAATATTATAGGAGAAGAGGGTGATAAAGGAAGGAACAGATAAAGTAGAAGGAGGAAGGAGGAGGAGGAGTAGGAGGAGGAAGACGAAATGGTGGTAGAGGAGGAGGAGGATAAACAAAAAAGGCGGAATTGGATGAGAAAGAGATAATATATAACAACCTTTTCTTAACATTAATCATCAATTACAAACCCCAATGTATTTGAATAAACTAATGAAAGCATATGGTCCTCCCGGGATTCGAACTCGGGACACCACACCCAGAACATAAACACCCAAACCATTACACCACCAACACAGATAAAGGTAAGTGTAAGAGGAGGAGGGAACGAAATAATATATTGAAAAGGAGGAGGAAGAAAAGGAACCGGAACAGGGAAAACAAATGACATAGTAATCAACTGAAGGGCTTCATCTCCAGAAAGATTGTGGTCCAGAAAACAAAATTATAGTACTAGGAACAATACTTATACAAATCCTATCCTTAAAGGCTAGGAGTAATGGTCACAATGATTATGATGATGATGATGTGTATGATAATTTGTGTATGTCTATCTATCTATCTATGTATCTATATGCTCAGGCCCAATCCCCATTTTGGGGGTAGCCGACTCAAGACAGAGCAAGAACAGGGGAAAAAAAAAAAAAAACATAAACCAACGAATAAACACAGATAAAAAGCACCAAACTCACACACATCCAGGTCACCCAGGAGAAGACCCAGAGACCAGGGTCACCAAGGTCGCTCCGGCACTTCCCCGGCCCCCTCCCACCCGGTGAGGTTCCGATCTCGGCAGGCAGACATGCAGCGGAGCCAAAGCCACACGCCCTCCCACCACACTTCCAGGCGCACCCTTCATATTAATCGTCTCCCCGGGCCAGGCGCCTGATGGACTATTATCTAGTCCAACTTGCGCCCGACCCCTTACTCCAAATGACCACGTGTTCACTCAACTATTCACAAGCATTCTCCATTCACTCCTGTCCACCACCACTTCCCCTGCCTGATCTATAGTCATTCCTCTATCATCCAAAGCTTTTCTTACACAGTCTCTCCATCTCAATGGGGGTCTTCCTGCCCTTCTATCTCCCCTTGTACCTGACTCACATATTCTCTTTGTAAGCCTTTCATCTCCCATTCGTTCAACATGACCATACCAGCTCAGCACCCTTCTGTCCACTCTGGCTGACAAATGTTCCTGCTGCCCCACTCTCCTACGTATCTCTTCATTCCTCAATCTGTGTAATGTGTATGTAAGAATCAGAATAGAAGCTAATGCTGCATGACAGACAATACGAAAGAAATTATATATATAAACATAATAATAAAACAACACAAGCAAAACAAACTTTGTCAAACAATATACTCACACAAGTAGGAGGATAACCAAAATAACAGGAGATCAAGTTTAGCAAAATATTTAAACAGCCAAAATGAACTGCAAAGTAAAGCAGGCAAGCAAGTTAATGGCAAGTGAGAGGTTTTAAAATAAGGAATAAAACAAGACAATGAAATTAGCTAGAAGGAAGAGAAGGCATAAATAGAATAAAGCAAAATGAAGCTCAGCAAAAGATAAGAGAAGCCAGAGCAGAAAAGCAAAAACATAAATTAATAAATAATACAATCATTAATTAACTAACTAACTAACTAACTATATATACTGTATATATATATATATATATATATATATATATATATATATATATATATATATATATATATATACTGAATATATGTACAGTATATATATACTGTATATATATATATATATATATATATATATATATATATATATATATATATATTGTGTGTGTGTGTGTGTAATAATTTTAATAAATATATGAATAAATAAAATCAATATTACATCTGACATTGCACTCGCATAATTATTTATTCAAACCACTTTGATCTGCAACGTTTTTTTTTTTTTTTCCAACATTTCGAGACTATTATGAACTTAATTGGTAACTTACACTGAAAATAGTTTATAACAGGTAACATAATTCCTATAAGAGTATAATCCAAAAACTCATATTTCAGTTGTAGAAACAAGTTGCGAGAACACCGCTCGTGTAATCCTCATTAAGGGGGGATGGTTCACTTTTTGGTCGATTTTTTTCATTTATATATTATTTTTCTAGTTTCCTCCCTAGACCTCCATCACACTTAGGAAAACAACCCCAAGATCCCCTTTCAAGATAAATATGTACATTTTTCGGTAGAAAAATGTCCCGGCCGAAGGCTGGTTCTTCCTAAATTACTGGCTCGCTATCGCTCGCAAGGATAAGTAGAAACCTAAATGAAACGAAAAGTCTTAATTATGACAAAGAAAAGGGGCGAAAGGTCTTAAAATAGCCAAAATAATGGAGCTAAGCATGAGGGAGAAGGGTGTCCAGAAAAACCGACCATCTCCCCTTAAGGAAGACAAATAAGTAAGTAAGCAAGATAGGCAAGCAAGACAAGCAAGGTAAACACAAGATAACCGGCCGAAGACGTTTGGGAGGGGCCGGGACAAGTCATTTGCATACACCAGTAACCAACCCCCCTCCCCACCTCCTCACTCCACTCAAATTCCTCCCTTCTCCCCTCCTCCCCCTACCACCAGCAGCCTTCATTCCCCCCCCCCCTTCCCTTCAAACATCCCCCCCTTCAACCAAATTCCCCCTCCCCTCCTGTTCACCCGTTCTCCCTACCCCTGCAATCTTCCCTCCCCTCACCTCCCCCCCCCCGTAGTCAACCACCCTCCACCCAAACCCCCCTCTCCACTCCCTCTCTATCCCCATAACCTCCTTACCCCAATAACCTCCCTCCCCTTTCAAACACCCCTTCTACCCCACCAGTAGCCGACCACTGCCCGACTCCACCCAATCCCACTGCCCCTATCCACTCCCATAACCCCCTCCCCCTTTCAAACACCCCCCTCTCACACCAGTAGTCAACCATTCTACCACCCTCCCCACCCCCTTAGCCTCCCTCCCCTTTCCCCCACCCCCACCTCCCCCACCCCATGCCCTCACTAACATTTACACAGCCCAACAAGAGATCCCCCCCCTTCTCCCACCCCCCCCCCCCCCTCGTGATCGTCTGTTTATCCACCCGGCTGGAGGAGTCTTGCTAATGTCAACAACGATATGTGTCGCCCTTATAGTCTAGCCGAAAATAACCTACTAATCTTAACCCCTTCTATACACGCAACATATATTTCTTAAGGGGAGATGGGTCGTTTTCTGGTCCCCCCTTCTTCTTCATGTTTGGCCCCATTAGTTTTCAGATTTTAATGCGTTCGGCCCATTAGTTTGGCGATTTTTAAGACCTTTCGGACCATTTATTTGCCAATAATAAAACTGTTCGTGTCAGTTAGGTGTCGATTTTTTTCTGGCGAACGATAGCGAGCCTGTAATATAAGAGGAACTGCCCTTCGGCCGGGACATTTTTTTATCGAAAAGTATACAAATTTATCTTGAAGGAGGGTCTTGGGCGGGTGTTTTTATAAACTTGATGGAGGTCTACGGAGGAAACTAAACCAATAGTAAAAAGATACATACATTTAGCAAATAAATACGCGGATCTCCCCTTAATTATATTTTAGCTATATTAAATAATTGTGTACGGTTTAAGAAGGATCTGTGGTAGTAAAACGGGCTAAGTGACATAGTCCGAAGCCTGTTCAATGCTGGAGACCATTTTTGAACTGAATAAAATCGTCTATTAGTAGTCAGAATAGAGTTAAGAGGACGGCACCGGTACTAGTAGGGTTAATTAGGTTTAGCGTAACCTATTTTATGCTAATCAAATTGTAAACAAACACACAAATGATAACGATAACAATACATATGATAATGATTGTAAACAAACACACAAATGATAACGATAACAATACATATGATAATGATTGTAAACAAACACACAAATGATAACGATAACAATACATATGATAATGATTGTAAACAAACACACAAATGATAACGATAACAATACATATGATAATGATTGTAAACAAACACACAAATGATAACGATAACAATACATATGATGATTGTAAACAAACACACAAATGATAACGATAACAATACATATGATGATTGTAAACAAACACACAAATGATAACGATAACAATACATATGATAATGATTGTAAACAGACACACAAATGATAACGATAACAATACATACGATAATGATTGGATTACAAACAAAATACCATATCAAGATTAACAACTTGTTTACTAGAGTTCTCCAGAAATGGTGTTTTATCCATTCTGTCGGAGATTTATTACAAATAATAAGAACTACTATATTGAAACCATTTATTTATCTTAGCTTCTGCGCCCCAAAAAACTGAAAACCTATTGAATGTATATAAACACTTTATGTTATATTGATACTATATTTCTGTCTAATCCTTGGAGTATATTTATCAAAAATAGAAGAACTGATAAACAAATGTGTGTGTGAGTGTGTGTGTGTGTGTGTGTGTAATAATCAATCACTGCTACTACTACTACTACTACTACTACTACTGAATGTTGGGTTAAAGAAAGGGTGCGTGTGGCTCCACGGTTCTTCAACATCTATATGGATGGAGTCATGTAAGAAATTCAAGGAAGAGCAGTGGATGTTGGTGTACCCCTCATACGGAAAGGAAGTAAGTGGAAACTGTTGTTGTTGTAGTTCCCCAGACTGTCTGGGGCCAGGGTGATATGAGAGGGCAGCGGGGAAGGCAGTCATCAGCCTACGGGTGCGCAACCCCGGGCATGTACTACTGTTTGCTGATGATACAATTATGATGAGTGATAATGAGTGAGAGTTTCAGGGTCTGGTAATTATGTTTGGAACTGCGTATGAGAAATGGAACAAGTAAGGTTATGGTCTTTGAAAGGGGCGCAGTCACAAATTTTGAGATGATGTTGAATGGTCAAGTTATGGAAAATGTCAGCTCATTTAAGTATTTGGACAGTGTGATGAGTAATGATGGGAGTATGGAAGATGAAGTGCGGGAGAGGGTACAATAGAGGATGAGGGTTGTAGGCGAACGCTATAAGCAGTGACGAGGAATAGCTAGGGTGGTGAGCCTGGAAACAAAGAAGTCACTATAATGTGTTAATCCTAGAGTAAGGGGGAAGGATGGGATTGAGAGGTATATGATTGAAAGTGGTGTTGGTTGGGAATAGGGACATCGGCTAATTGGGTCAGAGGTGCATGGAGGCGATTCATATGTATCCACCCCTTCAGTGATCATAGATAGCTAGGTGTCGTTGTAAAGTCTTATCCCTCAATACCATCACCATATAAAAATAGAAGCTCCGTGTATCCAGACATTTTGAGTATTGTATAACACGAGTGTGTGAAGCTATGAAAAGAGTAAAGTTGGGGAAAGCACCAGGAATAGATGGAGTGTGTGGGAAAATGTTGAGGTATGGTAGTGAGATAGTGATCGAATGGGTATGAAAAATGTGCAAACTAGCATGGGAGAAGGGGAGTGCACCTGATGACTGGAAGACAGGCATAATAGTCCCCCTATATAAGGGTAAAGGGGAAAGTGGAGTGTGTGGTAACCACCTAGGGATATGTCTTCTAAGCCTAGTAAGGAAGGTGTACAGTAGGGTAGTGATTGAGAGAGTGAGAGCGAGAACGGATAAATGGATAGGTGACGAGCAGGGTGGTTTTAGGAAGGGAAGAGGATGTGTACATCAGATTTCTACCCGGAAATGTGTTGTGGAGAAATATCTGGAGAAGCAACAAAAGCTGTATGTTGCCTTTATGGACTTGGAGAAGGCTTATGACAGAGTGGATAGAGAAGGTATGTAGACAGTACTTAGAATATACGGAGTAGATGGCAAGTTTCTGAAATCAGTGAAGAGCATGTATGAGGGTGCAAAGGCGGCAGTACGTGTGGAGAATGAGCAGAGCGAGTTCTTTGATCTGAATGTTGGGTTGAAACAGGGGTGTGTGATGTCCCTGTGGTTGTTTACTCTATATATGGATGGAATCATGTAAGAAATACAAGGAAGAGTAGTGGATGTTGGTGTATCGGTGATAAGGGAGGGAAACGAGTGGAAGCTGCCTGTACTGCTGTTTGCTGATGATACAGTTATGATGAGTGATAATGAATGGGAGATGCAAGGTTTGGTAAATATGTTTGGAACAGTGTGCGAAAAACGGAAATAGATAGATAACACATCTTGAATTTGGCTCTGTATCATTCTTTAAATGTTTTGAAGTGACTTTTGTCACAGGCAGCATTGCCTTTTGTCTGCTTCATACACTTAGAAAAATACTACTAATAAACTATTCCCACCACCCTCCGTATCCCTCCACCCTTGATCGTCTGGCAGGGAAGCGGTCTTGTCGCCTCTCTCCATCAGCGAGTTTAGGAGCACAAATTAGTTCTAATCTCTTTATAGCGGCATGGGGCTGGTTAGTTAGATTATATGGTGGGGGACGTACCTTACCGTCGATAAAGTTAGATACAATACTATAAACCGAAAATTGGGTTTAATCTTTATGGGTGTGTAAAGTCGGCTGATGAGCGGGTGGGTGTGTGTGTGCGGGGCGAAGGGAGGGAGGGATAGGGAGGGTCCTTTCGTGGGCGATTCTTTTTGTGGGGATATGTAGCTTTTTATATTATCTAGTTATTATTTATTATACATATCATTGAAGGTTATGTCTGTTTTTTACAATTTTGGAGCGAATGTGTACATATTTAATAGCTGTATTATTATTATTATTATATACAGTATATATATATATATATATATATATATATATATATAGTGGCAGAGTGGTCTTGCCACTGGACTGGTAATCCAATGGACCCTGGTTCGAATCCCAATATGTCAATGGGAAGATATTATTGAGATGGAATTTGCGCTGTACCTAGTTTCAGTGCATTACCACAGCACACCGAAATGCCAAAAAAATACCCTCATTGTTCCCTGATTAAATAGCATTGTATGAATATTCCCATATTCAAAATATGTTACAGGGGGGCAATGCCTATACCTGATTTTTTTTCCAGCTGAGGATCGAGAATCGTAGATGTGGCAACTGCGCAGTGATGGTGCGTGATTGGTTGGAGTGACTGTGTTTCATTTCGTAGGTTGCTTGTGATAAAAATTAAAATAACAGTTTCATTACAATGATTTGAATCATCATATCTACAAAGTATAATAGTGTCTTTTATTCTAAATCTCGAAAATGCCGCTTAGCATTGATATTTTGCAATACAAGCAGGCATTAACCAAAAAAGCATCTGTACCCAAGTCAACTGATGCCCAAACTAACACTTACCTTTCAGTCAACATATTCTATTATAAAATTAAATTACATTTGACTGTTTAAGCGCCTCTAAAATATATTATAACACTTAAGTGCATATAATATAAGGCATCTACTCCGTTTAAAGTAGCCTACATGTTCAGGGAGTTTTGTAAATGTGATGGTGGGGGAGGGGGGAGCAGCCCTGAGGCGGGCAGTTTAAATGTGTTGACCAGCCTCTCTAGCCCCTCCCCTCTAGCCTATTTTGAAATAAACTTCTGCTACTTTAAATGTAGTCCTTGCTTTATATTACATTACTTAAGCGTTATAATAACTTCTATATGTGCTAAAAACAGTCAAATGTCTTGTAATGTTCAAATATAATGAGCTAGAACAAGTTGACTGAAAGGTAAGTGTTCGTTTGGGCATCAGTTGACTTGGGTACAGATGCTTTTTTCGGTTAATGCCTGCTTGAATTGCAAAATATCAATGCTAAGCGGCATTTTCGAGATTCAGAATAAAAAACACTATTATACTTTGTAGATATGATGATTCAAATCATTGTAATGAAACTGTTATTTTAATTGTTATCACAAGCAACCTACGAAATGAAACACAGTCACTCCAACCAATCACCACCATCACTGCGCAGTTGCCACATCTACGATTCTCGATCCTCAGCTAGAAAAAAATCAGGTATAGTGAGTTAATTGCTCAATAGGTGGCGTTCTGAGAGTGAGGGTCCGAGTGTGGGGATGAGATGGTGAAGCGCAGGGGTGAAGCGGCTTCAGATATGGAGTTGCTTCGAGCCAGGGTGCTTCGCATGTCTAACTCCCTAGACTGGAACAAGACCTCACGGGCCTCACCGTGTTCAGGGTGTAGTGTAAAGGCTCTCAGCCTATGCTCGAGAGGGAGTAGTTGGAATATAGAAAAAATAAATAAAAAATAAAATATGTATACCGGTATATATACTGTATACTGTATATATATATATATATATATATATATATATATATTTATATATATATAATATTATATATATATTATTTTTATTTTTTATTTTCAGGAGACAAACATCCCGGCCAAAGGCCGATTTACCCTAAATTAAAGGTCTCGCTACCGCTCGCCAAGTAAAAAATCGACCGCTGCATGGGTGGAAACGTCTCGTAAGCAAAGTTGAATAGTTAGATACAATTTTATTAATCAAAAATTGTGTTTAATGTTTATGGTTGTGTAAATTTGGTTGATGAGCAGGTATTTAGAAGACAAGAAGCTACAAAGAGGGATATGTCTACGGCTTTTCGGGTACAATTAGTTTTATTCCTGGTTACTGTAATACATTTATTCCTGGTTACTGTAATACATTAATTCCTGGTTACAGTAATACATTTATTCCTGGTTACTGTAATACATTTATTCCTGGTTACTGTAATACATTTATTCCTGGTTACTGTAATACATTTATTCCTGGTTACTGTAATACATTTATCCCTGGTTACTGTAATACATTTATTCCTGGTTACTGTAATACATTTATTCCTGGTTACTGTAATACATTTATTCCTGGTTACTGTAATACATTTATTCCTGGTTACTGTAATACATTTATTCCTGGTTACTGTAATACATTTATTCCTGGTTAATGTAATACATTTATTCCTGATTACTGTAATACATTTATTCCTGGTTAATGTAATACATTTAAATCAGCTAGTTTACTTACCCAAATCCAATATAATCTAGCCACATAGTAAATAGTATTTTTTTAAGATATTCTAATCACTATGCTTAACTTTAGATGAGAATATATATTTTGTTTTAACTAATGACAAGGTAATTAAGCCAAACCAATCTTTTCCAAATACAAACCAGCCAATCCTAATCTTAACCTAACTTAGCCTAACCTGACCTAATTAAACCTGCCGACTCATATGACAATATAACTTAGCATTAAACAAACCTACACTATATTAATCTATCATAATTTTAACCCAACCTAGCCTACCTGACCTAATCAAAATTTCCAAAACACACGGTAATATAATTTACCATAAAATTAATCTACACTAATTTAGCCTAACTCAACATAACATCATTAAAGATTCAAAGTGTAGCGAAACTCCTTGCGAGCGGACTAACCACTAAGTAAAGGGAGCCTCTGGAAGTGAATGGTTGATGCGCGGTGACCCTGTAGTCAAAACAGAGGCCAGGTGCCGAGCCGAATTCCATATTGGCTCCATATATACTGTATATACCTGTATATATATATATATATCGGTATATATATATATATATATATATATATATATATATATATATATATATATATATATATATATATATACTGTATATATATTATAGTATATATATATATATATATATACTGAATATATATATATATATATATATATATATATATATATATATATATATATATATATATATACGAGGTAAAGCTAACCTTCTTGCAGATATTTTCTCCACCAACTCAACCTTAGATGAAATAAATCAAGATGTCCCTGTACTTAATTTTAATTCACCTGAAATTCCCTCACTTAAGATCCACACCAGACATGTCAAAACTATTTTGCAGAATCTCTCAGTAGATAAGGCTCCTGGTCCAGATGAAATTCCTCCAATAGAGTTTAAGAATTGCTCCTTGGTGCTCGCTCCTGTATTGGCAAAATGTTTCCGTCTGTGTACTCATACCTCATGCTTCCCAGTACCCTGGAAAGAAGCAAACATCCATCCAGTTCCTAAAAAAGGTGCCTCTTCAGATCCATCAAACTACAGACCAATAGCTATAACTTCCACTCTTGGCAAAGTTTTTGAAATTATATTAAATAATCACATAATTAAGCATCTGGAGAATAATAAATTAATCAGTGATAGGCAATATGGTTTTAGACGATGTCGATCAACTGCAGACATTCTTTGCCTTCTTACGCATCAAATCAACCAAGCTACAGACCAACATGGTGAAACACATACAATAGCACTGGATATATCAAAGGCATTTGATAGAGTCTGGCATCAGTCCTTATTGTCGAAGATGTCACACTACGGCCTTGCATCATTAGTTCCACTAATTTCTTCTTATCTTCATAACAGAAAAATATGTGTAATGGTAGATGGCCTTTATTCTCAATTTCACTCAATAAATGCTGGTGTTCCCCAGGGATCAGTTTTGGCCCCAACTCTGTTCCTCATTCATATCAATGATCTCATATGTACCACTCATAATCCAATACATTCCTACGCAGATGACTCAACACTCCACAGTTCCTTCACATTTACCAATTCTTTCACCCAACCCGATCTTATAAATTCAAAAATAAACACTGCAATTTCTCTGAACCAGGACCTTTCTAGAATTAATGAATGGGGACAAGAGAATCTAGTTTCCTTTAATGCACAGAAAACCAAGTACATTCAATTTTCTAACCGACAGAATCTCACTGACTCCCATATATTTTGTAATGATGTAAATATTCCCACTTTCCCTAGTATTGACATTCTCGGTGTAACATTAACTACTAACTTGAGCTGGACACATTATGTTAGAAGCATTGCTAAGAATGCCTCTAAAAAACTGGGACTCCTGTACAGAGTTCGAGAATTCTTCACTGACGAGCAGTTGGCCGTAATATATAAAAGTCATGTGCGCTCTCAGATGGATTACTGTTCACCTCTGTGGGGTGGAAGTGGAGTGGTTGCATTGAGGCAGTTGGACAAATTCAAAATAAAGCTATTAGATTAATCAATAACCCTGCAATCACACAGGACCTTCCTACATTAGCCATACGAAGAAACGTTGCATCCCTTGCATTATTCTACAGATATTTTCACAGCAATTGTTCCGAGGAACTTGCTTCAATTGTGCCGCCTCTCCACATCTTTCCCCGTAGAACTAGGGCAGCTGAGAGCGCCCATGAATTTACACTTTCTCCTCCACAATGCAGAACTTCTGCTTATCAGAATTCATTTATCCCCAGAGCTACTACTCTTTGGAATTCACTTCCCTCGAATTGCTTTCCACAAACTTACAATCAACAAATGTTTAAATCCAGTTGTTACAAACATTTTATGAATGGAGGATGCCTTTAGGCACATGGACCCTTTTGTTTTATCTGTGTTTTTCCTTCCTCCGTTCATTGTCTCTTAAAAAAAAAAATAAATAAATAAAAATATATATACAGGGTGTTTCATAAATACCTTTCATAAATTTCAGAATGAATAGACCTAGCAATAATAAATATACTTTACTATGTGATGGTTTTGGAAATTTCTCATATTTACCGGGATTTTACACATTTTAGTTTAAATAGGAAAGTCTAGGGGATGAACACAATCAGTAGATTACCATCACCTCAATTACTTTATTTTGTCATAAATGTTTGAACATCAATGTATTTTACAGTATTTACAATAGGTGCTCGATCAATTTGCTTCATGGGTTCGAATACTGTATGAATGAAGCTTCACAAATTAAAGGTAATGTGAGAAGGTGAGAGAAAGAAGGATGTACTGGCAGTCTTAAGTAAGTGCCAGACATGGCGCCATACACCTCTGCTGAGTACACAGACATGTTACTTACTTTAGGTGCAGCTGGAGGAAATGCAGCTGAAGCAGTAAGGATGTACGGTGAACAATATCCCAACCGGAGGCAACCATCACGGCCTACTTTCCTCAGCGTAGAAAGACGACTACGGGAATATGGCTCACTGAATCCACGTGCAGTAGACAGAGGAAGGCCTCATGATGAGCAACTACTCGATGCAGAAGAGGATATCCTTGATGCCATCGCAGATGATCCATCTACAAGCACACGTCGACTTGGTGCACGATTTGGTGTGGCTCATGCATCAGTATGGAGGATTGTAAACAGACATGGCCTGTACCCATATCATCACCAGCCCATCCATGCTCTGACTGAACGTGATTATCACCAACGAGTGGATTTGTGTCGGTGGCTCCTTACTCAAAAGAGGGAGAACAATGGTTTTATTGCATAGGTTTTGTTTAGTGATGAGGCAAATTTCACAAGAAATGGCATGTTGAACCTACATAATACACATACATGGGGAGCAGAAAATCCAAATGCAACAACAACGAGGGGACATCAGGAACGCTTTTCGATTAATGTTTGGGCCGGTATTCTTGGTGACCATCTAATCGGACCTTTTATGTTACCACAATGACTTACAGGCAATGTGTACACCAGATTTCTTCAGGATGACTTACCCATACTACTTGAAGATGTGCCTCTCAGAACACGTAGACAAATGTGGTTCATGCAGGATGGGGCTCCAGCTCACTTTGCACACGGTACGAGGGATTTCCTTAATGTTATGTACCCTGATAAGTGGATAAGCCGTGGTGGTCCCATCGCCTGGCCACCTAGATCACCGGACCTAACTCCACTTGACTTTTATCTTTGGGGACACTTGAAGAGCAGGGTGTATGCTACACAAATCAACACCCGTCAGCAACTGTGGCAACGAGTTCAAGAGGCATGCAGAGAAGTAAGAACACACCAGGGATATTTGAAAGAGTGCGACAGTCTCTTATGCGCCGAGCCCAAGCCTGTATCAACGAGGGTGGGAGAAACTTCGAACACCTATTGTAAATACTGTAAAATACATTGATGTTCAACAAATTATGTAAAAAAAAAAAAGGTAATTGAGGTGATGGTAATCTACTAATCATTTTCATCCCCTAGACTTTCTTATTTAAACTATATGTGTAATATGCAGGTAAATATTAAATATATCTAAAACCGTCCCATAGTAAAGTATATTTATTATTGCTAGGTCTATTCATTCTGAAATTTATGAAAGGTATTTATGAAACACCCTGTATATATATATATATAATTATATATATATATATATATATATATATATATATATATATATATATATATTCACAAAGGTGGGATTTAGTAAACTTTGATCAGAGTTAACTATTTATATATCTCAAGCGGACAAAAATAGTTTAAGGCTGGCATTAAAAGAAAGTACTTAACCCCTTCTGTACAAGCGATGCCTTTTGAATTTTATCTATAGCTATATTAAGACGATTGTGTGCGACTGAAGAAAGATCTGTGGTAGTAAAAAGGGTTCAGAGAGATAGTTCAAAGCATGTTAATTGCTGAAGGTCTGTTATATACTGATTAATATCGTCGAATAGTAGCCAGAGTAAAGTTAAAAGGACGGCGTCGGTACAGAAGGGGTTAACAAAAAAGAGTTATGGTTGGTACTTTTGACTAGCCATTACCTAGCCTCTTAGTCGTCAAGAGACCAAAAATTAACAAAAAAGTATATTTTAAAACAGACCATAATTTTGTTTACATACATAACATCATTAATGGACTGGAAAGGTAAGCAAATATCTTAAAAGACCACCCTGTCTATATCATATTAATATGGCTAATTTATTACTATGGGTATTGTAATATTAAGAAGATCTTTAAATGTTTCAAATATTATTCTGGTTATTACTGAACTAGTTCAAGAAGTTAAAGAAGAGCAAGATCATGTCACCATAACAAAATAAAAAAATAAAAATAAATAGAAGGAAACATGCTTACATTACTGAAATGTTTGTGTACATGCAGTAATGCAAGTAATGGTCACTCTTCTGTAAATCTAAAATGGCTTACTTAAGAATGGGAAAGGGGTGGGACTTTCTATTTTTTTAAATTTTATTTAAAAAAAAAAAAAAAAACAAAAAAAAATCATGACTCTGGTGCCAGGAGACCGTTCCTAAGCCGAAAACTATCATTAATGCATATGCCTGCATATGTTCGTATTTATTTGCTTATTGTTTCATCTATTAATTATGATTTTAGTTTCCTCCTTAGACATCCATCAAGTTGTACTAAACACCACCTAGACCCACCCTTCAAGATACATTTGTACCTTTTTCGGTAGAAAATGTCCTGGCCGAAAGCCGGGTACTCTTAAAATTACAGGCTCGCTATCGCTCGCCAGAACAAAAATCGACACCTAAAGGACAAGAAAAGTCTTATTATTGACAAAGAAATGAGGCGTAAAGTCATAAAATCGCGAAACTAATTGGCCGAACGTCTTAAAATCTAAAAACCAATGGGGCTAAACACAAAGGAAAAAGGGGTCCAGAAAAACTGGTTCATCCCCCCTTAAATGACACAATCGTATTCGATGTATTGTTACCCTAGTCACCAGTATGGAGGGAGTTGTCCGAGATCTGTATCCTCAAGGTTCCCTATTGGTGGCGAAGTATCATTTAGCTTACAGTGGCGATTCGGATTACCCAGATTTTGTTATTGTAGCCCATTTTTGTTTTGTGTATCTGTATAAATAAGTGTGTGTGTGTGTATAACTGTACGTGTGTATGACTGTGTGTGTGTGTGTGTGTGTATGACTCTGTAATATGTGTGTGTGTGTCTTTTTACGTAATTTGGAAGGGAGGTCAAGTAAGCCTCTCTGAAAAATAATGATTGCTACCGAACGCAGAAGTTTGAATTAGGAATGAGTAGACTTTTGGTCAATCCAGAATAATAATGTCATTGATTTATATATTTTATTTTATTATATTTTTTTCCTTTTTACGTGGTTATTGAAAAGAGAAAAGCCACATATCTGAATATGTTTGATGTCGTGTATAATGGTATATTTATATTTAGTTAATTCAAGTCCTGTTATCCTTTGGTTTATGTATGTTGTTATATGTGTTGTTGATATTGTAATTTATTTGATCAAATGGTGAGTCACCATGTCTATGTTCTTCCATTTTTGTTCACCAGTTTTACCTCTTTTGAACGGTAGCAACAGATTAGCTTTCAAACATTGCTTGATGTCTTACACTGTTAGTATATTTTAGTCAAAGTAATGATTCGGATTATTCAGAGCTTGTTATGTTTAGCTGTTGGAGTATTTGGAACAAAATCAAGAAAACAAATAGTGCTTCCAATATTTTTTAAGGAGGTGTATTTTTTCTGGAAACCTTCTCCCCCATCCTTAGCGTTATTGGTTATGAGATTTTCAGACGTTCGCCTCATTAGTTGCAATTTAGGTTGAAGTGGTCTTCGACTAGGACGTTTTTCAACCGATAAATGTACAAATTGATCTCCAAGGTTTGCTTTTGGTTACTTTTTTTTTTAAGCTTGATGGAGGTTTACGGAGAACACTAATATATCTATATATATATATATATATATATATATATATATATATATATATATATATATATTCCCTTACGTTTATGTGGCATTTCAGTCAGTGGAAGTGTGACGCCTGCCAGCGTTGGCAGAATCGCCTCCTGGTAGCCACTAGCGCTCGCCAGGGCAGTGAATTGGGCTACAGTCTATCTACAATGTTGTACTTTCTTTCTTGCGAATCGTCATGTCACAGGCAGTATAGAAGTGGTCTTTATTTTCGCCTGTGACAATGCATTATATTTTATATCATGAGTTGAACATAAGATGCATTGTAGTGAAGGAGAGAGAGCGAGCGAGCAGCGTGGGAGGAGAGTGTTGCTTTCCCTCCTCCTTCCTCCCTCCCGCAGGAGTCCCTCGCCCGCGTGGCTTTTTCTCGGTTTTGATTGGATGGTGGTTCCTGGCGCCTTCTGCAGGCCTGCTGTCTGGTGACGTAGCGACCTGTGATTGGCTGACCACCATGCCTATGTGTGTGATCCTGGAGGGGTCCCGAGGAGCTACTCTCTTCAGAGCTTGCTTGACCAGCATACCCTTAACATATCCCTTGCCACCTGTCTCCGACTTCTACCTATAGAGCACTTTCTCTCTCTCTCAACTTCTTACCTCTCATTCTTCTTCTCTATTTAATATCATAACTCCCCTTTGGTTCTGCACGATTTCATATATCGGCCATCGTATTATATGCTGAAGCTCTCAGATAATATGTTTAGTTAGGCATTTTGGAGGGGTTACCATTTTGTCTGTAGAGGTTCGACACACTCACGGTGTCTCCCTGCCTATTCCTTGGCTGTCTGCTGGGCTATTTAATGCTAGACTGGGGTAAGGCTACTTGTGTTGTGATTTCCGATGTGTAACAGGTTTTGTTTAACCTGTACAATCGCAACGGAGACGTGGGAAGCCTAGGTGGTCTTTCTGACTGTGTACCTTGTGAGTTTAGCACTGTGCTGCGAGTGAGGGCTTTTGCCTCTGCCACCCAGCACTATGCTAACTCGTTTTGTTTTGACTTTGCGAGGGTCGCCAGGAGAGAACCAGATACTAGCGATCTGGATCTCTTAAGAGAGCACCCCGTCAATTAACGTAATTTGGCCGCACAGTCTTAAGGACCTCGCTAGGCTACGAGCCGCTTGCTCAGCCATTGTTTCCTAGCCTACGACATCCCAGCTAGACTTTATTAGCCTAGCAGACACCCGTTTAGAATTATAAACTCTTATGTTATGTATGCAGCATTCTTATTCACGTTAACTGTAAGCCTTGGTTGTTGTTGAGTTGCACAACCTGAGCAGGTTTTTTGAGTTGCCTGACGAAGGACTTCTTTTGTTGTTGGAGATTATACTAGTGTGCATTTATCGTTATTCCCGTGTCAGTTGACACTGTCTGTCTCTACACTTGTCCTATATTGACCCTGCTTTATATAACAGTTCAAAATCCGATACGATCATCTTACCCCAGCATCAGACTTTCTTCAGAAGATTCCTGCTCGATGCTTTGGGACTTTCGTTCACTTTCTTTAGTATAGGAGTGACAGTTCATTATTGTTTAGAGTAACTTTAAATATACCTTCTTCTAGTTTGCATTAAATCATTGCAGTGATTTAATTATTATGTTCCTTCCAACAACCAACCATACTCCTAAAATCGATTAATGAAATTTACAAACACATGTGGCAGTCCGTGGATTCGAACTCAGGATGCTCACACCGAAAATCAACACCTTATACATCGCACCACGAAGACAGTTAAAGGTTGGTGGACACTGCCTACGATTTATTATGCAACTTCGAATCCTGCATATCAATCTAAGCATGTACACACATCCAAACTGCAACTCACGTAGGCTATGCATATGTGAATGGAAAGAGCAATTAATGGGGCCTTAACCACTTAGGGAAGTCCTCTCGATAAATTACTCCTGAACCAATATCAATTATTATGTTCCTTCCAACAACCAACCATACTCCTAAAATCGATTAATGAAATTTACAAACACATGTGGCAGTCCGTGGATTCGAACTCAGGATGCTCACACCGAAAATCAACACCTTATACATCGCACCACGAAGACAGTTAAAGGTTGGTGGACACTGCCTACGATTTATTATGCAACTTCGAATCCTGCATATCAATCTAAGCATGTACACACATCCAAACTGCAACTCACGTAGGCTATGCATATGTGAATGGAAAGAGCAATTAATGGGGCCTTAACCACTTAGGGAAGTCCTCTCGATAAATTACTCCTGAACCAATATCAATTATTATGTTCCTTCCAACAACCAACCATACTCCTAAAATCGATTAATGAAATTTACAAACACATGTGGCAGTCCGTGGATTCGAACTCAGGATGCTAACACCGAAAATCAACACCTTATACATCGCACCACGAAGACAGTTAAAGGTTGGTGGACACTGCCTACGATTTATTATGCAACTTCGAATTTTGCATATCAATCTAAGCATGTACACACATCCCAACTGCAAATTAAGATCTCTATCTTTTCCTTGTATACCTTATTAACGTAATTGTATGTTGTTGTGATCAGGCTGTATCAGAGATCATCAGCTTGTAGTAGTAGTGCACTTATACCGAGTTATAGGATACCCCGTTATCGCAGATTTAACTCTGGAGGGTATAGGTGTTTTTTATGCGCCGGCATTATAAGTTCGAGGGTTGGATCTAGTGTTACCGTTGTGGCTGTGTGCCTTTCTAGTCCAATGATTAAGAGCCCTTGTTTTATACGAGCCCCGGTCGTAACAGAAGGGATCTAAAAGGGATATCAGGAAATTAAATGCAGATGCCTCCTAATGCTAAAGCCCAAGTTGTGGTTTGGTTTATCCATAAATATTGATGAATTAAGGGGTCCCACTTTATCTCTCTCTCTCTCTCTCTCTCTCTCTCTCTCTCTCTCTCTCTCTCTCTCTCTCTCTCTCTCTCTCTCACTGGGTTGAATATACGTTTTAACATTTGTATCCCCATCCAGGTGTCTATTTTTTCGTGGCGAGCTGTAGCGAGCTAGTATATTATTTTAATATGTTTTTGAAAGCAGGCTAAATTTGTAATTTTTTTAATAGAAACATGTCTCCGGCGAAGCCGGATTTCTTCATACAATGCTGGTCGTTATCGCTGGCCAGGAAGAAATCGACGCCTGGATGGGGATAAACGTCTTAAACGAGTAGGCTGAATGGGGCCGAATGGATACAAGCCAGAGAAAGAGAGAACAGGAGAGAAAAATAACAGATCACCCCCATAAGGGGAGATGGTCCGTTTTTCTGGCCCCGTTAGTTTTCAAATTTTAAGACGTTCGGTCTATTAGTTTGGTGATTTTAAGGCCTTTCGCTCCTTTTTTGTGTCACTATTAAGACTGTTCGTGTAATTCAGGTGTCGATTTTTCCTGGCGAGCAAAAGCAAGCCTGACATTTTTCTACCGAAAAACGTACAAATATTTTTTGAAGGGGGATCCTGGGGTTGTTATTTAAAGTTTGATGGAGGTCTAGGGAGGAAGGTAAATAATAGTACATGAATGAAAACAAATCAACCAAAAAGTGAATCATCCCCCTTTAAGCCTTGCCGACGTCGATTGGTAAAACCGGTTCATATTTTGAGCATTTGTGTGTGTGTATGTGTGTGTGTATAATGTATATTACCCTAATTACATATGATTCCGTTCTAATTTCATATTGGCTCCCTTGTATTATCATCCTTTGAATTGTGAAACAAAACGTAACATTCTGATTTGACTATTGATATCCCTATTTGACTCTCTAATCACGTAGGTTTGTAAATTATACCCAATTCTGTTTTATTTGTATCCTCTAATTTCGCTCAATGCTTTCATATTTAGGAAGCTAAGTACGGACCTTCGGAGCTGGCAATTCACAATTTAGTATCATTTATGTTATAGGAGTAATACGTTAGAGGGAGATGGAACGTGTTTCTGTTCCCCTTTCTTCCTCGTGCTTATCCCCATTAGTTTTGAAATTTTAAGACGTTTGCCCCATTAGTTAGTCGATTTAAAGATATTTCGCCCTATTTCTTTGTAAATTTTAAGATCTTTCGTGCCCTTTAAGTTTCGATTTTTTCCTGGCGAGCGATACCGAGCCTGTAATTGTGGAGGAACCGGCCTTCGGCCGTGATATTTTTCCACCGAAAAATTTACAAAATAATATCGAAGGGGGATCTAATGGATGTTTTTGTTTTAAGTTTGATGGAGGTCTAGGGAGGAAACTAAAAATATATGAATATATAAATAAATAGACCCAAGAAAATAATAACTGTCCCCTTAAATGTTCTTTTTGGTTGTTATTGTCCTTGCGTGAATACTGAATCTGTCTGTATATACAAGATCCAATGTTTATGTGCTATATTATGTTCTTATATAATTTGAAAGTCTATCAGCGGTAAGTGTGTGTATGTTTGTATGTATTTACTCAAGCCCATTCCCCATTTATTTTTTTCTTCTGGGGGTGGCTGACTCGAGACAGAGCCCGAATAGGGACAACACAACACACCCAAAAACAATGAACACACACAAACAAAACATAAATGCACACACTCGCATAAATTCCGTCAATAATATGCAATTTCTATGTATATTGACATATCTTCATCCTTGTTTAGAGCTTGCAGTCGTATGACGGAGGAATCGATATGATATTTACTTCATTCTAAAATATTATAAAACGATTCTTGAAATATTTGCTGGGAATTCATTTAAAGTTATCGAATGCTTGTGTTGTTCATCTTAATTAAGGGGAGACTGGCCGTTTGTTTGGTATATTAATTCATGTATTCATATATGTTTTTAGTTTCCTCCCTAGACCTAAGTCAAGCTTAGAAAAAAAAACCCTAGACCCCCTTCAAGATAAATTTGTACATTGTTCCTCTTAAAATTGAAGGCTCGCTTTCGCTCGCCAGGAAAACATCGACACCTAAATTGCACGAAAGGTCTTAAAATTGACAACTAAATGGGGCGAAAGGTGTTAAAATCGCCAAACTAATGAGCCTAACGTCTTATAATTTCAAAACTAGTGGGGCTAAACAGTAGGGAGAAGGGGGTCCAGAAAAACGGTCTGCCTCCCCTTAATATCGATTATTGTGTTTACGTTTGGTGATTGTTATACTCGGTGCTGCTCCTGTTGTTGTCCATTATCTGGTTGCTCAAGTACACCTTCATTCTTTAAGTACATAAACACACACACACGCACACGCATTCTCTCTGTAAATCTCATGCACCCTCGACTCTCTCTTTTATCTCTCATTCAGATACGCATATACACACACACACGCAAATATAAACACACACACACAAGCATAAACACACACATACACACACACACATAAACAAACACACACAAACATGCTCAATCTTTCACACACGCACACACACACACACACAAGCATAAACACACACACAGACAAATAAACAAACACACACACAAACATGTTCAATCTTTCACACACGCACGCACACAAACATAAACACACACACACACAAGCATAAACACACACACACAAATAAACAAACACACACACCAACATGCTCAATCTTTCACACACGCACACACACAAACATAAACACACACACAAACACAAGCATAAACACACACACACAAATAAACAAACACACACACAAACATGCTCAATCTTTCACACACGCACACACACAAACATAAACACACACACACACACACACACACAAGCATAAACACACACACACACACACACACAAGCATAAACACACACACACAAATAAACAAACACACACACAAACATGCTCAATCTTTCACACACGCACACACACAAACATAAACACACACACACACACACACAAGCATAAACACACACACACACACACACAAGCATAAACACACACACACAAATAAACAAACACACACACAAACATGCTCAATCTTTCACACACGCACACACACACCGAACCAACAAGAAGAACACTAAAAGGGGGATCCGTTTGCATGCAGCCTTCACCTAAACTCTACACTTTATTAATCTTATCATTACACACTTTACAACCCCCAGTTACTCCTCCGTGCTTAAGGGGGGATGGCCCGGGTTTTATGGCCCCCTTCTCCCTCGTGTTTAGTCCCATTGGTTTTTAGATTTTAAGACGTTCGACCCATTAGCTTGGCGATTTTAAGACTTTACGACCCATTTCTTTGTCAGTTTTTAGACCTTTCATGCCATTAAGGTATTGATTTTTCCCTGGCGAGCGATAGTAGCCTGTAATTTTAAAAGTAACCGGCCTTCGGCCGGGAAATTTTCTACCGAAAAATTTACAAATATATCATGAAGGGGATCTAGGGGGTGTTTTTTTACAGCTCGATGGAGGTCTAGGGAGGAAACTATAAGAATAATAAAAGGATAAAACAGTAAGCACATAAATACGCCCCCCCCCCCTTAAGAGATAAAAGGACACATCTGAATACATCACCGAAAATACATGGGTTGGAGTTTTTCTATTTACATATAATTTAATAAGGAATTTACTTAAGGGGACACTGGTTATATTTGTTATCAATTAATTCATATATTAATTTATGTTTTAGTTTCCTCCCTAGACCTCCATAAAGCTTACAAAAAACACCCCCTATTAGACCCACCTTCAAAATAAATTTGTACATTTGTTGATAGAAAAAAATCCCGGCCAAAGGCCGATTCCTCTTAAAATTACAGGCTCGCTGTCGCTCGCCAGGATAAAATCCACACCTAAATAGCAGGAAAAGTCTAAATATTGACAAAGAAATGGGGTGAAAGGTCTTAATATTGCCAAACTAATGGGCCGAACATCTAAAAATCTGAAAACTACTGGAACTAAACATAAGGAAGAAGGGGGACCAGAAAAACGGCCTATCTCCCCTCATGGGCTAAGCATGTGGGATACCATGCAATTTTCGGAGCAATCTATAATAGTGCCTCACAGCTGTGTTTGAATAGGTCTGATGGCACCCCCCGGACCCAGGGCACCGCTTATATAAACACAGGACAAACAAACCTATCATCAAAACTAACCCGATTCAACCAAAATAATGCCTCTGGAACCAAGTTACACTTCTCCTGTTCTGTCTTCTTTACCAAATAACTCGACAAATATATATAATCAGGTTGAGATAGTGAAAATTAGGGCTTGATGATAGCAGATCCATTGCCAGGGGAGCACCAAAACCAAGGCACCCCGAGCCCGCGACATCCTAGGCCCCGACCGTATCTACACACAACATACGAGGGATCATCACCAAATTCGTACTCTCGTATTTATAGAAGGACTGGGATATCATCGGCTGCCCAGACTCGGGATCAAGCTCTCTCCCCACCCACCCATCCCGCCGCATGATAACACGCCCACAAAAACTCCCAGGTGAGTGGAGGGTAAAGAGGGTTGTTAAGGAGAGATGGGCGTATATATTTGCTTACTGTTTTATATTTGTATAAGTTTTTAGTTTCCTCCCCAGACCTCCATCAAGCGTAACAGAAAAGAAGAACAAATCACAAACCCTTGACCCCCTTTCATGATAAATTTGTACATAAGTTAGGTTAGGTTAGATTGAGGCCATTAGGTTAGGTCAGGTTAGAATATAATTGGTTTGGAAGAAACTAAGATTAGGTTAGGTTAGATCGAGGTCAGCGTATTTACTTTACATTAGGTTAGGTTAGGTTAGAATTGGTTGTGAAAAGCTAAAGTTAGGCTAGATTATATTGGGGCAGACTATTTCGGTTACGTTAGGTTAGATTCGAATTGGTTTGGGAGAAGGTAAGGTTAGGCTAGTTAGATTGAGGTCAGAGTATGTATTTTACTTTAGGTTAGGTTAGGTTAGAATTGGTTGGGAGAATCTAAGGTGAGGTTAGGTTAGATTGAGGTCGGAGTCTTTCAGGTTAGGAGAGGGTAGATTTAAGACAGGTTAAGTTAACCCCCTTCAGCACCATAACGCCCCTTTATCTTTCATTCCGTTTTTTTTTTTTTTTTTGTTTTTGTCTATGTCAGTGAGGGAGACAAAAGGCAGAACTGACTGTGACGAGTGCCTCCCCTAGAGTTGAAAGAGTGACAGGGCCAAAATCAAGGGACGTTCGAGCCAAAATATTTGGACACACGGAGTTTGAAGCAATTTAAATCATAGGATGAGTGAAAGACTGATTCTGGGAGAGGGTTCTAGAGCTCAGCTGTTGAATAGAAGAAACATTGAGAATAACGTTTCACTCTTGGGTTGAAGACTTGCACAGACGATTTAATACAGCTTCAGAAGGACCTGTGGTATTCAGAGGGTTTATCGAGATAGTATATACCCCTTTGACTCCTAGAGGTAGATTATAAGCCAAATAAAAACGTCTATTGGTAACCCAAATATGATTATTGTTACGTCATCGTGGTGAAGGGGTTAAGGTTGGGACAGGCCTAACCCCTTCTGTACTGGCGACGTCTTCCTGATTTTATTCTGGCTACTATTTCACTCAATTTAAAAAGGGCTTCTAGCAATTAACAGGCTTCGAACTATCTCACTCAACCCTTTTTGCTACCACAGATCTTTCTTAAACTGCACAACATCGTCTAAATATAGCAAACATGAAATTATGAAGACGTCACCAGTACATAAGGGGTTAAATATAATTGAACACCGTACGATAGCTTGACAAACAAAAGTGTTCCTTTGGAATGGGTATGGAGGATAGTACTCTGAATGGGAGCGACAGAGCTGGAGGGCGAAAGGTCTTGAAATTGCTAGGTAGGATTGCTCGTCGATAGGTAATTCTAGCTATTAAGTACAGTAACTGGGACAGAGCATCTATACACCCCATCGAATGCCCCGGTTCAGTAGTATTATATACTGTAGATCGATAAAGTGCTCCTCCTCATATGGTGTTTGTATTCAGTAGTATTACAGCCCTTCTGTAAACATTATCAGACAGTGATTAGATGTTTTGTTTCAGTAGATGCCGGGCTCACTGTTGGGTAATGGTGAGGGTTTTGTAAAATTGTTGGACAGCGAAACGGCTTGTTTGTTTCGCAGAACTTCATGATCAGTGACAATGTAATTTTAACCTTTCTGCCAAGAGAATATACGGTGAACAAGGGTGTTATTTGCTTCACTCGATACCTGGATCACTGGTATAGAAGCAGTGACTCGAATAATGTAGTATATTGGATTTTCGACAAGCGATATGTAATTTAAGCATTCTGTGGAAATATTACACGGTCGTTTCCTGATTCAGTGGCAACATTTCTTTGCCTTATTTCGGAGGTAATGTTTAGTATTAACAATAATTGTGTCAAGGAGGTCTTTATTCAGAAGACATATATACATGCATTGTAGGCACAAACTGAACAGTGCAATGTGTTTATGTGTGGGTGTGTGGGTGTGGGTGTGTGTGCTAGCTTTATTTCCTAGTTAATTGACAAGTCGTATTATCGTTAAGTGAATAGATTGGAGAGTTAATTCATGAGTTTTTAGAATAGGCTTGCATAGCTTAGGTTAGATTAGATTTGCATAAATTAGGTTTGCATACACTAGGTTAGACTAGGTTTACATCAATTAGGTTAGATTAGGTTTGCATATATTAAGTTTGCATATATTAGGTTTGCATAGATTAGGTTTGCATATATTAGGTTTGCCTAGATGAGGTTAGATTAGTTCTGCATAATGTTTAAGCTTGCTGGAGGTCTGGGATGGAAACTTAAAACAACAACAAATAATGAAAACAAATAGAATCAAGACAAAAATACAATAAATATCCCACCTTAAGTTAAATTACATTAGGTTAGACTATACTAGGTCTCGTTAGGTTAGTTTAAATATGTTAGTGTTAGATAACCTCATGTGTTAGTTTGGTAAGGTTATAACGGGTTAAGTAAAGGTTGGATTAGATTAAGTCAGATTAGGTTAAGTATAGTCCATTCATTATAAGTAGGCCCGAAATCGTGATCTTTAACCTAAAAACAAAGGGCTAGAGCAAATGGGCTGTAAATGTACACTTAATCCCTGGATGACTCTTCCTAAATGGTAATTTTTTTAGCTTGATTACTTTAGTCATTTTTTGAGTTATAGAGGTTAGTGTTCAAGATGTTTAGCATAGTTATGATAAATGAACTATAGATATGGTTTGTTAAGGGAAGATGGGTGTATATACAGTATATACTCATGTATTGATCAATTAATATTATGTTAGTTTCCTCCCTAGACCTCAATCAAACTTTAAATACCCCCCCCCCCCCACCCTCCTCCTCAAGACCCTCTTTCAAGATAAATTTGTACATTTTTCGATTCAAAAATGTTCTTGCCGAAGGCCGGTTCCTCCAAGATTACAGGCTCGCTATCGCTCGCCAGAAAAAATCGACACCTAAATAACACGAACACTTTTAATATTGACAAAGAAATGTGTTGATGAAAGGTCTTACAATCGCCAAACTAATGGGTCGAACGTCTTAAAATCTGAATACTAACGGGGCTGAACATGAGGAAGAAGGAGGACCAGAAAAACGACCGATCTCCCCTTCAGGTTAGGTTAGAGTAGGTTAGGTTAGATCAAGTTAAGATAAACAAAACAAATCCGAAAGATTCAATTGATAGACAGTATATTACTTTACGACCTACTCTGTTTTGAGATATATATGGAGGAATCGACGTAGAGTACGAGCGAAAGTACTGGAGAACTAAAGATATTTAAATTACCAGGTAGGGGTCCGCGATAGGTAACGGTATCCATTAGGCAAAAGAAATGGGACAGACCAATTTTATACCATATCCAGGTTCAGTAGTAGCCTATTATAGCCATTCTGTAACAAAAATATCAGACAGTGAATAGCCGTTTTGTTTCAGTAGATGCCCGGTTCACTGTGGGTTAAGGGGAGATTTGGATAAAAACACCATATGAGGAGGAGCACTTTATTGACAACGTTTCGAAGATAGCTTCTTCAGGTTACTTACTAAGGAGAGATTTCCACTTGAGGGATTTTTTTTCTAGACTCCTTTCTCCCTCGTGTTTAGCCCAATTGCTTTTGAGATTTTAAGACGTTCGCCCCATTAGTTTGGCTACTTTCAGAACTTTCGCCCCATTTATATAAATTTCATGATCTTTCGTGCCATTTAGGTGGCATTATTTTCCTGGCGAGCGATAGCAAGACTGTAATTTAAGAGGAACCGGCCATCGGCCGGAACATTTTTCTACCGATTTTTTTTTTTTTTTTATCTTGAAAAGGGGTCTAAGGGGGGTAATTTTAAGCCTAATGGAGGACTCGGGAACAAACTAGAAACCTCCGTTTTAGCTATTCTGTAAAATTATCAGACAGTTAATAGATATTTTGTTTCCGTAGATGCCCAGTTCACTGTGGGGTAAGGGTGAGGGTTCTGTACAATTATTGGACAGTTAGTTAGTTAAAAAAGAACTTCAGGGGCTACCAACTCTTCTGGATTATTAAACCAGCGCACTGTAAGTCGAGAATAGCGTCAGGACTGGAGCCCCTTTTCGAGTACTCCAGTCCCTTGTTGAAAAGTGAAATGGCTTGTTTATTTAACAGAATTTACTGATCAGTGGCATGCAATTTTAACTATTCTGCAAATAAAATGGACTCTGAGTACTCTGTCAACATATTGGACAGTAAAACGGTTTGTTTGTTTTAGCGTATTTCTTGTTCAGATAAAAATTATTTCAACCATTCTTTAACCTGGCAAGCGCTAGCCTAGGATATTGAACACCATTGCCTCTTGCTAGAGGTTGACCATTTTGGCGACCCTTACCGATTTCGATGAAAACCACCTCAGTGTGTAGGGAATGCAAGCGCGCATCCAACCGTATATATATATGTTTACCAAAAACAAAATTGGGGGGTGGGGGGGTCGTCCGTAGTTGAAAAATATAGTGCGAATGGCATCACGCAGCGAGAAAAAACATCGAGCGGCAAGATTTACCCGCGCGTATATTCTGCGTCTCGGGGTAGAACCAAGGGGAGGTGAGAGTGAGAGTTGCCAACCACTACTACTCGCACACCACCTTGTTGCCGCCTGACTCATGACCTGCGGTTTTCATATGTGTTTAAAAACCCGGCTCATATGAGGACGGTCGCCGCCCACCAGTACAGACTCATATGAGGACGGTCGCAGCCCATGGGTTAAGGGAGGATAGGTGTATATATATTTGCTCGTTTTATAGTTTTTTATTTTAGTTTCCTCTCTAGACCTCCATCAAACTTAAGGAAAACACACCCCAAGACCCTCCTTCAAAATATTGTGACGCCTCCCGGCGTTTGCAGAATGGTTGCGTGGGGCATTGCAGCTCGCTAGCGCTCGCCAGGATGGGGGGATGGGCTGCAGTTGTCCTAGAATGATCTGTTTTATTTCATTGGGGTCGTGTTGCCACAGACAGTCTAGAAATGGTCTTTGTTTTCGCCTGTGACAATGCATTGTATTTTATATCATGAGTTGAACATAAGATGCATTGTTGTGAAGGAGAGAGAGAGAGCGAGCGAGCAGGGTGGGGGAGGTGAGTGTTGCTTTTCCTCCTCCTCCCTCCTCCCTCCCGGAGGAGTTGTTCGCCCGCATGGTCTTTTCTCTCGGTTTTGATTGGCTGGTGGTTCCTGGCGCCTTCTGCAGGCCTGCTGCCGGGTGAAGTAGCGGCCTGTGATTGGCTGACCACCGTGCCTTTGTGTGGGATCCTGGAGGGGTCCAGAGGAGCTATTCTCCTCAGAGCTGGCCTGACACGCGTATCGTCTACATCCTTTGCAATTCTGTCCCCCATACTCGCCACTTTGCATACTATTTCTCTCTCTCGACTTCTCCTTTCTCATTCTCTAATCTTTATTAAACTCAACATCCCTTCTGGTTTCAGCATAGACGTTCACCGTCGGCCAGTCGTATTGTACGCGAAGCTCTCAGATATTTCCATGTATTAGGCTTTAATGAGGTTTGGAGAGACGGACTTTTCCGTGTGTGTCCTCTCTCGGGAAGGTTGTAGACCGGTATATGTCTCCCTGGCAAGGTGTTGAGTGATTCTGCTTGGTTATCTAAAGCTAGACTAGGGGTAAGGTTACTGTGTCGTTGTCTCCGATGTGTGCAGTGTTAGCTAAGCCCTGCACAACATCGACAGGTACTGTGGGAGCCTAAGTTGTCTTTGGGTGGGTTTACTTTGCGAGCACAGCGCTGTGGTGTGAGAGGGCCATAGCCTATCCCTCACAACATAGTGCTGCCTCTTTGTGTTGACTTCTGAGGGATCGCCAGGATAGAACTAGGTACTAGAGACCTAGATTTATCAAGAGAGCACCCCCGTCATATAACGTAATCTTCATTAGACCACCTTCGGACAACGTTAGGCTACGAGCCGCATGCTCGCCCATTGTTGCCCTGCCTTGATACCCCAGCTAGACTTTATTAACTAAGCAGACACTGGTTAGAGATAAGCCCCATTATTATATGTATACCACATTATTATTCACTGCACTTTTGAGCCGAGGTTGTTGTTGAGTTGCACAACCCTAGTAGGCTGTTGCGTTGTGTCACGAAGCATTTCTTTAGTTGTCGAGCATTACTACCTTTGCGCAGTCTTTATTATTCGCCTGCCTATTATTACTATATGTCCTAGTATTTATTGTGACCGGTATTCTGCATTATAATTGTTCAAGATTCTTTACGAACATCTTCCCAGCATCAGACTTATTTCAGAAGTTTCCAGTTGATGTTGCAGGACTAGCATTGCACTTTCTTTAATACAGGAGTGCCAGTTATTTGAGTATCTACCGTAACGTTAATTAATCACGTTACTTATCTTTTCTTTGTGTAACCTAAACGAGTAATCTTTTACTGTTTGAGAATAGGCTGTTTCATCGAGCGTCAGCCTAGTGTGTGTGCACCAGTTACCGAGTCATAGGATACCTCGTTGTCCAGGCACGACTCAGGGCGGTAATGGTGTTTTGTTTTCCAGTGTTTAAGGCAGGGGTTGGATCTAGTGTTACCGTTGTTGCATTTTTGCCATTATCTAGTCCAATGTTGAAGAGCCCTGTGTCTTTGAGAACCTGGATCGTAACAAATGGCGACCTAGCTCAGGATCTTGTGAACTAAGAGATAATTGCAGGATTGTTGTGGTCATTTGTTTTATTGAGGAATATAGTGGGCACGTTAACTTTTTTTTGGCAAAGTAGTATAGCACTTGAGAGTCTTCAGACATTTTTGGCAAGTGAATAGTGCTACATAAGAGTTTGGGGTACTTCTTTTCTGAATATTGTGGTGAGAAATTTTTGTGAGCATCATGTCTTATACCGGGTCAGAGGAGAATGGAGACACAGTATGTAATGTCGAAACTGAGGAACAGCAGCATGATGAAAGGGTTAATCGGGTGAACTGTGAGGAGGATGCTAGGATATTTTTGCAATGGCCTGTTACTGCCGAGCGGTTGGAGGGTATGGATCGGTACGGTCTTCAATGCCTGGCCACAGCAATCGGTCATGCGGTTACTAGCAGCATGACCAGGGATAACTTGATAACGTGTGTACTGGGCAGGGTGACTTGTGAGCGAGATGGGTTGAGTGCTCAGAGCCCTTCGGCCATGCTTCCCCTACACTCGACTCCCAGCCATCCCAGTAGTTTGCCGACCCCGGGTACGTTTCCGCAGTTGGGTGGTGACTGGCAGGGTGGGTTGCCCCTGGGGGGACCACCGGTAATTTCAAACATTGTAGCACCTTCACCTCCTCAAGGGTTATCTCCAGAATTATTGTTTAAGCTCGAATTAGCTAAGCTTCAGCATCAGCAGCAATTAGAATTAGCCAAGATAGAAGAGAGAAAAACTATCAGTCAAGCTAAAATCCAAGCTGAGTCGACTAGGTACTGTGCCGACATGGACGTAGAGAAGTCGCGAGTAGAGACAACGGGACAGCGACTTGGGGCTGGTAACTGTGTTCATGAGCAGGGTCTCTCGCACTTATTGAAACTGGTTCCGGTGTTTGATGAGAGTGGTGTAACAGAATTTTTCACACGATTCGAGAAGAAGTGCCAGATCCACCAGTGGCCTAGGGAGAAGTGGGCAGCCGTTGTTTCCTCTAGACTTGTGGGCAAGGGACTCAGGGCTTATGATGCATTGCCTATAGAGTCTTGTATTATCTATGAGGAACTCAAGGAGGCTGTCCTGAGAGCATACGAACTACAACCAGAGACGTACAGGTTGAAGTTCCGGGGTGTTACCAAGGGTCGGGAGAGCACCTTTTTTGGAGCATGCCCGGGAGCTGTCCGATGCTTTTGGGAATTGGCTGAGGTCGGAGAAAGCTACTACGTTTGACGACATTAAACAGTTGGTGCTTTTAGAGCAGTTTTTCAAATGCACGGGCGGCGACCTGACGTTAAACCTTAAGGAAAAGCAACCAAAAACTCTACAGGAGGCAGCTGAGATGGCTGACCTCCGGCTATCACTAATTCGTGGGTGCGGGTCTGCCCAGCGTAGTGAGGCAGGTAACAAGGGGCGTGACGCCCCACCCCCCCGAGTTAGTGATATACCTTATGCAAACAAGTACAAGAGCCATGATACCAAGACTGACCACAAGACTAGCACCGTCCCATTTAAGAAGGGGCCGGGCCCTTCCCAGTACCAATGGAAGCCCATAGGGGAGTTGGAGTGTTATCATTGTCATAAAAAGGGGCACTTTGCAAGAGTCTGTCCTAGCAAACCACCTACAGCAGCTGTGTCTTTGGCCTGCAACATTGGTGTGTCTCCGAAGTCATCTGAGTTTGCCCGGGGCAGTTCGTCAGAGGCTGAGGCACAGCCAATGCAGAAGCACCTGGGAGGCTCGAACCCTGCTCAGGATGTTTTTTTGCGACCATAGAGGGCGGGGTTGCGTGATGTGGGCGGGGCGCAAGCATGGAGTAGAGGTCTTGCGCGATACAGGTGCTTCCCAGACTCTGATGAAAAACTTGACTGGCTACCCTATAAACGCGGCTCGGGTGGTGGTGGTGCAGGGTATTAATGCAACTCGGTCATACCCGCTGGTGCGGTTGGAGTTGGAGGTGGATGGTGTGGCACGTGAATTGGATGTCGGGATTGTGGAGAAACTGCCAGTGGAGGGCGTCGACCTTCTTCTCGGCAACGACTTTGCAATGCCCGCTTCTGAGGTTCTACCCTTAGTCGTTGCCGAGAGGCCGACGTGAGTAGGGAAGAACAAGAGTGGGTCGAGCGGTGCCAGACACAACCCATGGCGTGTGTTTGTCACCCGAGCTCGGGCAGCTAAAGTGTCACAGCCTAGTCCTCCGTCTTCAGACCAGCGGAGGAACGATCAACAGGAGGAGGCTAAAGCTGGAGTTGGTTTTAAGAGTTTTGACTCGGCGGCTCTCCTGGGTGATTCAGTATTAGCACCATTACTTAATTCTGGAGTAGCCCCTGGGCCTGTTATCGAGAGTGACGAGGCTGGGCATGACGAGTCTCCACGACAGCAACGTTATGTACATCGAGAGAGACAGAGGGAGCAGCCCAGTATCGGGGAAGGTCATGCATTGCTCCGGGAGCAGTTAGATCGCTTGGCACCCTCAGATATACGTCGGTTGCAACTAGAGGACCCTGAGCTCCAAACGTGTGCTAATGGAGCTGTAGAGCTCGACGAGGACGGCGATGCACAGCCAGGAGATTTTTTTTATTTAGAAGGCATCCTCTATAGGCGTTTTCAAGACCCTAAACGTAGTTGGCAAGAGGGGTCCGGAGTAGTGGACCAGTTGGTGATGCCACGGGAGTGCAGGGATAGCCTACTGAGGTTGGCGCATGACATACCACTGGCAGGACATCTAGGGGTGAGAAAAACGGTGGCGGCTTTAGAAAAATTGTTTTGGTGGCCGGGGTTGAAGGGGCAGGTGGTAACCTGGATAGCAAGGTGTCATACGTGCCAGAGGGTTGGAAAACCTAACCAAACAATTCCGAGAGCCCCGTTGCACCCCATTCCTGTCAGTGGACCGCCCTTCAGTAAGGTCATCATTGATATGGTCGGACCCCTAACCCCTACTAGTGCCGGTAATAAATTTCTATTAACTATCATGGATGTGGCCACTCGTTATCCTGATGCAGATCCAATGAGAAATGGCACGGCGAAAACTGTTGTCCGGAACCTGCTCTTGTATTGCTCGCGGTATGGTTACCCGCAAGAGGTTTTTGTTCGCGGCAAGAGAAGTACCTGGAGAGAGTCTCGGTTTGAGCGGGCTAAAGAGGTGTGCGGGTTTGTGGTGGATGGCAGTACTTACCGTTGCAACGTGATGCCATATGGTCTGAAAAATGCACCGGCCACTTTCCAGAGCTTAATGAACGACATTGTAGCAGACATCCCAAACTGTACTGTCTACCTTGATGACGTGATCATTTATGACAACGATTTCCAGAGTCACTGTGAGCACATAGAAGCCTTATTTAGTCAACTTAGTAAAGCAGGCTTGGTGGTTAATCTGGGCAAGTGTGACTTTGTGCAAGCCACGGTGCAGTATCTGGGGTTTGTGGTTGGGTTAGGGCAGGTGAGCCCGCCCCAACAGAAGATACAGGCTATCGACTTGTTCCCAAGGCTGACCACCAAGCGGCAGATCATTAGATTTTTGGGCATGATTGGGTATTACCGCCGCTTTATAAGAGGTTATTCTACTGTGTTAGCTCCTTTGACAGATCTACTAGCTAAAGATAAAAAGTTCCGCTGGGCACCTGAGTGTGAGCAGGCGTTTCGAGTAGTTAAACACCTTTTATGCACTCACCCTATCCTCAGGGCCCCGGACTTTGAACGACCATTTCAGTTGGCGACTGATGCCAGCGGAGTAGGGGCTGGTGCCGTACTTTTGCAGACAGACGAGGAAGGTCTTGAGCATCCAGTCAGTTTCTTTTCAAAGAAATTTAATTCAGCACAGAAAAACTATTCGGTTGTTGAAAAGGAACTGCTGGCAATCGTGTTAGCGCTCAGACACTTTGAGGTCTATGTTCCTGCCTATGGGCCAGTCGTGGTAGTGTATACCGACCACCACCCGCTTAAATTCCTCAATCAATTCCACAACCGGAATATGAGGCTGACCAGATGGTCGCTCATGTTGCAAGAGTACAACTTAGACATTCGCCATATTGCCGGATGAGAGAATTTGATTGCGGACTGTTTGTCGCGGGTGGAGGATCCGGGGTAGGCTACCACAGTATGTTGGTATAGCCTCCTGTCTTGGCTCGCGGTGTATTTTTGCGCTGGTGCTTGGTGGCTCGCGTGTGTAGCATCAGCGTAGGGTCGCAGGGCAGGAGTTGTTGGCTTTGATGCGAAGAAAATTAGGCTACATCTATAGTAGCCGCCAAAAACAACATTAAAATAAAATATGAAAAATTAAATAAAAACTCTTTCTTTTTGATAATTAATTTTAAGATAATATTGTAGCTGAGTACTGAGTGCAGATGATTTTCCCTCAGTAGGCTGTGCTTCTTAAAGCTCGCTCTGGGAGCACAATGTTATGAATTAATGTATTATATTTGGGAAGGGTGATAAGATTTTTGTATATAAAAAATGTTGTTGTATTTTTTTTTTTTTGAGGAGACTGAGCTTGCATTCCATGAGTGGCAGAGTGGTTAGGAGTGGCAGATTCTAGCGACATTCTGCCTGTTCAGATATGGGCTCATGGTTGAGTGTCCCATATCTTGGGGGGGGTGTGACGCCTCCCGGCGTTTGCAGAATGGTTGCGTGGGGCATTGCAGCTCGCTAGCGCTCGCCAGGATGGGGGGATGGGCTGCAGTTGTCCTAGAATGATCTGCTTTTTTTCATTGGGGTCGTGTTGCCACAGACAGTCTAGAAATGGTCTTTGTTTTCGCCTGTGACAATGCATTGTATTTTATATCATGAGTTGAACATAAGATGCATTGTTGTGAAGGAGAGAGAGAGAGCGAGCGAGCTGGGTGGGGTAGGTGAGTGTTGCTTTTCCTCCTCCTTCCTCCTCCCTCCCGGAGGAGTTGTTCGCCCGCATGGTCTTTTCTCTCGGTTTTGATTGGCTGGTGGTTCCTGGCGCCTTCTGCAGGCCTGCTGTCGGGTGAAGTAGCGGCCTGTGATTGGCTGACCACCGTGCCTTTGTGTGGGATCCTGGAGGGGTCCAGAGGAGCTATTCTCCTCAGAGCTGGCCTGACACGCGTATCGTCTACATCCTTTGCAATTCTGTCCCCCATACTCGCCACTTTGCATACTATTTCTCTCTCTCGACTTCTCCTTTCTCATTCTCTAATCTTTATTAAACTCAACATCCCTTCTGGTTTCAGCATAGACGTTCACCGTCGGCCAGTCGTATTGTACGCGAAGCTCTCAGATATTTCCATGTATTAGGCTTTAATGAGGTTTGGAGAGACGGACTTTTCCGTGTGTGTCCTCTCTCGGGAAGGTTGTAGACCGGTATATGTCTCCCTGGCAAGGTGTTGAGTGATTCTGCTTGGTTATCTAAAGCTAGACTAGGGGTAAGGTTACTGTGTCGTTGTCTGCGATGTGTGCAGTGTTAGCTAAGCCCTGCACAACATCGACAGGTACTGTGGGAGCCTAAGTTGTCTTCGGGTGGGTTTACTTTGCGAGCACAGCGCTGTGGTGTGAGAGGGCCATAGCCTATCCCTCACAACATAGTGCTGCCTCTTTGTGTTGACTTCTGAGGGATCGCCAGGATAGAACTAGGTACTAGAGACCTAGATTTATCAAGAGAGCATCCCCGTCATATAACGTAATCTTCATTATACCACCTTCGGACAACGTTAGGTTACGAGCCGCATGCTCGCCCATTGTTGCCCTGCCTTGATACCCCAGCTAGACTTTATTAACTAAGCAGACACTGGTTAGAGATAAGCCCCATTATTATATGTATGCCACATTATTATTCACTTCACTTTTGAGCCGAGGTTGTTGTTGAGTTGCACAACCCTAGTAGGCTGTTGCGTTGTGTCACGAAGCATTTCTTTAGTTGTCGAGTATTACTACCTTTGCGCAGTCTTTATTATTCGCCTGCCTATTATTACTATATGTCCTAGTATTTATTGTGACCCATATTCTGCATTATAATTGTTCAAGATTCTTTACGAACATCTTCCCAGCATCAGACTTATTTCAGAAATTTCCAGTTGATGTTGCAGGACTAGCATTGCACTTTCTTTAATACAGGAGTGCCAGTTATTTGAGTATCTACCGTAACGTTAATTAATCACGTTACTTATCTTTTCTTTGTGTAACCTAAACGAGTAATCTTTTACTGTTTGAGAATAGGTTGTTTCATCGAGCGTCAGCCTAGTGTGTGTGCACCAGTTACCGAGTCATAGGATACCTCGTTGTCCAGGCACGACTCAGGGCGGTAATGGTGTTTTGTTTTCCAGTGTTTAAGGCAGGGGTTGGATCTAGTGTTACCGTTGTTGCATTTTTGCCATTATCTAGTCCAATGTTGAAGAGCCCTGTGTCTTTGAGAACCTGGATCGTAACAATATATATGTACATTTTTCCATAGGCCGTTCCTCTTAGATCGCAGGCTCGCTTTCGCTCGCCAGGAAAAAATTGATAACCCAATGACACGAAAAGTCTTAATATTGACAAAGAAATGCCGTTTTGATTTTGGGCAAAACGGCACGTCTACTTTATTATTAAATTTACAGATACAGAGGATAGGTGTTTGGTGCAAAGGTGGAGTAATAATAATAATAGTACACATAAATATTAAAATAATAATAATAATAATAATAATAAAATAATAATAATAATAATCGGTATAGTATAGAGGATAGGTGTGCTACAGAGGTTGGCTCATAGGCCAGTGATAATAACTTCCATGGGTAAAGATTGGAGCCCTAATCGTTATGTTGTTTCTATACCTTTTAAGAGGAGATGGGCCGTTTTTCTGATCCCTCTTCTTCCTCATGTTTAGCCCCATTAGTTTTCAGATTTTACGACGTTAGGCCCATTAGTTTGGCGATTTTAAGACCTTTCGTCCCATTTGTGTGTCAATATTAAGACTATTCGTGTCATATAGGTGTTGATTTTTTCATGGCGAGCGATAGCGTGCCTGTAATTTAAAAGGAGTCGGCCTTCAGCCGGAACATTTTTCTATCGAAAAATGGAAACATTTATCTTGAAGGAGGGTCTTGGGCGGATTTGTTTATAAGCTTGATGGAAGTCTAGGGAGGAAACTAAATCATAGTAAAAGTATACATAATTGAGCAAATAAATACGCCCATCCCCCCTTAATTTGCCCGTTAGCTATGAGTAAGCACATGGTGAAAAGACAGAGTATTGAAAATATTAATATATTTATTAGGTTTTGTATCATTGTGTCACCATTCCATACCAAGTTGTGGGACTCCTTCACCAGAGTGCATATAAGAGAGATTTTTATACCTAGACCCACGCTGCTCGGATTTAATTTACTTAATTTAATTCTCCTCCAGGCAAGTACAAGGGTTACATTGATTAAGTGATACTAAACTGCCCGTGTCTTCTGAGTCCCTGAGAAACATGCGAAAAATATTAACGTCGATAATAATATATAGGTAAGTAATTCAAAAGTAATGTTCAACAATACAATTCATGAAGTAATCCATCAAAGGGGAAAATAACTGCAGAAGTGAGATGAGAAGCCAGAATATTAGACAAACAGATCTAAAAACAAGTTAAATTAATCAGAAGGGCGAAGAGATGAATCGCCCCGATAGGAAGATGGGAGGGTCGATGGAATAGAATAAAAGGATGGGTCTATGGGAAAGATCTCCAAATACGGCTGGAACGGTGAAATCTAATACGGGGGAGGGAAAGGAGGTAGATAAAGAGATGAGAGGGTTTAGAGGGAAGGAGGGCTGAAGATGGAATTAATGTGGAAGGGTAAAAGCTTTGAAAGGTGGTGGCTGTGTGTAATGAAGAGATTAGAGTGAACAGATAGTGCCGTTAATAAGACTAATAGATGGGTAGAATTAGGATTAGTTGAACTGGATAACAGGAATGAAGAATGGGTGAAGGGATGGGGTGGGTTGGAACGATGGATGAGAAGAGAAAATCCTTCAGCGAACGATACATGGATAAAAAGGTTTGGTTAATGGGGTTACGGTGAGATGATCATCCAAATACGTTAGTAAATATTAGTCACAATAATATACAGTATATAATATATATATATATATATCTATCTATCTATCTATTGCCTGACGCCGTGATCCCCGAAGGGGTGGCCACGAACGAACCGCCCCCATGCACCTCTGTCCCCAGTCAGTCGACGCCCCTCCCCCCAACCAGCACTGCCTTCGTTCATGTAGTTCCTCACTCCATCCTTCCACCTCATATTCGGTCTACCTCTCCCCCTCTGTCCCTCCACCTCGCTCTCATACACCCTCTTAGTCATTATCTCGCTTTCCATACGTTCCATATGGCCGAACCATCTCAAGCTGTTCCGTTTCACACTTTCCAGCACATCTACCTCCACACCACACCTCCTTCTTACTTCCTCATTAGTCTGTCTATCCCTCCATGTAACTCGGCATGCACTCCTTAAGTAATTAATTTCCACTGCTCTCACTCTTGGTCTGAGTCTCTCAACCAACGTCCATGCTTCGCTTCCGTAAGTCAGTGTCGGGATTACCACACTGTCATGCAAGGACTTCTTCACTTCCTTACTGACCACCCTATTCCTTGTTACTGCTTTTAGCGTTCCTACAACCCTCTTCCCCTGTTGTACCCTCTCCCGCACCTCTTCATCCATAGTCCCATCTTTACTTTACATCTTTACTTATATATATATATATATATATATATATATATATATATATATATATATATATATATATAGAGAGAGAGAGAGAGAGAGAGAGAGAGGGAGAGAGAGAGAGAGGATCGAAACACGGACGAATGTCAATGTTTTAATCCACTCCACCACATTGTGATAATATTAAAGCATGAACTTTTTGTGATTGCATCCTGGGTGTGGGTAGAACATTTATGTATATAATTCATGTATATTTGTGTAATATACTTTATATTAAGTAAGTATTGTAATCCATTTATTTCGTGTGTGTCTCCAAGAAAAATTATTATAATATATCTTGGTTGTTATTATAATTTCACATGCTATTCCAACTTCCTTATCCATTCTTAATTTGAAGTTTACATGACTTATTTATTCTTGCTATCCCTTTTCTTGGTCCCTATTCTATTCTCACATTAGAATTCCATCCTATGTTCCACCTCAATTCTTATTTCCATCATCCACTTGATCCAAGGTCCTTTATCTCTTCATATCATTTTTTACCCAAACTCTCTTAAAGGAAGTTTTTTGTTTCATTTCCTGAGCCCCCTTCTCCCTCTTGCTTATCCCCATTAGTTTTGAAAATTTAAGACGTTCGCCCCATTTGCTTGGCGATTTTAAGACCTTTCGACATATTTCTATCTATCTATCTATCTATTGCCCGACGCCGTGATCCCCAAAGGGGTGGCCACGAACGAACCGCCCAATGCACCTCTGTCCCCAGTCAGTCGATGCCCCTCCCCCCAACCAGCACCGCCTTCGTTCATATTCTTCCTCACTCCATCCTTCCACCTCTCTTTCGGTCTACCTCTCCCTCTCTGTCCCTCCACCTCGCTCTCGTACACCCTCTTAGTCATTCTCTCGCTTTCCATAAGTTCCATATGGCCGAATCATCTCAAGTTGTTCCTTTTCACACTTTCCAGCACATCTACCTCCACACCACACCTCCTTCTTACTTCCTCATTAGTCTGTCTATCCCTCCATGTTACTCCGCACGCACTTCTTAAGTAATTCATTTCCAGTTCTCTCACTCTTGGTCTGAGTCTCTCAACCAACGTCCATGCTTCACTTCCGTAAGTCAGTGTCAGGATTACCACACTGTCATGCAAGGACTTCTTCACTTCCTTACTGACCACCCTATTTCTTGTTACTGCTCTCAGCATTCCTACAACCCTCTTCCCCTGTTGTACCCTCTCCCGCACTTCTTCATCCATAGTCCCATCTTTACTCAACACACTGCCCAGATACTTAAAAGAGTTGACGATCTCCATAGCCTGACCGTTCAGCTTCACCTCACACTCTGTGACTTCACCCCTTTCGAAGACCATAACCTTGCTCTTCCCCGCATTTACCTTCAAATTCCGTTTTTCACACACTGTTCCAAACTCATTTACCAGACCCTGCAACTCCCATTCATTATCACTCATCAGAACTGTATCATCCGCAAACAGCAGTATAGGTAGCTTCCACTCAGTTCCCTCTCTTTTCAGCGATACACCAACATCCACTGCTCTTGATAGTATTTCTTTCATGACTCCATCCATATATACAGTAAACAACCACGGGGACATCACACACCCCTGTTTCAAACCAACATTCAGGTCAAAGAACTCGCTCTGCTCATTCTCCACACGTACTGCCGCCTTTGCACCCTCATACATGCTCTTCACTGTTTTCAGCAACTTGCCATCTACTCCGTATATTCTAAGTACTTTCCACAAACCTTCTCTATCCACTCTGTCATAGGCCTTCTCCAAGTCCATAAAGGCAACATACACCTTTGTTTCTTCTCCAGATATTTCTCCACAACACAATCCAGGGTAAAAATCTGATCTACACATCCTCTTCCCTTCCTAAAACCTCCCTCCCTGCTCGTCGCCTATCCATTTCTCCGTTCTAACTCTCACTCTCTCAATCACTACCCTACTGTATACCTTCCCTACTACGCTTAGAAGACATATTCCTCGGTGGTTACCACACACTCCTCTTTCCCCTTTGCCCTTATATAGGGGAACTATTATGCCAGTCTTCCAGTCATCGGGTGCACTCCCCTTCTCCCATGCTAGTTTGTACATTTTCCATACCCATTCGATCACTATATCTCACCACCATACCTCAACATTTCCCCACACACTCCATCTGTTCCTGGTGCTTTCCCCAACTTCACTCTTTTCATGGCTTCCCACACTTCTGACTTCCTGATCCCCACCTCCTCCTCCACTACTTCTCTTCTTCTCCCTCCCATACCATATCCAGCTATGTTTGCTGGCTCTTCATCCCCATTTGCTTGGCGATTTTAAGACCTTTCGCCATATTTCTTCCTAAATATTAAGACCTTTTGTGCCATTTAGCTCTCGACTTTTTCCTGGCGAGTGATAGCAATCCTACAAGGATTCGGCCTTAGGCCAGGGTATTTTTCTACCGAAAAATGAACAGATTCATCTCGAAGGGTGGTCTTGGGGATGATGTATTTTAGCTTGATACAGATCTAGGGAGGAAACTATAAAATCCATAAACAAATATATTAATAAAGAACATATACTTCAATAAATAAATATACACAAATCTTTTTCAAATCTGTATTCCTCCCTACTACGTACCTATATCTTATCATAGCTTCATCCCTCATCATTACACTCAACTCTTCTTTGACTTTACCACATTAAATACCCCCTTTAATTTTCCCGTCCATTGTATCCCATGACCACCTCACCCAGTTTTCTCAACCACCCTTCACAATCTCCACCCTCCCTCCTCCATCTCCAACACCACCACAATACTCAATCCTTCATCACCACCACTATCACCATCACCTAAAACGGTCTAATCCTCCCTCACTATTCCTCTATCCCCAACCAAAATACTTCCACCACCATCCCCTCACCATTCCTCTATCCCCAACCTGGTCACCCCCATCACCAGCATCCCGCACCATTTACTTTATCCCCAACCTTATCACCCCCACCACCACCATCCACTCACCATGTATCTATCCCCAACCATACTACTTCCACCACCATCCCATTTCCCTAATCGTCCTACCATCCTTACTCTCCTTCCAATCCTTCACACCCAAGTCCCCAACTCATGCCGCTTTAGTGCACTTCTTCAAAAAAGTTCAGCCTCTAGTATCTCCATTTTATCTCTCTTTGTTCATCCATTCACACTATCTTCTTACTTTCCCATCCTTTCTAAAGCTCCCTCACCCACCTTCTTCACTTCCTCCTTTCTCCATTAGCATGCCCCATAGTCTCCACCATAACACACCACAATCCTCGTCCCAATCTTTCTCCCCCTCTTCTCTCCAATACCACGGCCAATCTTTCCAGCAACCACCACAATCGCCACCAATCCTTTACAATCACCTTCTTCACCATTGCCTTAATCGTCCTATCATCTTTCCCTCCTCCCAATTCACCACACCTTAGCCGCGAGCCGTTCTCCTCATAAAAGCGTACCCCTTCAGATAGCCTCGTAAGTCCACCCTTGCTAACCCCTCTAGTTTGCCATTCTATCCATCCTTTCAATGTCATAAGTCTACCAAACCTCCTAATTTTTCACAATCCTCATCTCCCCTCTCTACATCTAATACCACCAATATTCTTCTGGCCTTCTATTCCAACAACTAACTCTGAATATCGCCACCAACCAACAACCCTCCCAATCTCCAACCAACACCACAATCACCCCCACCACCACCACCACCTCCATCACCATAATCGTCCAACCACCCCTCCCTCCTCCCAACCCACCACACCCTAGCCCCCAGCCCCATCCCTCTCACAATAGCGCACCCCTTCAGATAGCCTCCTAAGTCCACGGTAGCCTGTACTTTCGCGCAGCACAAAATGTAATTAGCGAAGGTGTAGCGACCGAGGTACATTATGGATGGGGCGTGTGTGAGTAGGGGTTTGGTGTGGAGGAGAAAGAGAGATAGAGAGAGAGAGAAAGAGAGAAGAGAGAAAGAGAGAAAGAGAGAGAGAGAGTTAGAGTTAGTTGTACAGATACATAGAGTTACATTAATACACAGGCCTTACAATCCCTACTAAGCAGTCCGGCCTTAAATCTACAAAAGTAGATGCTACTGAGTTTGAGACTAGGACAGAAAGTAGAAGGCTCTCTCCCCAACTACCACTCTCTCCGAATTTTGGGTAGGCAAAACACATACCAGTAGTTAGAAAAAGTACCCCAGCAGAGTGGAGATCATTTCTACTAGGGAATATAAAATAAAGAAGGAAATGAGACACAACATTACAGACAGTTAACCTAGTTCTATTTGTTATTTTAGTACGGCTATATCACTCTGGACATCTGTGCACAATAATAGTAATCCTCTTCTTGGGCTGTTCTACTGAAGAATTATATACATTCTCAAGAAATTTTTGTTTGCAGTTAAGCAGATATTTCCTTGAAAAATATTCCACAACTGCTTCTTCAGTTTTAATATCAAGCCATGGTTGTACGTACTTTACATTATGTTTTGTTTTCTAAGGCTAAGCATCTCGTTTCTGTGTATGCCTATGTATGAGAGAGAGAGAGAGACTGTGTTTATGGTACAGGACGCCAGGGGTGCAGTTTAGTAAAACATGGGTATTTTGGTGTGGTGTTCCTCCTTTGCATGAGTTCCCTATCGCTGCTGTTGTTGCTGTTCTCTCTCTCTCTCTCTCTCTTGCTCTCTCTCTCTCTCTATCTCTCTTTCTTTCTCTCTCGTATTAGTGTTGTGATGACATAAAGCCTGGTGAGATCAGCGGAGCATATCTCTCGTCGGCATACCTTCTGGATTCCTCTTCAACCCTAACTCGCCATTATGGAATTTACTCTCTCTCTCTCTATCTCTCTCTCTCTCTCTCTCTCTCTATTTACTCTATCAAGCATTTTATCTGAGGATTCCTGTCACTACTGGAGTTCTACAGGGATTTATCTGTTGCCCTTTCTTGAGAGTGATGTCCAAGTTTGCAGACGATATTATATTTGAAGTGTTATCAATCCTAAAAGGGTTTAACAATTCAGCATGAATCTTAACCCTTTGAGGATTATGACGCGTTTTGACAATTTATCCTGGCTAATATTAGACGATATTATTTAGATTAGGAAGGGTATGTGGAAGTATGAGGGTTCATTGAGATAGTCTTTATCCTTTATAATTTCCACAGAAACTTCCTAATCTGTATACAATCGTCTAATGATAACCATAATAAACTGTCAAAATACGGCATAGACCTCAGAGGGTTAACCTATTCAATATTATGACGCTTGGCAGATGTCTCACAACTTGGAGCAGTGCCAGGTTATCTGCATCGGCCAAGAAATTCCCAAATAAGAAAATGATGTTGAATTATCGCTTCCATCCCTCATACAGAGAGACATATTGCAACTAGATAACATTCAAGGCGGGGTTAGAGAGCTTATTCTATTGCTTAGAAGACTGAACTACGAAGATCAGCTGATAACTCTTGGTCTCTTGTAATTGGAAACGCGTATTCATCGATGCCAACTCACTGAAGCCTTTTCAAAAATACTTAAGGGGGGAAGGGCCGGTTTTCTGGACCACTTTCTACCTCGTGTTTAGCCCCTTTAGTTTTTTAGATTTTAAGACGTTCGGCCCATTAGTTTGACGATTTTAAAACCTTTCGCCCCATTTCGTTGTCAATTTTAAGACCTTTCGTTCCATTTAGGGGTCGATTTTTTCCTGGCGAGTGATAGCCAGCCTGTAATTTTAAGAGGAACCAGCCTTCGGCCGGGAAATTTATCTTGAAGGGGGGGTCTAGGGGGTGTTTTTTTAAGCTTGATGGAGGTCTAGCGAGGGAACTAAACATTATATGAATAACTGAATATATAGACCAACAAACAGCCACTACCCCCTTAAGGGGAGGTTTTTAGTTTGGTCTCTAGATATCCATCAAGCTTAAGATTACACCCCCTTGAGCCCCTTGCAAGATAAATTTGTACATTTTTCGGTAGAAAAATTTCCCGGCTGAAAGCCGGTTCCTCTTAAATTACAGGCTCGCTAGCACTCGCCAGGATAAAATCGACACCTAAATGGCACGACAGGTTTTAACATTGACAGAAATGGGTCGAAAGTTCTTAAAATCGTCAAAATAATGGGGCAAACGTCTTAAAATTAAAAAAACAATGGGGCTAAACATTTGGGAGAAAGGAATAAAAAAAAAAATCCCTCAAGTGGAAATCTCCCCGTAATGAGTTTGACAACGTGGATTATGGTTTTGTTTAGTCTCAATTTGAATGCAACATACAACAATGACTGAAAGTTGGAATTGAAGGGTTTTAAGGGGAGATTTCCACTTTAGGGATTTTTTTCTCGACTCCTTTCTCCCTTATGTTTAGCCCCATTGTTTTTCTAATTTTAAGACGCTCGCCTCCATTATTTTGACGATTTTAAGAACTTTCGACCCATTTATGTCAATTTTAAGACCTTTCGTGCCATTAAGGTGTCGATTTTATCTTGGCGAGCGATAGCGAGCCTGTAATTTAAGAGGAACCGGTTTCAGCCGGGAAATTTTTCTACCGAAAAATGTACACATTTATCTTGAAAGGGGCTCAAGGGGGTGTAATCTTAAGCTTGATGGATATCTAGAGACCAAACTAAAAACCTCCCCTTAACACTAGTATATGTGGACACATTTTCACATAGTTGATTATGTTCTACATGGAACAAATATTCTTCGAATGTAATCAATATCTCTTCCATAGAGTTGTTCAAAAAGAGAGTAGCTAGTATTGTGCATACTCCGCAATGAGTGAATATAAGTGAATACAATTTAATAACCTCATATAAGTTGGCGGAATGAATAATTATAACCACCATAATTATGAGGAGGAGCACTTTATTGACAACGCTTCACTTCGAACTTCACCAGGTCAGTGAATGACCTCGTAAAGCTATAAGTGAAACGTTTACAGTAACCTGCTCCTCCTCATATGGTGGTTTTATTAATCCCGCCAACTTATATGAGGTAATTCATCATTCTACAATGAGTTCTACTCACTACATAATTTCCTTCTCTCCACTTAGAGCAACCCCCCTGAATGTCCCGCAGAGCTTTTGAGATACTAAATTTTCTTTGTAACTCTCTCTCTCTCTCTCTCTCTCTCTCTCTCTCTCTCTCTCTCAACTCGTGAATCAAGGCTAATATTTGTGGCGCCTGATGCCTGCCTGCGATTGTGCATGATGAGGTGTGTTATTAGTGTTTGGCTTGGGGTAGTGGTTGTGGTGGATCTGGTTGTGGAAGTGGTTGTTGTTGTGGTGGTGGTGGTTGAGGTGTGGCAGTGCTGGTTGTGGTCGTATTGGTGGTTGTGGTTGTGGTGGCGATTGTGCATGAGGAGGTGTGTTATTACTTATTAGTGTTTGGCTTAGGGTAGTGGTTGTGGTGTTGATTGTGGTGGTGTTGGTTGTGGTGGTTGTAGAGGTAGTGCTGCTTCTGGTTGTGGTAGTGGTGGTGATGGTGATAATTGTGGTATTTGTTGTTGTACTGATTGTGATAATGGTGATTATGGTGGATATGGTAGTGCAGATTGTGGTAGTGCTGGTTCTGGTGGTTGTGGTAGTGCTGGTTGTGGTGGTGGTGGTGCTGATTGTGGTAGTAATGGTTGTGGTAGTGCTGGTTCTGGTGGTGGTGGTTGTGGTAGTGCTGGTTGTGGTGGTGGTGGTGCTGATTGTGGTAGTAGTGGTTGTGGTAGTGCTGGTTCTGGTGGTTGTGGTAGTGCTGGTTGTGGTGGTGGTGGTGCTGATTGTGGTAGTAGTGGTTGTGGTAGTGCTGGTTGTGGTGGTGGTGGTGCTGATTGTGGTAGTAGTGGTTGTGGTAGTGGTGGTTGTGGTAGTGCTGGTTGTGGTGGTGGTGGTGCTGATTGTGGTAGTGCTGGTTCTGGTGGTGGTGGTTGTGGTAGTGCTGGTTGTGGTGGTGGTGGTGCTAATTGTGGTAGTAGTGGTTGTGGTAGTGCTGGTTGTGGTGGTTGTGGTAGTGCTGGTTGTGGTGGTGGTGGTGCTGATTGTGGTAGTAGTGGTTGTGGTAGTGCTGGTTCTGGTGGTTGTGGTAGTGCTGGTTGTGGTGGTGGTGGTGCTGATTGTGGTAGTAGTGGTTGTGGTAGTGCTGGTTCTGGTGGTTGTGGTAGTGCTGGTTGTGGTGGTGGTGGTGCTGATTGTGGTAGTAGTGGTTGTGGTAGTGCTGGTTCTGTGTTGTGTTAGTGGTGGTGGTTGGGGTGGGTCTGTTTGTGGTAGTGGTGGTTGTAGTGGTAGTGTTGATTCTGATGTGGTAGTGGTGGTGGTTGTGGTAGTGGTGTTTGTAGTGGTAGTGCTGGTTCTGGTTGTGGTGGATGTGATGGTGATGATGCTACTGATTATTATGGTGCAGTAGTGATGATGGTGATGAGGTTGGTGGTGGTGGTGGAATTTGTTATGGTGATGGTGCAGGTTCTGTTATTGGGTGAGGTGGATTATGCCGCATTTTGGACAGTTTATTCTGGCTATCATTAGACGATTTTATACAGTTTAGGAAGGATCGGTGAGAATGATGAGGCTAAAAACTATCTCAATGAACCCTCTGATTTCCCTGAACCCTTCCAAATCTGCATAACATGGCCTAATAATAGCCAGAAAACATAAACAAAATGCGTAATCGGATCTTGAAAGGGTTAAGATGAACGCAGTATATAGTAATAATGAAGGTTGTGGTAGAGTACGTGATAACTAATAATTAAAGTAGTGGTTATAATATTAGTGTTTTTACTTGTTATTAATACAGTTTTTATTTATGTTATTGTCTGTGATTGTGTCATACTGTTCAATGTATATATGAAATAGTGATAAGGAGATAATGATAGTATTGGTGCCAATTATTGTTAAACTTTTATTACGATACAAATAAGCTTGTGCATTCTCTTTTTGCCCATCACTAAATTGTTTTGTTCAGTTTGGAAACAATTAATGTGAGAGTCAAAGGAGTAATTTAATCAGATATTATACTATGATACTCCTCTGCATCTTACTGAATATTACTTTCTAGGTTGAATACAGGTGTGTATTGTAAGCCAATATAACAGGAACATAAGGACGCATTAAGGGGAGATTTCCACTTGAGGGACTTTTTTCTTGACCCCTTTCTCCCTCATGTCAAGACCTATTGAATTTGAGATTTTAAGACGTTTGCCCCATTAGTTTGGTAATTTTTAAGAATTTCCGCCCCATTCTGTCAATTTTAAGACCTTTCGTGCCATTTATGTGTCGATTTTATCCTGGCGAGCGATAGCGAGCCTGTAATTTATGAGTAATCGGCCTTCGGCCGGGACATTTTTCTACCGAAAAATGTACAAATTTATCTTGAAAGGGGGTCAAGGGGGTGAAATTTTAAGAATGCTGGAGGAGTAGGAAACAAACTAGAAACCTCCCCTTAAAAGGTATATTATCATTAGATATGGTGTTGCTAGTGATTCTAATTGTTCTGGGAGTGGGGATAGTGTGGAAATAAAAGGTATATATGCAAATTTAAAACAAGGGTAGATAGAAGTAATGCCTAAAGCAACTGTGGCGGTAGTAAATGTATAGATGACAGTATCAGTCCCCCGTGATACAAAAAGGATGCTATTTGGGAGAGTTGGTGGAGGTGATAGTGGTACTTTAGTATTTACGGTAATTATAGTCTTTATGGTATGAGAGTACAACACAACAATGGCGAAGAACTAAGAGGTGGCGTCACACTAGCGCTTGTTTCGTCATTTTTTTACGGGAAATTTGCGATAATACTAGTGTTTATAGTAAAGACTAAAACACAAACATGGTGAGGGACTAATAGGGGTGTCACACTCGCGCTTTGACAGTCAATTTTACATGCAATTGTGGCCCGGCAGCTTTGAAACTTTTAAGTCATATCAGAGTACAACTACCTAACATAGTCTATCTTCAGTTTAGTTTAAGATTTTAATGCGAAAGGTCCTCCAAATAATACGAGGGAAAAACTTGCTCATCGAAAATTGCCGGAAAAATCACTCGTCTGACACCGGCTATACACTTGGCGATGATCGTACCTAAGGAAAGTATCACACGAGAGTCTATTTATCCTCAAAATTCAATCGGCAACTATTTTCTGGCAACTTTTACATACTATTGTGTACTGTTATTAAAAACTATATTAAAGGGAAATTATTAAAGAGGCAGCTTCTATATAAAAGTATATTTCAGAGGAGATTTATATATATCTATCTATTTATGTATGTTTTCTTATACCTTTTTGTATATGGTTTTAGTTTGCTCCCTAGAATTTGCTGAAAACATATATTCAAGGCAAACCCTTTAATGTGATACTCCCTTAACACTATCTGGTGCAACGCTTGGAGGTTATTATGGTGTTTTCTATAATTATTAATGAGGGTTTTATTAGTTTTTGCCATTTTCGAACAATGTGTTTTTAGTTTACCCCGAGACTTGGAAAAACGCCATTCCAAACCCCCTTCAAACTAAAATAACGTCCCCCAGACTCCCTTCAAGCTAAATGTGTACATTTTTCGGTAGAAAAATGTCCCGGCACAAGGCCGGTTTCTCCTAAATTCCAGGCTCGCTATCGGTCGCCCAGGAAAAATCGACACCTTATTGTGTTGAAGCATCATATAATCGCCAAAATAATGAGATGAAACGTCTTAAAATCTCCAAGCTAATGGAGTAAAACTGGGAGGATCCAAATTGGCCCGCCCTGCACCTAATAGGATTAAAGATTGCATGTACGAGACATTTGGACCATAAAACAGGACATATTTACGATAGAACCAAGAATTACATGTGTACAGTAGACGCATTTATAAGATATTTTGTTTTACGATAGACACAACAATGAAGCAACTTGGTTGAGCCCGAGAACTGTCAGTCTTCTACTGTACTTCTCATTTCTCAGCTTGTTCTTCCTCTGTCCAATTACTCTTCTTTCCTATTTTACTCCAGCCATCTGGTCTGGGATAGACACAAGAATTATATGTGCAATGGACGTATATGAAAGTTTTTACATTGTATATATATATATATTTTTTTTTTTTTTTTATACAGTACATACACATAGAACCAAAAGATAATAACCTGTATAAAGTATAAGGAGCGACTGTTATAGAGGGTGGTATTTGCAGAAGTGGTGGTCAGAATGGTAATTGGCGTGATGGTTGTGGTGATACGGGTTTCAGGGAGGGAATTATAGAACTAACTCTAACTCTCTCTCTATCTCTCTCTCTCTCTCTCTCTCTCTCTCTCTCTCTCTCTCTCTCTCTCTCTCTCTCGATGTTCAAAAAGCCTTTGATAAAGTTCCACAAAAACGCTTATTGATCAAATTAAAAGCACACGGCGTACAAGGAGTTGCCTTGAAATGGATAGACAATTGTCTCAGTGAAAGAAAACAAAGAGTAGTTATATATGGGAAAGCATCAACATGGACCAATGTAACTAGCGGAGTACCACAAGGATCAGTACTGGGACCAGTTCTCTTCCTAATCTACATAGACGACATAGATGAGGGCCTCACCTTCACAATCTCAAAGTTTGCATAGGATACAAAAATTGCAAATAATGTAATCTCAAAAGAAAACGTTCAGGATATGCAAGGCAATCTAGATAAGTTGTCTCAATGGGCTATAATATGGAAAATGTGTTTCAATGAAGACAAATGTAAAGTACTTCACATTGGAAGCCGAAATGAGAAAGCGAACTATTCAATGAATGACACCCAACTTAAGACTGTATACAATGACACGGATTTAGGAGTAACAATATCAAGTAACCTCAAACCTAATCAACAATGCAAGGAGGTTGTTAAAAAAAACCCACACAATTAGTGGTTTCATAGGCAGGTCCTTTGAGCATAAATCCAAAGATGTCATCCTCACTATTTATAATTCCTTAGTTCGCCCACTCCTGGAATATTGAGTTCAGTCCTGATGCCCTTACTATAAAAAGAATATAGACAAACTGGAACGTGTTGAACGCAGAGTCACTAAAATAATACCCACTCTAAAGAACAAACCATACGAGGAACGTCTTGAAGAATTACATCTGTTTCCCATAGCAAAGCGTAGATTAGGAGGCGACCTAATTCAAGTCTTTAAGATCATCAGAGGCATCGACAATATGAACTGTAGTAAATACTTTACGATTGACCGATTAAACTAAACACGGGGAAATGGCTGCAACATAATTGGTAAATCATTCAACTCGCAAGAATCCAAGAATTTTTTCTTCAATCGAGTCATCAACTTGTGGAATGGACTTCCCCGAGATGTTATAGACTGCAACACCGTTGATTCCTTCAAAGGTCGCCTTGACAAGCACCTTGCTCTGAATCCAAAGTTGACTGCATTTGTAAATTAATAAAATATTTCCTTAATTGTGTTATTTCATTAATATTGTCCCCCCTCCCTGACATGTTAATCCCCAAGGAGGTATTTCCTTTTCACATCTGTATCTCTCTGAAATACTGTTGGACACTAGAAACAACAGTATTTTGGAGGGCAAGTAACCTCGAGGGGTCGCAAGACCTGTTGTTGCTTGTTTTCCTTTGTACTCATTTGTACTCTCTCTCTCTCTCGCTCGCTCTCTCTCTCAGATAGAGCCTTCTGCTTTACTGCCTTTGTTTTAAACCCAGTAGCATCTATTTTTTTTCTTGTTAGATTTTGGGAAGGACTCCTTGTAGGAAATGCAAAATCTGGGACGTCTGTGTATCTATGTACCTCGATGTAACACTCTCTCTCTCTCTCTCTCTCACACACATACTCCCTCTCACTCTCTTCAAGCCCATATATTTGAAATTACATAGTGTGAAAAAGGCTACGGTTTATACTTGAACTAATTACACGGTTTAACCTCACCCCATCTCTTGCTATCTCTCTCTCTCTCTCTCTCTCTTTCACTCTCTCTCTATATATATAATTATATCTCTCTCTCTCTTTCTTTTCTTTTTTATTCTGTCCTTCCACTTTCCTTTGCTATCAGGAGCTCTATTTATACTAGAATTAAGTCCAAACCACCTCGCTGCGTTTGTAAGGCTTTTGTGGCCAGTGTTTATATGTAAATCTCTCTCTCTCTCTCTCTCAAGTCAATGTGAATGAAGAGACAGATACTTGTAGCTAGCGACTGGTGGAACTTGTACAAAATATAGCTAAGGGTATTGCTGACCCTTTCCAGTCTTAAAGTTCAGATTCATTAGACATACATTTCTCTCTTTCTCTCTCTCTCTCTCAAGAAATTATATACAGGTATCACACGTGCTGTAATTGTGTTGAAAATATATATTTACTGACAAGCCCCATGTTTCTCTCAGGTAAATGTTAATTCTATATCCATGCCCCAAGTGCTGAGGGATAGTGTGTGAACCATTCCTGAATATTGTATACATTTAATACAGTCCCATGTATGATTTTTTTTTCCTATGTGGATGAGGGAGACAAAAGGCATAACTGCCTGTGGCGAGTGCCTTCCCCAGAGTTGAAAGAGTGACAGGGCCAAAATCAAGAAATGTTCGTGCCAAAATGCCTGGACACAAGGAGTTTGAAGCAGCTTAAGTTATAGGATGAGGGGAAGATGGATTCAGGGAGAGAGTTCTAGAGATCAGCTGTTGAATAGAAGAAAGATTGGGAATATAATTTTACTCTGAGATTGGAGAGTTGCACAGAGTAGGGGTGGGATTGTGTTGCAAGACGGGTGCTACGTACTCTACGTATAGGAGGTGGTATACACTGAGAGAGCTCTGAGGAACACTGATTATTGTAATTGCGATAGAATAGCGAGAGAAATGCAACATTGCGGCGAAGAAAGCGAGATTGCAGAGTCAGTGAGTGGACGTGAGTTAATGCGAGGAAAGGCTTTCTTTTCTACTTTGACAATAAGTGCTGTGTGAGAGGATCCTCCCCACACATGCGAACAATACTCAATACAGAGATGCACTGTGCCCCTGTACAGAGCAAGAAGCTGTGCAGGGGTAAAGACCCCCCGGAGGTGGTTGGGCACAACCAGCTTCTGGGAAGCTGTTTTAGAAAAGGTGGTTATATGGTCTTTCCAAGTGAGATCAGAAGAAAAAGAGACACCTAACATACTGAGAGAAGATGAAGGGTTGGTTTTTGCATTGTTGAAGTATAAGGGATAGTCCTGTATGGGAGTTCTTGACGCGTAGATAAATGGAGAAATTTGGTTTTGGAAAAATTGAAGTTGACAAGATTTTCTCTGCCCCAAATGGAAATGGTTGATAGGTCAGAAGAGAAGTGTTTTATACCATCATCATGTGATTTTTTGAATGATTGCTTGCTTGGGGATTCTGAAAATCTAGTTGAATAGTGTAAGGTAGAGTCATCAGCATATGAATGGATAGGACTGGAGGTACAGTTAAATAGATAATTAATGAATATTAGAAAGATAATTGGAGATAGGACAGATCCCTGAGGAACACCAGAAATGATAGGTTGAGGAAGTGAACACTGGCCGTCCACAACCGCAGCTATGGAACGGCCAGAAAAGAAATTGGAGATAAAGGCACAGGTAGAGGGATAGAAACCGAAGGAGGGTAGCTTAGAAATTGAAGATTTGTGCCAGACTCTATCAAAGGCCTTTGATATGTCTAGCAAATAGAAAAAGTTTCACCGAAGTCCCTAAAGGAGGATGACCAAGAGTTAGTAAGATATGAAAGAAGATCCCCAGTTGAGCGACCCTTAAGGAATCCATACTGGCAATCTGAGAGTAGATTATGAAAAGAGAGATGCTTAAGAAATTTTGCAGTAAGAATAATTTCAAATATTTGGAGATGCACGAAATTAGAGCAATTGGACGATAGTTGGAGGGTTGAGAACGGTCACACTTGTTTGGGACAGGTTGAATGAGAGCAAACTTCCAGCAAGAAGGGAAGACGTTAGAGGAGAGACAGAGACGGAAGAGTTTACCTAGAGAGGGGGTCAGCACAGAAGCACAGTTTTTAGTACAACAATAGGAACACCAGCCGGACCGTATGCCTTCTTAGTATTAAGCCCAGAGAGGGTAGAATGTACATCTCCAACATATTCATAAATATAGAAATGTCACACTTACATTTACAAACACACACACAAAAGCACGCACACCCACGCATAGAAAGACATAGTCGAACACGTATTATAATACACATACAGACTCTCACACAGATATAGAAATACGTATATACATGCATACACACACAAAGTAATGACGGTGTAGGATGTTTGAGGGTAAGAGTAACTGGTAATTTTTATGTGTGTGTGTGTGTGTAAATGTAAGTGTGACATTTCTATATTAGCGGGCAGTGGCGAGGGCGGGAGGGGAGTCTGAATGAGGACAGGGAGGTAGGAAAGGTTAGCGGACAGTGGCGAGGGCGGGAGGGGAGTCTGAATGAGGACAGGGAGGTAGGAAAGGTGAGCGGGCAGTGTCGAGGGCGGGAGGAGAGTCTGAATGAGGACAGGAAGGTAGGAAAGGTTAGGGGGCAGTGGCGAGGGCGGGAGGGGAGTCTGAATAAGGACGGGGAGGTAGGAAAGGTTAGCGGGCAGTGGCGAGGGCGGGAGGGGAGTCTGAATGAGGACAGGGAGGTAGGAAAGGTTAGGGGGCAGTGGCGAGGGCGGGAGGGGAGTCTGAATGAGGATGGGGAGGTAGGAAAGGTTAGGGGGCAGTGGCGAGGGCGGGAGGGGAGTCTGAATGACGACGGGGAGGTAGGAAAGGTTAGCGGGCAGTGGCGAGGGCGGGAGGAGAGTCTGAATGAGGACGGGGAGGTAGGAAAGGTTAGCGGACAGTGGCGAGGGCGGGAGGGGAGTCTGAATGAGGATGAGGAGGTAGGAAAGGTTAGCGGGCAGTGGCGAGAGCAGGAGGGGAGGTAGGGAAGGTGTTATCACACAGGGTGATGTGATGGGACTAGTGCAGTAGCATGTTGGTGTAGTGCTGCTTGCTTGCATGCAATTCTCGCTTTCAGCTGCTGCCGCTGGCTAACCCATGTGGTGAAAAGGGGAGCCGAGTGCGTAAGTCTCCCTCTGCCAGTACATAGCCTCTCCATTATCAAGACTCCTATTGTGCCTCCCCAGGGCCACACACAGTAACTGGGTGTCTTGCGACCCCAGGCAAAATCAATAGGGGATCTCGGGGCATGCGGTGACCCCCAGAGGTATGATGTGCATCCTTGTCATCTACCAACAACCCCACACACCCACTGCCTTGTGGTTTAGTCTAGTAAGACAAAGGCTAGGGGAGCACACCCTGAGAGAAAAGCAGATGTTGGGGTCACGTCCTGGCGGTTTCCGACAAACTGGAATCCCGGCAGTCCCCTGCAGTATTGAGCAGGAGCTGGTTGTCTTGGATCACCCCCTTGCCATCAGCAACCCCTGTTCAGTACCAAGATAGTGAAGTTGGAACTGCGCACCTCCCTTGGCACTCTAAACTCTGCTATGCGCAGGTTTTCTCTTCCTGCTTTGCAGGAAGGGAACGTCATCATCGGACTACGATGGACTACCATAAGCAAGCAAGTGTGTGTGCCAGTGAATAAATATAACCAGTTCATCTAAGAAAAGTCAAGGGTTTCTTAGTCTCTCTTTCTCTCTCTCTCGGAAGAAAAAAAAACTACACCCGATCCAATTATCCCTGTTATTGTTAGACTGTTACCCCAATCTTCACATTTACAGTATGCAAACAAGACACTTAACTTTCCCAAATCCTATTCAGTCAAAGACCTTGCCTCCGATTGAACCCATTATGAGCCAAAAGGGTGTGTGGGGGGTTTGGTCTTGAGATGACGGGGTGGAAAAGGACACAGCTGGAGGTGGAAAGGGATACCACACAGTCCCCCCCTGTTTTCCCGTGCTCTAATACCTGCAGCGATACTACAGTCTACCCAACAAAGAGAACGTACCCATGCTCTAATACCTGCAGGTATGCTACAGGCTACCCGCCAAAGGGAACCACATCCGGGACCTACAAGAAGTTCGAGCCCGGACCAATCGCAGAGACCCCTGTCCAGCCAATCACAGAGCCTGAGACAAACAAGAAAGGCAGGCACTCAACAGCAACCAGATTTGGAATACGACGAAAAAGAGTTTATGCTAATTCCACAAAGATCCAGTACAATACCTCTACAGATTGGACCAAGAGAATCAGCTCTACAGTACCTCACTTGAGGAGTGGAAATAATAGAAAAGGAGATAGGAAGAACAAAGGCATGGCCTGCAACATAGAAAAAAGCCAGGAAAGATGAATCTAAGAAAAACATTTATCTTGCAGCCATAAAAGCCTTTTATACAAAGAGTGTAATCTTAAGATATAGAGAATAACATTTTACATGTATTATTAGGGTAAGCGTATTTCTAGAATAATGATTGCCTTCACAATGATGAACAGACTGAAATTCCCATGTCCCTACTATTCTGAGATAGGTCAAATTGAGCTCAAATTATCATCCATATGTAGCCTGACTGAAATTGAGGGAAGGTATGCAAACACGGGTAATACCTTCCACTGGTTCAGCTTTTAGTGGGTAGAGAACAGTGTTGGCTAGACTTTTCTATAGGACAAGCCTGTCCCTATAATAAAGTTCAACTGGGGTGGCGAGCAAGAATGTGTTAGAGCCAGGAGTGACCTTCTCTCGTGTCTATGAGAGAGAGTGTCTATGATGTCCAGCCGGAGGAAGAACTACGAGTCCTACGTCGTCCAGATTCTCCTTCAGGGATATTGCTTCTCCTCTACACCCGTACCCTAAGTGTTTCTGTGTTTATAAGTTTGGGAATTATTGTGAAGGTAATATAAAAAATGCGAGAGTTCAATTTAACTTTGTCGTAGAGATCCGCTTCTAGGACTCCCCATGTCAATTTAGTACACGTGTGAGATTAATCAAACTTAGATCCGCACAGTGATTTTATATAAGTACTGTTTATTATCTATATAATTCGTGTTCAAGCATTTGATCAACTATTTTTTACCTACGTTACATAGTCGATACTATACGTGATACTTAGAGAATGCTCTCAGATTTTATTCTGTTGTGTTATTATGTATTGTGTGTCGAAGTCGAAGTGAGGTGTGTAACGAGAGAAACTTTCCTTCTTAAATCTTAAAACTCAAACTCAGGACAGTGCTACGTCCAGTTGTTATAAGAGATCACTTAGTGTTTAAAGTCGCCACCGCTGAAAGTAAAGAACCCATCCGTTGAGTTAGAATTAATCTGTATTCAAGATATCTAAGTTGTATTAGTTCTTGTGAATAATCTAAGCATATACGTTACCCGGGCTATGTAATTTTTTCACCACCGATTTAGGAATTCAGATTATACATTCCTATATTCATCAAGCCTGTATTTCTGGTTATTGATATATTACTACTTTGTTCTGTAATTAAATCATTATACGATTATTAAAGTTATAGTAAAGCGTTACTTAGTTCTGCGTTCCATTCAGCAGTTTGTTAATGTATTCAAATGCCTTCTGATGCCATTATTTTTGGCTATTTATTAATTTACTACTTTGTTCTGTATCTAAGTCATTATAGCTCTTATTAAAGCTATAATAAAGAGGTACTTCGTTCTGCGTTACATTCAGTAGTTTGTTAATTCATACAAACTTACTTATCTATAGCTATTGTGCCGCTATAATCTATTTACTATATTTACTGTGAATCTGATTTCCTTACTCCGTGTAGTTTTAACACATTTACGACTGAATTTATTTTTCGTGTATCGTGTAAGAGATTATTCATAATAATCCTTTGATAGTTAAATTCAGATTTAAATTATAATTCCCCCTAGAATAAAGCGAAGTTTATATCTTCTAAATTTTATTTAACCTTGCACTAAACCGTATATTTATTTAACCTGACCTCAGTCCGTTTCACCTTTACCCCCTTGAGCGGTACCTGTGATCCTACACCTGAGCGGGGCCCTATTTGTCTATGACGCCGTGCATATACCTGTGCGCATCTGAGTAGTTGACCTCAGCTGCCCACACCTAGCAATTTTACTATTCCTCTCGATACACACTTGACCTGTATAGGTATCCACATCTGACACATCTAGATTTAATTTTCCAGGTTATCAACTGCTCCAAAATTTCAGACCTAAAGGCGGTGTATGTTGCTTCGCAAAATCTGAAATTGCCCTGGAGGAGGTTACTAGTTTCAATTGTCCCTATTTTGATTATTCTATATACAAATTAATTTCTGCTGGTAAATTTAAATACATATGTTGCATCTACCGTTCCCCAAATACTCCTCCAGAGCAGTCTTTTTGATTCTGTCCTCACAACTCAGTGTCCTCAACTTAAATGCTTCTTCTGAAATCACTGTGTTGGGTGATTTTAATGTCCATAATGTTGAATGGCTCACTCATTCAGCCAGGACTGATGATGCTGGTCTTGAATGTGAGCTATTTGCAGACTCATTTAATCTCACTCAACTAGTCAACCAACCAACCCGTGTACCAGATAATCCTGATCATAATTCCCACCTATTGGACTTCTTTTTAACAACCAATTCAGAAAATTATGATGTTACAGTGAGGTCCCCGCTTGGATCTTCTGATCACTGTCTGATACAGGCCACCTGTCTATCACCTACCACACCTTCCCACTCTGAACCTGTTTTGGTGACTAAATGGCATTACGATAGGGCAGACTGGGAGGGTCTTCAAGATTTCTTTATTGATATTCCCTGGACCTCTTTCTTTTCTAATGATGCACAATCCACCTTGAGCCACATATAAGATTTTATAAAAATTGGAATGGAAACTTTTATTCCTCATCAAAAGTACAGTAAAAGATCTAATTCACCTAAATGGTTTGACCATAATTGTGCTAGAGTAACTGAACAAAAAGCAATAGCCTACAATGCATACACAAGATCAAAAACACATGAAGCCTTTAATTACTTTAGAAACATCAGAAATCATGCCAAAATTGTATTAAATCTAACTAAATCAAACTTTCTCCTCAAGCAGGCAAATAAACTTCTAAATCATCCAAATGATAACAAAATATTTTGGTCTACTCTTAACTCATCCAATTCCAACTTCACTAATGTTTCATCCATTCCACCATTAAATTCTCCGACTGGCAATCTTGTAAGTGACCCACTAGGTAAAGCTAACCTTCTTGCGGATATTTTCTCCACCAACTCAACCTTAGATGAAATAAATCAAGATGTCCCTGTACTTAATTTTAATTCGCCTGAAATTCCCTCACTTAAGATCCACACCAGACATGTCAAAACTATTTTGCAGAATATCTCAGTAGATAAAGCTCCTGGTCCAGATGAAATTCCTCCAATAGTACTTAAGAATTGCTCCTTGGTGCTCGCTCCTGTATTGGCAAAATTATTCCGTCTGTGTACTCATACCTCATGCTTCCCAGTACCCTGGAAAGAAGCAAACATCCATCCAGTTCATAAAAAGGTGCCTCTTCAGATCCATCAAACTACAGACCAATAGCTATAACTTCCACTCTTGGTAAAGTCTTTGAAATTATATTAAATAAATATATAATTAAGCATCTTGAGAATAATAAATTAATCAGTGATAGGCAATATGGTTTTAGACAATGTCGATCAACTGCAGACATTCTTTGCCTTCTTACACATCAAATCAACCAAGCTACAGACCAACATGGTGAAACACATACAATAGCACTGGACATATCAAAGGAATTTGATAGAGTCTGGCATCAATCCTTATTGTCGATGATGTCACACTACGGCCTTGCATCATTAGTTCCACTAATTTCTTCTTATCTTCATAACAGACAAATACGTGTAATGGTAGATGGCCTATATTCTCAATTTCACTCAATAAATGCTGGTATTCCCCAGGGATCAGTGTTGGCCCCAACTCTGTTCCTCATTCATATCAATGATCTCATATCTACCACTCATAATCCAATACACTCCTAGCAGATGACTCAACACTCCACAGTTCCTTCACATTTACCAATTCTTTCACCCAACCCGATCTTATAAATTCAAAAATAAACACTGCAATTTCTCTGAACCAGGACCTTTCTAGAATCAATGGATGGGGACAAAAGAATCTAGTTTCCTTTAATGCACAGAAAACCAAGTACATTCAATTTTCTAACCGACAGAATCTCACTGACTCCCATATATATGTTTAATGATGTAAATATTCCCACTTCCCCTAGTATTGACATTCTCGGTGTAACATTAACTACTAACTTGAGCTGGACACATTATGTTAGAAGCATTGCTAAGAATGCCTCTAAAAAACTGGGACTCCTGTACAGAGTTCGAGAATTCTTCACTGACGAGCAGTTGGCCGTAATATATAAAAGTCATGTGCGTTCTCAGATGGATTACTGTTCACCTCTGTGGAGTGGTTGCATTGAGGCAGTTGGACAAAGTTCAAAACAAAGCTATTAGCTTAATCAATAACCCTGCAATCACACAGGACCTTCCCACATTATCCATACGAAGAAACGTTGCATACCTTGCATTATTCTACAGATATTTTCACAGTAATTGTTCTGAGGAACTTGCTTCAATTGTGCCGCCTCTCCACATCTTTCCCCGTAGAACTAGGGCAGCTGAGAGCACCCATGAATTTACACTTTCTCCTCCACAATGCAGAACTTCTGCTTATCAAAATTCATTTATCCCCAGAACTACTACTCTTTGGAATTCACTTCCCTCGAGTTGCTTTCCACAAATTTACAATCTACAACAGTTTAAATCCAGTTGTTACAAACATTTTATGAATGGAGGATGCCTTTAGGCACATGGACCTTTTTTGTTTTATCTGTGTTTTTCCTTCCTCCGTTCATTGTCTCTTAAAAAAATAAAATAATAAATCATCAATATTTATACTACGTGGATTATTTTATGTATTGATATGTTTCATGTTTGACGCTTTGTAAGTGACGCCATTATTCACTAAAGAGTAAAACTTATTCAACTCTTTATAAGTCACCTTGAATTCCATTAGACTCCTATTCAATATAGTAGAAATGTTGATGCCCCATTTACCTGTACCTTTTCTTATGTAATAGAAATGAGTGTAATTATTCCGTGTGTTTGTTGTGTTTTGGAGAGTGATTGAGTAATCTAGAAGTAACATTTATCAAGCAAGATTTGTTCTTGTTGAGCATTATCTGATTCTAAATATCCGAAACCCTGATTATAATAGAATACATAATAAAGCGAGTTGGATTACAACCCGGCAAAACAGGTCTCTCCTGTTTCCTTCCATTAGTTGGGAAATTTGAAGACGCTTCAACCCATTAGTTTAGCGATAATAAAACGATTTACTCCATTCAGGTGTCGATTGTTTTCTAGCCGAGCGATAGCGAGCTTGTAAATTTGAAGAAATCTGCCTTCCGCCGTGACATTTTTCTACTGAATTGTGTACAAATTTAGTTTGAACGGGGTCTGGATGGGCATAATTTAGTTTGAAGGAAGTCTGAAAAGGCATTTCGTTTTTTTTTGTTTTAGCCTAGGGAATAATATAAATTACATTCCTCGAAAATGACAACAGCAAGCAAATTCAAAATTAATAATTATTATTCCATTTTTATTTCTAATTCGTTTCCTCCCTGAACCTCCATCAAAGTTAAACAAATACCCTCAAGAACCCCTTCTAGATAAATTTGTAAATTTGTCGGTACACAAATGTCCAGAAAAGACTCTAAAATTAAGTACACTCAGATACCATAGTCTCCAGCCCACTCATAAGAATTCGTGGACCTCAGCTATTTCTAATTATGAAAGTACGAGTATATCTCTGGAAACGAATTTATTCATATAATTTTCTATCCATCAACTACAAAACTATGAATACTATTATTGAAATGCAAGTTCTGTGCAAAAAACAGTCCAGATAAATATAATTGCATAAAGATATCATTGGTATTCCACGAATGGGTATGAGTGGGCTAGAGACTATGGTATCCGAGTGTACATAAATACGCATTTTCAAAGTTGAATCCTATAAGCTTCAGTTGTATATAATATATACCTCCTGTAAGCTTCACTATAGCCAATTTGATATAGTTTGCTCCCTAGATCTCCATCAAGCTGCCGAAAAATGTACACATTAATCTCGAAAGAGGGTCTTGCTTTTTTCTATTAAGGTTGATGGAGGCTTTGGGAGCAAACAAAATAAATAAAAACAAATAAAAAAAAAGATAAATAAATAAATAAATATATACAGTATACAGTATATATATATATATATATATATATATATATATATATATATATATATACTGTATAATTTTACATTATATATATTTATATATATATATATATATATATATATATATATATAGTTATATACTTTATATAATTATATATATATGAATATATTATATATATATATATATATATATATATATATATATATATATGTTATGGAGAAAGTGGAGGAGATGAGCAAGGTGTTTAAGGATGAGATCTGTGCATCATGTGAGGAGGTGTGTGTGGAGTGAGGAGAAGAGGGAGGGGAGTGAAAGGTACAGCATGGTGGACAGAAGAGGTAAGAATAGCTGTGGAAGAAAAGAAGAAAGCATATAGAGAGTGGTTGGGTAGTAGAGGGAATGAAGATTTCGAGAGACAGAAACGAGCGAGGTACGTGGAGAGTAAGAGGATGGTGAAGAGAGTAGTGAAGGAAAGTAAGAGAAGAGTAGATGAGGAATTTGGAAGGAATCTGAGTGTAAAATGGAGGGAGAGTGAGAAACTGTTCTGGAAAGAAGTCAAGAAAGTTAGGGAAGGTAGCAAGGGAAACAGTAAGGGTGTGAAAGATAAGAATGGGAGAATGCTAGCCGAGAAGCAAGAGAGAGTAGAAAGATGGAGGGAGTACTTCAATGCGTTGCTAATTGTAAGGAATGAAGAGCCAGCAAACATAGCTGGATATGGTATGGGAGGGAGAAGAAGAGAAGTAGTGGAGGAGGAGGTAGGGATCAGGAGGTCAGAAGTGTGGGAAGCCATGAAAAGAGTGAAGTTGGGGAAAGCACCAGGAACAGATGGAGTGTGTGGGGAAATGTTGAGGTATGGTGGTGAGATAGTGATAAAATGGGTATGGAAAATGTGCAAACTAGCATGGGAGAAGGGGAGTGCACCCGATGACTGGAAGACTGGCATAATAGTCTCCCTATATAAGGGCAAAGGGGAAAGAGGAGTGTGTGGTAACCACCGAGGAATATGTCTTCTAAGCGTAGTAGGGAAGGTATACAGTAGGGTAGTGATTGAGAGAGTGAGAGTGAGAATGGAGAAATGGATAGGTGACGAGCAGGGAGGTTTTAGGAAGGGAAGAGGATGTGTAGATCAGATTTTTACCCTGAATTGTGTTGTGGAGAAATATCTGGAGAAGAAACAAAAGGTGTATGTTGCCTTTATGGACTTGGAGAAGGCCTATGACAGAGTGGATAGAGAAGGTTTGTGGAAAGTACTTAGAATATACGGAGTAGAGGGCAAGTTGCTGAAAGCAGTGAAGAGCATGTATGAGGGTGCAAAGGCGGCAGTACGTGTGGAGAGCGAGCAGAGCGAGTTCTTTGACCTGAATGTTGGTTTGAAACAGGGTGTGTGATGTCCCCGTGGTTGTTTACTGTATATATGGATGGAGTCATGAAAGAAATACTATCAAGAGCAGTGGATGTTGGTGTATCCCTGAAAAGGGAGGGAATTGAGTGGAAGCTACCTATACTGCTGTTTGCGGATGATACAGTTCTGATGAGTGATAATGAATGGGAGTTGCAGGGTCTGGTAAATGAGTTTGGAACAGTGTGCGAAAAACGGAATTTGAAGGTAAATGCGGGGAAGAGCAAGGTTAAGGTCTTCGAAAGGGGTGAAGTCACAGAGTGTGAGGTGAAGCTGAACGGTCAGGCTATGGAGATCGTCAACTCTTTTAAGTATCTGGGCAGTGTGTTGAGTAAAGATGGGACTATGGATGAAGAAGTGCGGGAGAGGGTACAACAGGGGAAGAGGGTTGTAGGAACGCTAAAAGCAGTAACAAGAAATAGGGTGGTCAGTAAGGAAGTGAAGAAGTCCTTGCATGACAGTGTGGTAATCCCGACACTGACTTACGGAAGCAGCGAAGCATGGACGTTGGTTGAGAGACTCAGACCAAGAGTGAGAGCAGTGGAAATGAATGACTTAAGGAGTGCTTGCGGAGTTACATGGAGGGATAGACAAACTAATGAGGAAGTAAAAAGGAGGTGTGGTGTGGAAGTAGATGTGCTGGAAAGTGTGAAAAGGAACAACTTGAGATGGTTCGGCCATATGGAACGTATGGAAAGCGAGAGAATGACTAAGAGGGTGTACGAGAGTGAGGTGGAGGGACAGAGAGGGAGAGGTAGACCGAATGAGAGGTGGAAGGATGGAGTGAGGAAGTACATGAACGAAGGTGGTGCTGGTTGGGGGGAGGGGTGTCGACTGACTGGGGACAGAGGTGCATGGGGGCGGTTCGTTCGTGGCCACCCCTTCGGGGATCACGGCGTCAGGCAATAGATAGATAGTTTGATATATATATATATATAATATTAAAAATAATAATACAACACAAATACTACTAATAATAATATTAATATGCGAATTCGTTCCAATCATAAGATTAAAGCTCTCTTGTGACTCAAGTCAGCAATATTATAACTTGCATAATATATTAGTCTACCTATTTAGGTCAGATCAAACATAAAATGTTAACACAATCTAGAACAGGTCGATTGCTGCTAAATATTTAGGTTAATAGAAGGCGATTTCAATATGCTAAAGACTGCTGTCTAGCGGTCAAAGTGTTTATATATTTCTTAACTCACGATATTTATTAACACACTGACACACTTATACCCACACACTTACCTTTCTGATCGTTTTCATTTCACATGCAGCAACAATATGTCTCTCTAACCTTCTCAATGGTCATTATTTTTCAACATTAGAACAGACATAACACACTTGAGAGTAATTACCTCCTCCAGTGAAGTTGGACGGAAATAATGCTTTCGCCTCCGTTTGCTTGACTGTCTGTTTGTTTGTCTGTAAACTAGATATCTCACAAAGATATTAAGTAGTAGGCATATGGAATTCGAGATGAAGTTGCCCTCTCTGTGATAGTATTCATTCGCAAAATTTCAGGTGACTTATATAGTCCGACATGTTGGTACTGTGACTCACATTGAATCCAGTGTTTAAAGAAAATTAAACGGTTACCTAAAAAGGCTCCTTACTTCCTGATTGTGTGTGTGTGTGTGTGTGTATGTATTTTATTTTATATTTTATTTTTAGCTAGCAATAGATATTACATAATATATCGTATAATCATTATTGATGGTTGTGGTTTGCATAATAACACGTATAGTACATGATCCAGGATAAGAGGGTTTGTACCTTAAGGGAGCCCACCTTGCTTTTTTTCTCTTTCTCTTCCTCTCTCTTTGGCTTGTATATATTCGGCCCCATTCAGTCTACTGTTTTAAGACGTTTACCCCCATCCAGGTGTCAATATTTTCCTGGCGAGCGGTAGCGAGCCAGCATATATATATATATATATATATATCTTTGTTTTGACAGCAAGCTAAATGTGTACATTTTGCAATAGAAAAATGCCTCCAGCAAAGCCTGATTTCTCCATACAATGCTGGCTCGCTATCGCTCGCCAGGAAGAAATCGACACCTAGATGGTGATACACGTTTTAACACAGTTGACTGAATGGGGCCGAATGGATACAAGCCAGGGAAAGAGAGAAAAGGAGAGAAAGATGAAAAAAGCCGGTGACCCCCCTTAGGTTCATCTACCTGTCCACCTTTAGAAGATATTTGTTATATTATTATTCGTTATCGGCATCCTGATTTCCATTGCTCGGGGAACTTAATCGATGTGTGTGTCTGGATGATGAGCGTAATCTATATATCCACCTACTTTTATCCAACTGAGGCCAGATAAGGAATGTGCTCATGTTTGTGATATTGTGGATAAAATTCAATAAACCCTGGAGGATCATGATGCGTTTTGGCAGTATGTTCTGGTTATTATTAGACGGCGTCTTCAGCTTAGGAAGAACTTGTGGGAGCTAGAACATAATTAGAGATAGTTTGTACCTCTTTTATTCCCAAAGAGCCTTCGTAAGTTGCATAAAATGGTCTAATGATAGCCAGAATAAAGTGTCAAAATGCGTCATAATCTTCAAGGGGTTAAAATATAAACCATTATAACTTACGAATCATTGGACTGCTTGGAAGAATAACATATATTTACATATATGTTCACGTATCAGAACTCGAACAAACAAGTAGGCCCTTGCTTGCGATATTGTTGAAATCTATATGCTAAGGCAGTAAGCATTATAACCCCCAATGCACTGTCTGACAAGGAAAATAATCATGCTTGGCAAATCTATTATATAAACTGTACATTGAAACTATTCGAAGACGTAAGAACTACGAGCAAAATAATTACCCGGGCGAAATTACTGATTAGACCTCGATATACCCAGATACAGAACAACATAGGAGACATAGGCTGACGCGAAGAACAATACTTATCCTTTCGAATATTACGGATTAGATAGAGAACCAGGAAAACCAGTCTATAAGGCATCGGGTTCACAACAAAACTACTTATCCTTGCAAAATGACTGGCTAGGTTTAGATATACGCTGATGCGAACGTATATAAGAGGTGCAGTCTGACGGGAAGAATGCTCACCCCCGCGAATATATTGATTTTAAGGGAGCCCACCTCGCTTTTTTCTCTTCCTTTCCCTCTCTCTTTGGCTTGTATCCATTCGGCCCCATTCACCCTGCTGTTTTAAGACGATTACCCCCATTCAGGTGTTAATATTTTCCTGGCGAGCGGTAGCGAGCCAGCATATATATATTTTTTGTTTTGACAGCTAGCTAAATTTGTAAATTTTTCGATAGAAAAATTTCTCTGGCGAAGCCGGATTTCTCCATACAATGCTGGCTCGCTATCGCTCGCCAGGAAGAAATCGACACCTGGATAGGTATTAACGTCTTAAAACAGTTGGCTGAATGGGGCCGAATTAATACAAGCCAGGGAAAGAGCGAAAAAGAGAGAGAGATACAAAAAGCCGGTGACCCCCCTTACATAGAGAGGAACTGGCCCCACCACAAAAATACTTATCCATTCGCAATATCCGATTGAGTTTAGATATACCCGGATGGAGACCGGTGTAAGAGGCGCTCTCAGACACGCCAAATACGTATCCTAGCGATAAAGCCGATGTACAGTTGCCCACATAAGTTCTGTTCCTCTCTGGAATCTGACACACGGAAGTCTAATGCCCATTATTGAATTAAGAGTGTAATTTCGTATGTGTGCGTTTACTCATCCCAACTGATAATTAATAGAAACCACAAGTGCAAATCAGTCATACTAATTTGACTTACACACATTAAGATCACGACGAGGAACAGAACTTATGTGAGCGACTGTACCCGGGGAGATACACACACCACTGCGAGAGATGCATTGGTTTGATAACGTGGAGCTTAAAAGTAGGGTAAATGTTATCTCCGTTGCCTCTGGTGTTGGTACAAGAGTGGCTGTGTAATTTACTCTGCACATAAAAGTCCCTGCTCACACATGAATGAGATAACCTACCATTAGGGCACCACCATGGACCAAAACAAAATGTAGCAGGGCGCAGTAAGAATAAAATGTAAACAGCGCGGAAATATATTCCGTATATATACTGTACTGTATATATATATATATATACTGTACTGTATATATATATATATATATATATATATATATATATATATATATATATTATATATATATATATATATAAATATATATATATATATATATATATATATATATATATATACAGTATATATACTGTATATCTATATATTATTATTTCTTTTTCCTATTAGAGTGAGGGAGACAAAAGGCAGCACTGCCTGTAGCGAGTGCCTCCCCCAGAGTTGAAAGAGTGACAGGGCCAACATCAGGGGACGTTCGAGCCAAAATGCCTGGACACACTGAATGTGAAGCAATTTAAGTCATAGGAAAGAGAAAGACTGATAATGGGAGAGAGCTCCAGAGTTCAGCTGTTGAATAGAAGAAAGACTGAGAGAAACGTTTCACTCTTGGGTTGGAGAGTTGCACAGAGTAAGGGTGGGATTGTGTTGCAAAATGGGTACCACGTACCCTACGTAGAGGAGATGGTATACACTGGGAGAGCTCTGAGGAACACTGATTTTTCAAGTAGCGATAGAATAGCGAGAGAGATGCAACACTGCGGCGAAGCGAGAGAGATTGCAGAGAGTTGCTGAGTGGACGGGAGTTAATGATACAAAAGGCTTTCCTTTCTACTTTATCTAGGAGTGCAGTGTGAGAGGATTCTCCCCACACATATGAACAATACTCAATAGAAGGACACACTGTGCCCCTGTACCGAGCAAAAAGTTGTGCAGGGGTAAAGAGCCCCTTGAGGCGGTTGAGCACACCCAAATTCTGGGAGGCTGCCTTAGCAACACTGGTAATATGGTCCTTCCAAGTGAGAGCAGAAGAAAAAGAGACACCATGAATACTGAGAGAAGATGAAGGATTGATTTTTGTATTGTTGAAGTATAAGGGATAGTCCTCTGGGAGTTCTGGACTGGTAATAAGATGGACAAATTTAGTTTTGGAAGCAATAAAAGCAACAAGGTTTTCTCTGCCCCAATTGGAAATAGTATTTAGATCAAAAGATAAGTGTTGTCTGATTCATTGAATTTCTTGTTTGAGAGATTGCTGGCTGGGGCGTTCTTGAAAACTAATTGAGTAGTGTAAGGTAGAGTCGTCTGCGTATGAATGGATGGGACTGGAGGTATAGTTGATTAGATCATTTATGAAAATTAGAAAGAGAATGGGAGATAGGACAGGGCCCTGAGGAACACCGGAGTTGATAGGATGAGGAAGTGAGCGATGGCCATCCACAACCGCAGCTATGGAACGGCCGGAAAGGAAATTAGAGACAAAGGCACAGATGGAGAGATAGAAACCGAAGGACGGTAGTTTAGAAATTAAAGATTTGTGCCAGGCTCTATTGAAGGCCTTCGATATGTCTAGTGCAATAGAAAAGGTCTCACCCAAGTCCGGAAATGAGGATGACCAAGATTTAATAAGATGTGAAAGAAGATCACCAGTAGAGCGACCCTTAAGGAAGCCATATTGGCAATCTGAGAGTAGATTATGAGAAGAGAAATGCTTAAGAAATTTGGAAGCAAGAAGAGTTTCAAAAACTTTAGAGATACAAGTGATGAGAGCAATTGGACGATAGTTGAGGGTTGAGAGCGGTCACCCTTCTATGGGACAGATTCAATGAGAGCAAACTTCCAGCAAGAAGGGAAGACGTTAGAGGAGAGACAGAGACAAAGGAGTTTGCCTAGGCAGGGAGTCAGCACGGAAGCACAGATTTTGAGTAAAACAGGAGTAACACCGTCCGTAGCATACACCTTCTTAGTATTAAGCCCAGAGAGGGTAGAAAGCACATCTTTAGAAGAAATTAGGATATTAGGCATAAGTAGGAGAGAGGGGGGTGGAGAGGGAGGATTAGCACCGGAATCATCTGTGGTTGAGTTTCTAGCAAAAGTTTGAGCAAAGAGTTCAGCTTTGTCAGAGGAAGAAGTGATGGTTGTGCCATCAGAGTGGAAAAGGGGAGGGAAAGACGAGGAAGAAAAATTGTTGGAGAGGTTTTTGGCTAGATGCCAGAAAGCTTGGAAAGAGCTAGAGTTGGATAGTTGGATATAATATATACAGTATATATATGCTTCCTATTACTAAATGAGAGAGAGAGAGAGAGAGAAAGAAGGACAGGCCAAACTACATATTTTTCAGAGGATAGTCGATGTTATTAGACGCAGCCTTTATTCTTAACATTTTCACTTCCTCATGTTGTGTTGGTACTGTACATTCTAACTCCCGAGTTTTAGAGCCACACTTATAAGGGCTTCCGTAACCATATATCGAACGAAACATCTGAGTGCTAATTTGTGATAAAGGATTCAATATCATTATGTTACAGGAAGATCAATATTTGTTTCTGCTTATTTCGTTATGGAGATCTAGGGAAGCATTTAATTTTCTTTAAATATTGGATTCAATATGAGTCACAGTATCAACATGACACACTATATAAGTCACCTGCAATTTTGCGAATGAATACTATCACAGAGAGGGCAACTTCATCTCGAATTCCATATACCTACTACTTAATATATTTGTGAGATATCTAGTTTACAGACAAACAAACAAACGAAGGCGAAAGCATTATCTCCGTGCAACTTCACTGGAGGAGGTAATTACTCTTAGACCAGAGGCCAGATACCGAAAATGTCCCCCCCCCCCCCCCCCCCGTCTATTTAACTGTTACTATGATTTTTGTGTAGTTGACACCTATATCTTCCAAAAGTGTCTGATATACACGCATTATCCGGTTGCAGGTACCCGATTATGGGTATCAAAGATGGCCGCCATGAACTGTCAGTGAATTTTAAGAAATATGTAACTTTTGATGCAATTGGCCTAGAAATTACTTAAAAGTACTTATTTCCACTACTTTGGGTATGAGAAATGCATTGGTGGCATTACTTTTTAATTTACTGTCCATATTGATGCCAAAAATCCAGATTCGTAGCCAAAAATGACAAAAATTTGCATTTTATCTTACAAATCAATCATGTCTTACTTAACACAACTATTTAATTATAATATTATCTTTTTCTTTCAGAAAGATATAAAAATGACAGATGAGAAACCACTGAAACTAAAAAAAAAAAAAAAATGAGAAGAAAAATGAGCTTGAATGTATCATATGCTTTACACCAACATCAAAAGAAAAAATGAAGCACATTAGCGAAGGACTCTTTAACTCGATAAGAAAAGCTGCAAGGATCCGTCAACTAAGTGGAAAAACTGATTCCGAGAGGTGCAATAGTGTGTGTGAGGCCCTACCAGATGCTATTGTCCAACACCAACATGGTTATCACCGAAAATGTTATCAGCGGTTCACTACGACAAGCAGAAATACAAAACGTCAGCATGATGAGACAGAGGTAGATGGTGAAACAAAAAGTCCACGGAAAAAACGCAAATTTAATCCTGTCTCACCAACTTCAACTCTCCTACCCAAAGATCAATGTTTTATATGCTCAAAAAGAGTAAAGAAACATAAGCAGAAATATGATCCATTGATGAAGCTGACATCAAGAAGTAGAGAATCTGACATAAAGGAAAAAGACAAACTTATTCAAGACCATAACATCTTGTGTCTGATTGACCTGGACCTTGTAGCAAAGGAGGCCAGATATCATAAATCTTGTTATGAAACATACATTCCCCCAGAGAGAGGTGACACATCATATCCAACTAGTGAAGACACTCCCAAAGAAAGCTTAGCTGCCCATGAAGATGCATTCCAACATATATGCCAATATGTTGAGAAACAGATAATCCAAGGATGTAATGTAGAACGAATCACGATGTTAAGAGAGAGGTATCTTCATTATCTGCAAAATCACCATTCACAGATTTACAATCCAAGTTACAAAACATGTAAACTCAAAGCAAAGTTAATCAACCATTTTGGTCACTCTATTCAATTCTGGCAACCAAACTATCACAGTGAACTGGTATATTCATCCAACATTCCTAAAGGTAATGCAGTAGAAGCTGCATTCGAAGCTGCTGCCTCAGACTCTAGGATTCTTGAAGAAGCAGCACTCATTTTGAGGAGAGAAGTGCTAGATCATGCAAAATCCTTTAAGTTGCCATGGCCACCACCTCCTGGACCCACCTTACGTGATCAAACACCTCTGCCCCAACATTTGATACAATTTATGCATTTCCTTCTATCTGGAGAGAAGCATTTATCAGATCAGAAGCAGAGAGTGGCAACTTCATTATGCCATGATATAATGTATGCAATCACTAATGGACATTGGATGACCTGCAAGCATCTTATGCTCGGTGTATCTCTGTGGCATCTGACAGGGCATGCTGAAGTTATCACTCTTCTCAACCAGTTTGGACACTGTGTCTCCTATACAAAAGTGCTAGAAATAATGACTGCAGTATACCTAAGTGTGAAAGAGCACACTGGTCCTCTTCCTCCTCACATAACAACTTTCAACAATCTGGTGGTCCATTTTTGTTTTGACAATTTTGATCTCACTGAAGAGACACCATCTGGACGAGGCACCACACACAGTACACATGGGTTGATATTACAGGAGAAGCATATTTTGCAAGACATGGAGGAACCTACTTGTGAGATTGGCAGTATCCCAAAGACTAAAGCACGATCAGCTCCATATGAACAGAAACACTTACACCCGTTCTATGTCAAGAGTAAGCCTGAACCACCGAAAAGTAATATATCCTTGGATATAAACAACAAAGTAAGCATGGCAGCATGTCAGTCTGATACTTTATGGATACTGTGCCGTCCAATATCCAGTATGCCCTTACAAATAGTGCCTGGCTGGAAAGGTTGGGTGTCATGTACTGGTGTCAGAGGAGTGGAGTCTCTTACAACTGTGGAGTATTTGCCACCCATAAATGCACCAATCACTGAAAACAGTACTATTCATGAATGCCTCACACAAGCAGAAGCCATGACAAAAGCTGTGCACCGAAGTTGGACAATCATTACCTTTGATTTAGCTGCTGCCATGAAGGCCTACAAAATAACATGGCAGTATGGAGATAAGTTTAAGAAGATCTTCATCAGACTAGGTGCCTTTCATACCATCTGTGCTTACTTTGGTACAATATTTAAGTATATGGAAGGCAGTGGATTGGAACAGATCATTATCCAAGCAAATTTGTGTGCGAGTGGGTCTATCACAAAGGTCCTAGAAGGAAAGCATTATCATCGAATTCTGTATGTTTTGAAGACATTGCTGGAGGCCCTTCAGAGACTTCTCATTGAGGAATTTGAGAGTTCAAAGGAAAGTGCCCTGACAGCACTGTCGCCATTCTACAAGCATTAGCCAGTGACCCCACACACGAGAACCTCAAGGAAACTCTGACCAATGATGATGTAAGATCTCTACTAAAAAAGATGGATGAATTTAAGAAGGGGATACGAGATGGCCATCATGGGAAGACTGCTCAGTATTGGATCACCTTCATGGACAAGGTAGAGGTTGCATTACAGTTCCTTCGTGCCACAACAGAAAACAACCTTGACCTACATATTGCAATGCTCAAGAAGATGTGTGTTGCATTCTTCAATCAGGATCGCTTCAATTATGCACGGTACACATAAATTATAAGTTTGCATATTTCAAAATACTAATTTCATTCCATTTAGCTTATTTATTGCAATGCATTAAACATTTTAGGAGATAGTTAAAATATAATTTTAGTTATAGTTGGCAAGGTCTTGGATTAGCTGTTACATCTCAAGTAATCAGTACATAAATCATATTATTTTTATAAAATCTTATATCTTTATAGGTATGGCACATACTACTTGCATCAGCTTGTAAATGCTGAACCTGAGTTGAAGGCATTGCTTGGAGACAAAGGCTTCAGTGTCAACAGATCACATAATATACCATCATCAAGAAATGGGGTAGATTTAACCATTGAACAGACATTCAATCGTCATGCAGCAGGCCACAACTCTGGCATCATTGGCTTCAGCAGGAATCTAGGGGCCTATCAGCGTTGGTGTGCTACTCGACACGTCCGAGCAGAGTACACTCAGGTAACTAAATTTATGTAGAGTTACTATTTCTATCAAATTACCTACATACTGTATATACTTTCATAAAAGTGAAAAATTTCCTATTTATAATTTATAAAATATTCGTCAATTTACTTTTTGTTGTGCATAATTTACTTATTGTTAACTGCAGTTTAGTTAACTGGTCAAGATTCAGTTTATTTAATTTTATTTATTGTTTCAGGTGCTATTACAGATTGCTGGGTTGCGTGATAATGAGGGAAGCAACGATATCCACAAGGATGGGCGACAATCAGAAATACAAAAATCAGAAGAAGCAGTAAAGAAAACAATGGATACTATTAAGGGCTATATCAATCCTTTCATCACAGAGAGGAAGGATGTTCTTGTGTGCCTCTCTTCTGGCATCTCTGCCTCTCCAGAACTGACTGCTGATCTCCTTGATGACTCTCCTGGAGAAAGAGCCATGGAAGAATTTGCCAAAAAGCGTATTGTTGAAGGATTAGTGAAATTTCATGAACCCATCAAGAAGAGGAAGCGACTTACATTCCAGAATATAGCTGTAAAAAAAATTGTCAAAACAAAGGGGAAGACAATATCAATCCAGGCACAGCGCAATGTGTTTGGACAACTAGTTCTCCTCTGTATGCAACACAACATTAGTATGGAAAAAGCTCTGTCATTTGAGCTGGGAGCAATTCCATGGAGTCTGGCCACTGCAGATGGATGTCCATTGAAAACTGATAAATCTGCTCTGCTTCATCACATTGAAAAGGATTTCCACGTATGTAACTGGCCTACTGATGCTGTGAGTATTGTTGATGCTGGAGCACTGATTCAAGCTCAAGTAACTATTCCAAGCACTTTTGGGGAACTGGCAGAGCAGCTGTGGAATAGTTTGCCGAATACCACACGCATTGACTTTGTGACAGACACATATAAGGAGAACTCTATAAAGAGAATAGAGCGTGAGCGAAGAGGGGCAGGTCAGCAGCTTACCCTGCAGGGGCCGCTCCAGAAAACACCTCGTGACTTCAAGGAGTTCTTATCAAATGATCAGAATAAGACCCAATTATCTCTACTTATTTTGAAGGAATGGGAAACTCCTCACTATGCTGCAAGACTCCAGGGTCGTCGGAGGCTCTTCACTCTTGGTAAAGAATGCTTTGAACTTACAAGTGATGGTATAATGGTGTGTACTCGAGTCAACAATGAGCTATCAAGCGATCAGGTAACTTTATGAATTATTTAAAGTTTAATTAATTTTAATTCAGTTCACCAAATATGAAAGTAAATGGTTGTTAAAGTCAGTCGTAGGACAATTTGTATTATGGAAGTAAAGGATTATACCTTACTTGGTCAAAGAGTTGCGTTTTTTTGTCTGCAATAGTTACCTGACTATACATTATTGTTTTTCATTATATCACTGCCTGTTCTCAATATTCTTTGCATGATCTCTTTGTACAGGAAGAAGCTGACACCCGCATGTTGCTGCATTGCCTTGATGCTGCACATCAACACCAAGTTGTCGTCATTCGATCACCTGACACTGATGTGTTTATCCTTCTTCTAGCTCACTCACACAAGTTTACTGCTGCTATTTACATGGACACTGGATTTGGAAATAAGAGGAGGTTGATTGACATCAGTGCCATACAACAGGACATTAGTGTGGATGTATGCAATGCCCTCCTTGGCCTGCATGCATTCACTGGCTGTGACACCCCATTGGTCGTTCATGAGGAAGGGGAAGGTGAAACCTTTTAAGTTGATGCTCACAGACACATCGTTTATCCACACATTCAGTCAGTTGGGTGAAGGACAGGTTGTGTCTGAAGAAGATACGAGTGTTTTAGAGCAATTTTCATGTGTTATATATGGCTCAAAGTCTACATCAACAACAAATAGTTGCAGGCTAGAAAAGTTCCTGCAGCAGTTTTCAACAAAGAAGACAGAAGGACCACTAAATATTAATGTTGGTATTGACATCAGCCTGCTGCCACCATGTCGTTCAAGTTTGATCCTCAATATCAAGAGAGCTAACTACCAGTCATTCATCTGGAAGAAAGCCCTAGTTGCCTATCCCCAATTAGAGTCTCCGATCAACCATGGTTGGGTCATTGAACAAGGTTCCCTTCAGTTCCAGTGGACCCACAGTGAGATGATGCCTTCAGATTTAGTGGAACTGATGGTCACCAATCCATCTAATGTAGATGAAGATGAAGATGAAGAAGAGTCTCCTACATGCAGTTTTGAAGATGCACATCATGAGATGGACTATTAAGATTTTTGTTACCTTGCTTTATTGATCAGAGTCATTTTCCCCCTTTTATTGAACTCGGTTTTAGATATATCACCGTTATAGATATTTTACAAGACTCCAGTAATTTCTAGTGCTGAATACAATTAAGGATGAATATTGCATACAGATAAGAAATACAAAAGTCAGCATTTCATATTCTTATCACAAACTGTGTAAATATATATCCAATAATTATGCTTCTTAGTTAAACAAATATTTGTTTTTGATTTCTTAAAGTTCAGATATGATGCAGTGACTTTCTTTCAAAATATTTTGCAATTACTGTATTTGCAATCATCAATGATAAACTTTACATGAATTTACCAAATTTCAAAGTGCGTTACTTAACCCAAGAAAGTGGAATGGTTGTGAGACAATGGTGAAATAACATTGATGTTTGAGTTATGTAAATCTTGATTTTTTTGTTTTCTTGGTCACCAACTTTGACTTTTAAGCATAAAGATAGCAAATATATTATAAAGTAATGCCACCAATGCATTTCTCATCCCCAAAGTAGTGGAAATAAATACTTTTAAGTAATCTCTAGGCCAATTGCATCAAAAGTTACATATTTCTTAAAATGCACTGACAATTCATGGCGGCCATCTTTGATACCCTTAATCGGGTACCTGCAACCTGATAATGCGTGTATATCAGAAACTTTTTGGAAGATATACGTGTCAACTACACAAAAATCATAGTAACAGTTAAATAGACAGGGGGGGGAGGGGGGGTTCTGGTAGCCCTTGGACTATCTCAAGTGTGTTATGTCTATCCTAATGTTAAACAATAATGACCATTATGAAGGTTCGAGAGACGTTGTTGCTGCATGTGCAAGGAAACGATCATAAAGGTAAGGATATTATAATGTGTTGGGAAATACCGTGAGTTAAGAAATGCATAAACACTTTGACTGCTGGTAAGCACTCCTAAGCATAATACAATTGCCTTCTATTAGCCTAATTATTATAAAGGAATTGACCTGGTCTACACTGTGTGATGTTTATGTGTGATCAGACCTAAATATGTAAACTAATATATTAAGCATATCATAATATTGCTAACTGGAGTCACAGGAGCCCTTCAATCAAAGGATTGGAACGAATTCGCTGATCATTACTATTACTTTTTATAAATTTATTGTAATTTATTCATTTAGTATTTGTTGTTATTTTGCTCCCTAAACCTCCATCAAGCTTGAAAGAACAAGACCTCCTTTCGAGATGAATCTGTACATTGTTCTGTATCTGGGTATATCGAGGTCTAAACAGTAAGTTCGCCCGGGTAATTATTTTGCTCGTAGTCCTTACGTCTTCGAATAGTTTCAATGTACAGTTAATATAATAGATTTTCCAAGCATTATTATTTTCCTTGTCAGACAGTGCATTGTGCTTTATAATGCTTACTGCCTTAGCATATAGATTTCAATAATATCGCAAACAAGGACCTAATTGTTTGTTCGAGTTCTGATACGTGAAAATATATGTAAATATATGTTATTCTCCCAAGCAGTCCAATGATTTGTAAGTTATAATGGTTTCTATTTTAATCCCTTGAAGATTATGACGCATTTTGACACTTTATTTTGGCTATCATTAGACGATTTTAAACTAATTACAAAGGCTCTCCGGGAATCACAGGGGTAAAAAAATATCTCAAATAATTATCTAGCTCTCACAAGTTCATCCTAAACTAAAAATGTCGTCTAATAATCTATCTATCTATCTATTGCCTGACGCCGTGATCCCCGAAGGGGTGGCCACGAACGAACCGCCCCCATGCACCTCTGTCCCCAGTCAGTCGACGCCCCTCCCCCCAACCAGCACCGCCTTCGTTCATGTAGTTCCTCACTCCATCCTTCCACCTCATATTCGGTCTACCTCTCCCCCTCTGTCCCTCCACCTCGCTCTCGTACACCCTCTTAGTCATTCTCTCGCTTTCCATACGTTCCATATGGCCGAACCATCTCAAGTTGTTCCTTTTCACACTTTCCAGCACATCTACCTCCACACCACACCACCTTCTTACTTCCTCATTAGTCTGTCTATCCCTCCATGTCACTCCGCACGCACTCCTTAAGTAATTCATTTCCACTGCTCTCACTCTTGGTCTGAGTCTCTCAACCAACGTCCATGCTTCGCTTCCGTAAGTCAGTGTCGGGATTACCACACTGTCATGCAAGGACTTCTTCACTTCCATACTGACCACCCTATTTCTTGTTACTGCTTTTAGCGTTCCTACAACCCTCTTCCCCTGTTGTACCCTCTCCCGCACCTCTTCATCCATAGTCCCATCTTTACTCAACACACTGCCCAGATACTTAAAAGAGTTGACGATCTCCATAGCCTGACCGTTCAGCTTCACCTCACACTCTGTGACTTCACCCCTTTCGAAGACCATAACCTTGCTCTTCCCCGTATTTACCTTCAAATTCCGTTTTTCGCACACTGTTCCAAACTCATTTACCAGACCCTGCAACTCCCATTCATTATCACTCATCAGAACTGTATCATCCGCAAACAGCAGTATAGGTAGCTTCCACTCAATTCCCTCCCTTTTCAGCGATACACCAACATTCACTGCTCTTGATAGTATTTCTTTCATGACTCCATCCATATATACAGTAAACAACCACGGGGACATCACACACCCCTGTTTCAAACCAACATTCAGGTCAAAGAACTCGCTCTGCTCACTCTCCACACGTACTGCCGCCTTTGCACCCTCATACATGCTCTTCACTGCTTTCAGCAACTTGCCCTCTACTCCGTATATTCTAAGTACTTTCCACAAACCTTCTCTATCCACTCTGTCATAGGCCTTCTCCAAGTCCATAAAGGCAACATACACCTTTTGTTTCTTCTCCAGATATTTCTCCACAACACAATTCAGGGTAAAAATCTGATCTACACATCCTCTTCCCTTCCTAAAACCTCCCTGCTCGTCGCCTATCCATTTCTCCGTTCTCACTCTCACTCTCTCAATCACTACCCTACTGTATACCTTCCCTACTACGCTTAGAAGACATATTCCTCGGTGGTTACCACACACTCCTCTTTCCCCTTTGCCCTTATATAGGGGGACTATTATGCCAGTCTTCCAGTCATCGGGTGCACTCCCCTTCTCCCATGCTCCCATTTGCACATTTTCCATACCCATTCTATCACTATCTCACCACCATACCTCAACATTTCCCCACACACTCCATCTGTTCCTGGTGCTTTCCCCAACTTCACTCTTTTCATGGCTTCCCACACTTCTGACCTCCTGATCCCCACCTCCTCCTCCACTACTTCTCTTCTTCTCCCTCCCATACCATATCCAGCTATGTTTGCTGGCTCTTCATTCCTTTCATTTAGCAACTCACTGAAGTACTCCCTCCATCTTTCGACTCTCTCTTGCTTCTCGGCTAGCATTCTCCCATTCTTATCTTTCACACCCTTACTGTTTCCCTTGCTACCTTCCCTAACTTTCTTGACTTCTTTCCAGAACAGTTTCTTACTCTCCCTCCATTTTACACTCAGATTCCTTCCAAATTCCTCATCTACTCTTCTCTTACTTTCCTTCACTACTCTCTTCACCACCCTCTTACTCTCCACGTACCTCGCTCGTTTCTGTCTCTCGGAATCTTCATTCCCTCTACTACCCAACCACACTCTATATGCTTTCTTCTTTTCTTCCACAGCTATTCTTACCTCTTCTGTCCACCATGCTGTACCTTTCACTCCCCTCCCTCTTCTCCTCACTCCACACACCTCCTCACATGCTGCACAGATCTCATCCTTAAACACCTTGCTCATCTCCTCCACTTCCTCCATAACTTCCAGGTCGAACCCACCTAGTCGTCTTTCCACTGCTCTCCTGTACTCCTCCCTGACTTCCTCCTCCTGCAACCTCTCCACCCTCCTCACCATTCCACCCTCCTCTGCCTCCCTCCCGCTCTCCTCACCCACTTCTTTTGTATCCTAACCTTAGCTACCACTACATAATGATCAGACAGACCCCCTCCAATACCCCTATACACCCTAGCATCCATCACAGATTTCTTCATTCGTTCATCCACACATACATAATCAATCAATGACTTTCGTTCCACCACTGTCTTATCTTTCATCGTCAACATCCGTTTCCACGTGTACCTGTGGATCATTCTGTGTCGGAAGAAGGTGTTGGCTATCCACAGCCTCCTTCCCACACATACGTCCACAAGTGCACTACCATTCCCATTCACCTCTGATGGTACCCCCCACCCTCCCACCACTCCCTCAACTTTCCAATCACCCACCTTACCATTCATATCCCCAATCAGAAATATTCTTTCGTTCTTGTCAAACTTCTCCAGGCACGCCTCCACATTCATCCAGAACTCCTCTTTCTTTCTTTCAAGTATATCCTCTGTCGGGGCATACACGCATACAATCACCCACGTTTGTATTCCTACTTTCATTCTCACCCACACAATCCTTGAACCCACAGACCCATACTCTCTTACACATTCCTTCCATTTGCTACTTACAAACAAACATGCACCTTCTCTCGCTGTTCCTTCACTCACTCCAGCACACACACCCATTCCACATTCCCATTCTCTCACATCTGAACCTTTCCATTTGGTCTCTGTCATTCCACATACATCCAGCCTGGCATTCACTAACACTTCCAGAACCTCTCTCTCTTTTGTTCCATCATTCATGCCACTAACATTCCACGTAGCCATTCTCAGAATGTCCGAAGGCATGTCCTTAGTCGGTCGTGGTTCGTCAACGTTGGTTCCGTCCGCATCCGAGGCTGTTCGTTCGTTTTTCTTTGCTTAGATATTTTTTCCGGGTGGGGGTCGCAAGCCCACCGACCCAACCTCTTTAATAATAGCCATAATAATAGCCATAATAAACGGTCAAAGCCCATCATCATACGCAAGGGGTTAGTAATGTTATCAATAATATCACAAACATGAGCACATTCCTGATCTTGGCTCAGTTAGATAAAAGTAGGTGGATATATAGATTACGCTCATCATCCAGACACACACATCGATTAAGGGAGCCCACCTCGCTGTTTTCTCTTTCTCTCCCTCTCTCTTTGGCTTGTATTCATTCGGCTCCATTCAGCCTACTGTTTTAAGACGTTTACCCACATCCAGGTGTCAATATTGTCCTGGTGAGCGGTAGCGAGCCAGCATATATATACAGTATTTTTGTTTTGACAGCAAGCTAAATTTGTACATTTTTCGATAGAAAAATGTCTCCAGCGAAGCCGGATTTCTCCATACAATGCTGGCTCGCTATCGCTCGCCAGGAAGATATCGACACCTTGATGGGGCGTCTTGAAACAGTTGGCTGAATGGGGCCGAATGGATACAAGCCAGGTAAATAGAGAAAAGGAGGGAAAGATTAAAAACATAAAAACGGTGACCCCCTTTAAGTTCCCCGAGCCAATGGAAATCAAGATGCCGATAACGAATAATAATACAACCTATCTCCTCTAAAGCTGGACAGGTAGATGAACTTAGGGTGCAACTACTCTTATCCTGGATCATGTACTATACGGGTTATTATGCAAAGCACAACCACCGATAATGATTATAGGGATATATTTTGTCATTTATATTGCTCGTTCAAATATATAGAAGTAGAGAACCTTTTTGTGTAACCAAGTCGTCGTCTTTATAAATTGGATTCAATATAAGTCAACGTACACTCGGATGCCATAGTCTCTATAGCCCACTCCTAAGAATTCATGGACTCCCTACATTTTTCTTTATGCTATTATAAATATCTGGATTGATTTTTGATAGAATTTGCTTCTCAAGAAATAGTATATATAGTTTTGTAGTTGATGTATAGAAATTTATATTCATAAATTCGCTTCCACAGATATACTTCCATAACTAGAAATAGCTGAAGTCCAAAAATATTTATGAGTGGGCTAGAAACTATGGTATCCTAGTGTACCAACATGTCGTCGCACTATACGAGTCCCCTAATATCCTACGAATAAAAACTGTCAAAGAGAGGGCAACTGCATCTCGAATTCCATATGCCTACTACTTAATATCATTGTGAGATATCTAGTTTACAGACAAACAAACAAACAGTCAAGCAAACGGAGGCCAAAGCGTTATTTCTGTCCAACTTCACTGGAGGAGGTAATTACTTTCAAGTGTGTTGTTTATCCTAAAGTTAAAAAAATAAGGACAATTGAGAAGGTTCGAGAGACATATTGTTGCTGCATGTGTAAGCAAACGATCAGAAAGGTAAGGATATTACAGTGTGTTAACAAATATCGTGAGTTAAGAAATACATAAACACTTTGACCGCTAGACAGCACTCTTTAGCATACTGAAATCGCCTTCTATTAACCTAAATATTTAGCAGCAATCGACCTGTTCTAGATTGTGTTAACAGTTTATGTTTGATCTGACCTAAATAGGTAGACTAATATATTATGCAAGTTATGATATATTAATAGGGGTGAAGTCACAGAGTGTGAGGTGAAGTTGAACGGTCAGGCTATGGAGATCGTCAGCTCTTTTAAGTACCTGGACAGTGTGTTGAGTAAAGATAGGACTATGGATGAAGAAGTGCGGGAGAGGGTACAACAGGGGAAGAGGGTTGTAGGAACGCTGAAAGAAACAAGAAATAGGGTGGTCAGTTTGGAAGTGAAGAAGTCCTTGCATGACAAGGACTCTCTCTCTCTCTCTCTCCCATTTTTAATCCACCCTTGAAGAACTCCTTCCTTCTTCTTTAAGCTATACACACCTTCACACCTACCTCTAAATGTTCTAATCCCTCGTTTTCGCTTTACAGTTAAACTAATCTCTTCCCTACTCCCAGCTCTCTCTCTCTCTCTCTCTCTCTCTCTCTCTCTCTCTCTCTCTCTCTCTCTCTCTCTCGAGCATTAAACATAGAGTAGAACAAACTAATATTGTAGCAGCAATTACACATGTAAGATTAAAAAGTGGCAACGAACTACTGAAAGACATAAACGACTGCATGAATAATACTCGCACCTTCTGGAGACAAGGCAAAAAAGGATATATGAAACATTTGGTGAACAAAATACAACATTATGATTTAATAAACAACTGTATTAATTACGAAAATTCACAACCTGTCCCACCATGGGAGGAGGACGACGTAATTTTAGATAGTATGCCATTACAAAAGAAAAAGAACATGTATGATATAATAGAATTAAGAAACATTTATGAAGAGAGAATAAACAAAATGTACACTGGTAAAGTAGCACATGTTTATTGTGATGGGTCGGTAATGGAAAATGGTAGGGCAGGTTGTGGGATTTTAATTAGATATTACATGCAAGATTCCAACATGTGGCTAGAAACAGAATATAATTATAGGTTAAGCGATAATATATCATCAACTCAGGCTGAATTGTATGCGATATTATATGGACTTAAAGAAATCGAAGGAGGAGAAGGGGATGTAAGCTTCTTTGTTGACAGCAGAGGGGCTCTGGACTCCCTAAACTGTAAAACACCAGTATACGAAAATATTGTTATCCAATGCCAGAATATTGTACATCAACTCCAATTAACAGGGAGAAAAATTGTGTTCTCATGGATACCATCACATAGAGGGATTACCTATAATGAAAGAATTGACATAATAGCTAAAAATGCTACTGAAAAAATGGAAATTGATGTACAATGTACCCTATCTTTGAAACAGGTAAAAACCAAAATAAAGAAATGTCAAGAAGTAAAAGAAGCTAGAGATATCGAGTGTAAGTATATAGCCAGGCCTAGTGCCACCATTTTTTTTTTTTTTTTTTTTTTAAGAGACAATGAATGGAGGAAGGAAAAACACAGATAAAACAAAAAGGTCCATGTGCCTAAAGGCATCCTCCATTCATAAAATGTTTGTAACAACTGGATTTAAACATTTGTTGATTGTAAGTTTGTGGAAAGCAATTCGAGGGAAGTGAATTCCAAAGAGTAGTAGCTCTGGGGATAAATGAATTCTGATAAGCAGAAGTTCTGCATTGTGGAGGAGAAAGTGTAAATTCATGGGCGCTCTCAGCTGCCCTAGTTCTACGGGGAAAGATGTGCATGCATTATTACAGAGAGGTGGTAGATAAAACTAAATTCAATTATGGGAATGTTACAAGTAAGTGGAAAGATTCTGTATGTACTAGGTTAAGACTAGGCTACAAATATTACTGGGAATTAGGCATTAATACTGCAGAGAAGGATAGGAGTTGTAAGGCTATGCAATAGGCCAAGATCTCACACCCTTTAACATTATATACTGCAATGTATAACTTTAATAAAATATAGAAATAATACAATCGAAAATGTAACTAAACGGATAATATGGATGTTCAACAGTGGAACTATGTACAACCTTTTAAAAGAATGTAAAATGATAAAACATATAATTTAATGTGTAGCTATGCTCTTCAACTAAACAAATGTGCATTTTAGTGGTGCCTTACAGGCCATCCTGGGTCAGCGAACCTACGCTCCCTAACCATACTGCTGTATAGTTGTATGTTTTGGGTGCTAGGGTTTGGTGACTGGGTCACGACGGTTAGGGTCCCTCTAGGATGTTTTAAGGCCGCGTCTCACACTGTACGTTAGCCGCCGACCACAGCCGATCTATTCAAACTATTTGAATTTTTCCGGGATTGTCTGACATCGTCTGTGATCGTGTAAAAAGATCGCCTCGTATCGTGGTAGGCGAGGGGTGGTCGAGTGGCGCGGAAATGGTCGGCGGTGATCGGCCAAAAATAGTGGCTGCACTAAATTCTGGCCGATAATCGGCAGAAAAAACGGTTAAAAAACGGTTAAATTTGATCGTGTGACGCCCGTGTATATGTTGTGCAACGAGCGTATGTGAATCCGGGGATATCTTCATTGTCATCCTCTGATCGATGGTTGATTGTGTATGATTTTAGTCTATATATTATATGTGTGTGAGTAGTTTGTGTGTGTGTGTGTGTGTGCGTTTCCGTGTTTGGTTGTGTATTATTTAGTTTATATATAGTGTGTTTGTGTTTGTGTGCGTTTGCGTTATTGGTTGTGTATTATTTAGTTTATATATATTGTGTTTGTGTGTGTGTATGTGTGTGTGTGCGTGCGTGTGTGTGTGTGTGTGTGCGTTTGCGTGGTTGGTTGTGTATTATTTAGTTTATATATAGTGTGTGTGTGTGTATTATTTTAGTCTATATATTGTATTGTATGTCTGCGAGTAGTTCTCTCTCACTCACTCACTCTCACTCTCTCTCTCTCTCTCTCTCTGCGTGCGTGTGTGTGTGTGTGTGTGTAGCCTATAGTTAACATAAACATCTACAAGTTTACTAAAATACATCCACTTGTAAACTAATGATATACTGCATCAAAGTCAGTGTATACCAGATCGTGTAATGATATAGGTATACATTCACCTATCGACTACTTAACTACAGCGTATTATTATTATAGTTTTATTCAAGTATATTGGGGTTTGTAATTGATGATTAATGTTAAGAACGGGATGTTATTTATAAATATATATATATATATATATATATATATATATATATATATATATATATATATACATAGGGCGGTTCCTTTGCCGTGTCAATATCGTGTGCGGCCTACAACGGTCGTATTTATCGTTCAACGTATGTGCGTCTGTTGTGCTGTAAACGTATGGTTGTCAACCAAAGGCGGCATTATCGTGCTCTTAACGTACTTTAAATGTATGACGGACGTGTGATAGCCGAGTGAGTAGCGTCGCCGGTCAGCGATTTATTCTACAACGGTGGTGTTGCCGGCGTGTATGACGTGTGTGTGACGTGTGTGTGTTGAGTGACTGTCGAGGGTTTGTTGTACAGCAATCGTGTGCCTGCGAGGATCGTGCAGTGATCCAGTGATTCGATTACAATCGGCGAAAAAGTGCAAGTCGTCCTCTGTCGGCAGCTGTCGAGCGGTGGCCGTACTGTGTGAGACACGGCCTTAAGGAGGGATTAACACGGTCGGTCGGGGCTCAGTTGGGGGTCTTGTGGGACAGCATGCGTTTTAAAAAACAAAAAACAAAAAACAATCTGATCAAGGTCTATAACGGCGACTCATGTATTTTAGATATGTCTTTAATATAATATATTATATTATGTATATACTAAACTTAGGTAGTGTGAAAAATGGTCTTCAATATCAATGTATCATTTATCTAACTATATATGTAATGACATAGTTTAAGCTAGAATTAGGGTGAAGATTGCGTATGAACCTTCGCCCTTTTGAGATAATGTAACTATGATACTTGTGTAACATTTGTACTCTTCTCAATAAAACAATCAAATCAAATCAAATCTCTCTCTCTCTCTCTCTTTATCTATCTATCCTTCCATGTTCTCTATTGCTAGTACCACTATAAATTATATTAGCACTATCATCACTGTTTTTATCATTATAGTTGTTACGATTAATATTATCATTATTTGTGTTATTATTATTAATGTTATTATTATTATTATTATCATTATTAATTTGTACTAGTAGAGTTGTTACCCTGTATGCATGTTTGTATGTCTGATTTTGCTTGTGCCTACTAATATATTTTACCCATATCTAGTCTCCGCCCCCCCTCCCCCCATGCTTCTGCCCCCTCCCTGTCCTGCCTCCTTCCTCCCTCCCAACCCCTGTATCCCCACTCCTCCCCCGCCACCATTAGGGTAGTTAGGAACCCATTTTGGGATTTAGGGTATTACCAGAAGTGGGCTAAACCTTTTCTCTTTTATATTGGGGTATTTACAAGAATATTATAAGCCGTAGGAACCAGCCCCGGCTTGGCTTTGGTTTGTTATTCTAAGATTTATATTTAATGTTTTGTTTTTCGTGTGTATACATATAAGTAAAATATGAGTAGGGTAAAGGAATGTATAATCACCTTTGCCCTTTTGAGACAATGTATTTGTCATTTTATGTATTTGTACTATCTCAATAAAGAATCAAATCAAATCAAATCAAATCCCCCGCCACCTGTCATGACGGATATTTAAGGCCTCCTATGTACCAGTATTTGTTAGTGACCTGATGATGCTATCTGCGAAACGTTATCAATAAAGTGCTCTTCCTCAGATGGTGTTTTTTATCCAGCCTTTCCAGACTTCATTCAAACTAAATTATGCCAAAGACCGATTTCTTCACAGTTACAAGCTCGCTATCGCTCGCCTACAAAAATATTGACACCTGAATGGGTAAAGCATCTTATTATCACCAAACTAATAGCGTGAAGCGTCTTAAAATCTTCAAACTAATGGAAGGAAACAGGGGAGTCTCTAGAAGACCCCCGCGACCCAAATAGGGTTAAAGTTCAATCGGAGGCAAGATCGTTGACTGCCTAGGATTTGGGGAACTTGAGGGGAGGCAAACCGTTTTTCTGGACCCCCTTCTCCCTAATGTTTAGCCACACTAGTTTGAGATTATAAGACGTTCGGCCCATTAGTTTGGTGATTTTAACATCTTTCGCCCCATCATTTCATTGTCAATTTTGAGACCTTTCGTGCCATTTAGGTGGCGATTATTTCCTGGTGAGCGACAGCGAGCCTGCAATTTTAAGAGGAACCGGCCTTCGGCCGGGTTATTTCTCTACCGAAAAATCTACAAATTTATCTTGAAGAGTGGTCTAGGGGTGTTTTCTAAGCTTGATGGAGGTCTAGGGAGGAAACTAAGAAAATATAAGAATACATTAATTAATAGACCAAACAAACGGCCAGTCTCCCCTTAAGTGTCTCGTTTGCATACTGTGAATGTAAAGACTGGGGCAACAGTCTAATAATAGCAGGGTTAATTGGATCGGGGGTAGTAGAGTTGTATGTTAGAGAGAGAGAGGCTACTGTAAAAGAGCTTATAGTAATTCATTAGATGCAATTGTTAGAATTGGCACACACACACACACACACACATAAATTACCAGTTACTCTTACCGTCAAATATACTACTATCTATCTATCTATCTATTGCCTGATGCTGTGATCCCCGAAGGGGTGGCCACGAACGAACCACCCCCATGCACCTCTGTCCCCAGTCAGTCGACGCCCCTCCTCCCAACCAGCACTGCCTTCATTCATATACTTCCTCACTCCATCCTTCCACCTCCCCCTCGGTGCACCTCTCCCTCTCTGTCCCTCCACCTCGCTCTCGTACACCCTCTTAGGGTGGAATCACACATTGGCGATGGGGTATGGCGATGGGATGCGACGCCAAATCGTGGCCCAAATCGTGGCAAATTGGCGACGGACGGTGTCCATAGGTGTCCATCGGTGTGATATCACGACAGCACAACGACGGCATGCGACGTAGTAGCTACGGTGTTACGGTGGGCCAGCGGCGTATGGAGACGCCACGGCGTACAACGTCATGGCATCGGTGTACCCGGGTGGCGACGTGGCGACAGCATAACGATAATCTCTAGGCCATCATAATGTGAATACGATGAAGGTACAATGGAGGTGCGGCATTGGAACGGCGTCCGACGATGTAGCGGCGATTTAGGTAAACAATGGACCTGGCATATATGAGCTGAGGCTGTACTGTCATCCGCACCATTTGTTTACCGGACTGTACCCGCCATGGATCTCATCTACGTTGACCGCAGGAAATATGGCGCTTACCTGGAATCTCATGGAGGGATGCTATCTTATGGAGGGATGCTAGCACGGCGGCCGCAGCTTTCCCGCCAAACACTCGCGCAGTGTTGCCACGTCATGGGATGTATGGCGGCTGCCGCTACACCACCGCAATGCCATCGCCATGCCGTCGCACATTATTGCGACGCTTCTTCGACTGTTGTTCGACGGTCGCCATCCCGTGACGATTTTTGACAGTGGTGGCGACGAAAGGGAACATGTTGGCTATGGTCGCCGCACCAGCTGCGCCGCGAGATGCTGTGGCGGTGCGTGGCGACTTTATACCGACGTGTGGGGATGCTGGGCGACGTTTATGGAGACGGCAGTGCGTGCAGTGCTTTTTGGGCGTCGCAGCCCATCGCCAGGCAAAATCGCCAATGTGTGATTTCACCCTTAAGCGGGCATCACACTGGGCCAAATTCTCGTCATTCTCCAATCTCCAGTCTCCGCTTCCCGTCAGTAGCGCCGGCAAATTCTATCACACACGCCAAGCGTCCTGGCTGCGTGAGTCTCCGACACAACAATAACAACGTCCAACCTTAGCCTATATTGGTCCGTTTCACTTATACTGTAATGTATAGTAATATGAATTTACATCTACAATTATAATGCAATATGGTTCAATCTACACGTTAGTGTAATTTGTTTTAAATTTGAAGCTTATATGAGGAAATTTATATTTTGAACTTTTTCGATTCATACCAATCGCCGTGGCGTAGGCTATAGAACAGTGGTTTCACTTAAACTGTAGAATAATATGGATTGATATTGACAAACTTTGTGTAATAGGACCCAATCTATATGTTAATGTTGCTATGTTTTGCGTGTAAAGCTTATATAAGTAGCTATGAGGGAGTTTTTCGCAAAATATAGGCTATAGCCTGACGGAGCCCCTGTCGTTACCTCGGCACTAAACGATCGTTTATATTGTGCTGTTTCAACAATAATTTAGAGTAATATGGATTTATATCGACAATTATATTTCAATATGACTCAATTTACAAGTTTGCGTGATTATATTTTATATTTGGAGCATATATGAGGAAATATTTTGAACTTTGTGGAGGTTGTAGAATGCTTGGTAGGCTATAATCCTGTATGCGGGTAGACCTGTATTTATCTCAATAATTTGGTAATGTTACAATATATTTTTACATTTTACATTCATAAATAGTCCACTAATATACTAGATTAGGTTAGGCTAGGTTAAATATATTGTTCAATGATTCTTAGTAAATAGGCATCTGAAAAACAGTTCCTCCTGCTACACAACCGAATGTTTTCGTTTCATACCAATCGCCGTGGCGTAGGTATAGGAAGTGGTTATTTAGCTGCAAGTGGTGTAGCTATTTTAGCATTAATTCACTTAGTTTATGTCTATCCGCAGCCCTTCTCACAATCAAAATACACAATTATGTAGCAAAATATATATTTCGACGTCATATACTGGAGATATCAATGAGATTAAATGCGAGCTGTAAAGAGGCTGACAATCTACCTCCATCAAAAAATGGAGCTTCCCACCCAGTGCGGGAAGCATCCTAGCTCCATCAAATGGTGAGATTTGAGCTGGAGACTGGCGGTAGCTCCATTTTTTGCTGAAGAATGACGAGAATTGGCCCAGTGTGATACCACCTTTAGTCAATCTCTCGCTTTCCATACGTTCCATGTGGCCGAACCATCTCAAGTTGTTCCTTTTCACACTTTCCAGCATATCTACCTCCACACCACACCTCCTTCTTACTTCCTCATTTGTCAGGCTATCCCTCCATGTAACTCCGCATGCACTTCTCAAATAACTCATTTCCACCACTCTCACTCTTGGTCTGAGTCTCTTCCCTTCCGTAAGTTAGTGTCGGGAATACCACACTGTCATGCAAGGACTTCTTCACTTCCATACTGACCACTCTATTTCTTGTTACTGCTTTCAACGTTCCTACAACCCTCTTCCCCTGTTGCACCCTCTCCCGCACTTCTTCATCCATAGTCCCATCTTTACTCAACACACTGCCCAGATACTTAAAAGAGCTGACAATCTCTATAGCCTGACCGTTCAACTTCACCTCACACTCTGTGACTTCACCCCTTTCGTAGACCATAACCTTGCTCTTCCCCGCATTTACCTTCAAATTCCGTTTATCGCACACTGTTCCAAACTCATTTACCAGACACTGCAACTCCCATTCATTATCGCTCATCAAAACTGTATCATCCGCAAACAGCAGTATAGGCAGCTTCCACTCATTTCCCTCCCTTTTTAGTGATACACCAACATCCACTGCTCTTCCTAGTATTTCTTTCATGGCTCCATCCATATATACAGTAAACAACCACAGGGACATCACAAACCCCTGTTTCAACCCAACACTCAGGTCAAAGAACTCGCTTTGCTCATTCTCCACACGTACTGCCGCCTTTGCATCCTCATACATGCTCTTCACTGCTTTCAGCAACTTGCCATCTACTCCATATATTCCAAGTACATTCCACATGCCTTCTCTATCCACTCTGTCATAGGCATTATCCAAGTCCATAAAGGCAACATACACCTTTTGTTTCTTCTCCAGATATTTCTCCACAACACAATTCAGGGTAAAAATCTGATCTACATAATCATAATAAGAATAATAATAATAATAATAACTCTCACTCTCTACCCTACTGTACACCTTCCCTACTACGCTTAAAAAACATATTCCTCGGTGGTTACCACACACTCCTCTTTGCCCTTTGCCCTTATATAGAGGGATTTTTATGCCAGTCTCCCAGTCATCGGGTGCATTCCCCTTCTCCTATGCTAGTTTTCACATTTTCCATACCCATTCGATCACTATCTCACCACCATACCTCAATATTTCCCCACACACTCCATCTGTTCCTGGTGCTTTCCCCAACTTCACTCTTTTCATGGCTTCCCACACTTCTGACCTCCTGATCCCCACCTCCTCCACTACTTCTCTTCTCCCTCCCATACCCCAATCAACTGTGTTTGCTGGCTCTTCATTCCTTACATTTAGCATCTCGTTGAAATACTCCCTCCATCTTTTGACTCTCTCTTGCTTCTCGGCTAGGATTCTCCCATTTTTATCTTTCGCACTCTTACTGTTTCCCTTGCTACCTTCCCTAACTTTCCTACCGTCTACACCGTCTTTAATTTGTGTGAGTATATTTTTTTTTTTTTTCTATGTGATTGAGGGAGGCAAAAGGCAAAACTGCCTATAGCGAGTGCCTCCCCCATAGTTGAAAGAGTGACAGGGCCAAAACCAAGGGACCCTCGAGCCAAAATGCCTGGACACACGGAATTTGAAGCAATTTAAGTCATAGGAAGAGGGAAAGACTGATTCTGGGAGAGAGTTCCAGAGCTCAGCTGTTGAGTAGAAGAAAGACAGAGTAACGTTTCACTCTCGGGTTAGAGAGTTGCACAGAGTAGGGGTGGGATTGAGTTGCAAGTCGGGTACCACGTGCCCTACGTAAAGGAGGTGGTATACACTGGGAAAGCTCTGAGGAACACTGATTATTATAGTAGCGATAGTATTGCGAGAGAGATGCAACATTGCGGCGGAGAGAGAGAGATTGCAGAGAGTTGGTGAGTGGACAGGAGGTAATGATACGAAAGGCCTTCCTTTCAACTTTGTCTAGGAGAGCGGTGTGAGAGGAACCTCCCCACACATGTGAACAATACTCAATACAAGGACGCACTATGCCCCTGTACAGAGCAAGAAGCTGTGCAGGGGAAAAGAACCCCTAAGGCGGTTGAGCACACCCAGCTTCTGGGAGGCTGCCTTAGCAAGACTGGTAATATGGTCCTTCCAACTGAGAGCAGAAGAAAAAGAGACACCAAGAATATTGAGAGAAGATGAAGGATTGATTTTTGTATTGTTGAAGAATAAGGGATAGTCCGCTGGGAGTTCCTTACGGGTAGATAGATGGAGAAATTGGGTTTTGGAAGCATTAAAGGTAACAAGGTTTTCTCTGCCCCAATTGGAGATAGTATTTAGATCAGAATTTAAGAGTTCTATGGCTTCATTACGTTTGTCGTTGAGGGATTGCTGGCTGGGGCGTTCTGAAAAACTAATGAAGTAGTGTAAGGTTGAGTCCTCTGCGTATGAATGGATGGGAATTGAGGTACAGTTGAGGAGATCAATTATAAAAATTAGAAAGAGAATAGGAGATAGGACAGAGCCCTGAGGAACACCGGAGTTTATAGGGTGAGGAAGTGAACAATGGCCATCCACAACCGCGGCTATGGAACGGCCGGAAAGGAAATTAGAGACAAAGGCACAGATGGAGGGATAGAAACCGAAGGAGGGTAGTTTAGAAATTAAAAATTTGTGCCAGACTCTATCGAAGGCCTTCGATATGTCTAGTGCAATAGAAAAAGTCTCACCGAAGTCCCGAAAGGAGGATGGCCAAGAGTTAGTAAGATATGAAAGAAGATCACTAGTAGAGCGACCCTTAAGGAAGCCATACTGGCAATCTGAGAGCAGAATATGAGAAGAGAAATGCTTAAGAAATTTGGAAGCAAGAATAGTTTCAAAAACTTTAGAAAGACATGAGATGAGAGCAATTGGACGATAATTGGAGAGTTGAGAGCGGTCACCCTTCTTTGGGACAGGTTGAATTTGAGCAAACTTCCAGCATGAAGGGAAGACGTTAGAGGATAGACAGAGACGAAAGAGTTTGCCTAGGCAGGGAGTCAGCACGGAAGCACAGTTTTTGAGAACAACAGGAGGAACACCGTCCGGACCGTACGCCTTATTAGTATTAAGCCCAGAGAGGGTAGAAAGTACATCTTTAGAAGAGATTAGGATATTAGGCATAAGTAAGAGAGAGGAGGGTGGAGAGGGAGGAATAGCACCGGAATCATCCAAGGTGGAGTTTCTAGCAAAAGTTTGAGCGAAGAGTTTAGCTTTGTCAGAGGAAGAAGTGATGGTTGTGCCATCATAATGGGAAAGGGGAGGGAAAGACGAGGAATGCATGTATGTAGGTGTGTGTTTATATACAGTATGTGTGAGAGTCTGTGTGCGTATTATATTACGTGTGTGAGTATGTGTTTCTATACGTGGGTGTGCGTGCATATGTACAGTATGTGTGTTCGTAAATGTAAGTGTGAAATTTGTATATCTATAAATGTGTTGGAGTGTGTGTTTTAGGGGCTATCACATGGGCAACTTTCGCTGAGCAAAGCAACTTTTCGCCAAGCACGCTGCTTGGCGAAAATTCCAAACTAGGGCGTTTCGCCACCCCCAAGAAAAATAAGAAAACACCAAAAAATAGAGGAAAATAAAATTATAAATAGGAAAAGTGGGGATTGGGCCTGAGCATATAGATAGATATAGATAGATAGAATAGGGCGTTTCGCTGAGCAAAGCCAGAACTCTTTTCACTAATCATTGCTCGGCGAAATTATGCTCACCGAAAGGATTTGTATAAAACCTATACTTCCTGCTAAATAGAGCTTCAATTTAAATATATAAATCTGAAATGTGTGTATAAATTATGCCAACTACTTATAAAGTTTACAAATTATTATATTAAGACCGAAACAATTATATTATTTGTACAGATAGCTGAAAAACCAGAGCTCATTTGACTATGTTCTTTTGTCCATATTTTGCACTGATATACCGTCTCTTTCCAATGGTCAATTCACAAGCTATTATAGATCGTCCTTGATATATGGACGAGGAAGACTAAACAAATATAATGCTAAATTAATGTGTAACCTGCATTACATATTTAACGGTAAATTACGTAAAATACAGCAATAAATGGTGCAAAGTAGAGTTGCATCACTCTCCTGCAACTTTCATTGCTGTCTCCTCGGCATTATTTAACACTTATCCGACCTAAATGGACTCCTTGCATTTTTGTAGAGCTTTGTAATATATAATTTTGAGTGTTATATATATGATATAGATGTACTAATCTCGAAATACTTTGCAATAAAGCGACAAAGATAAGCTGAAGTACAATAGCAAAAGCCATACTTTGCTCACTTTGCTCACTTTCCAGTGTTGCGCTAGCCTAGCAGCAACGGTTACGCTTTTTAATCTGATGTTTCAGGTTCGAGGCCTCCGCGGACGATGTTTTTTTTTATTATATTTTTGTTCTTAGTATATGTGTACTTGTACATTGAGGGTTAATAGAAGCAGAGTTGATAATAGGTTGGTTAATATTATATAATAATTTTACTATTTATGATTATTTAATTGGTAAATAAAGTTAGCATTAGTTAGAATATGATATAAGATTATTATAGGTAATTTAGTCAATGCAATCATTCATAGGCTATGTTTCCTTTATTCTATATTATTAAAATGTGCCTAGGCTTACTTTGTTATTTTTGTTTATATAGTAGATATTAGGATTAACACATAGGCTACTAGCAGTTAGGCTACAGGTTGTTCAAGCTTGGAATTAACCTATACCCGGGTAGGACTACATCTTAACAGTTTAATAGACAAATATACTGCAGTATGCAATGAAACATTAGCTCTGTTGCTTACAATCACATGGTGTTCACAGTGGTGTTACTGTACAGTATAATGTTATCATTGATTAATATTACGATTGAGAGGCACTCAATTCCTGGCAGCAGCCTCCACGAACCAAGACCACCCACTAAACTACATGGCAACACACCCACAGACACCAAGAAATATCAAAACAACACCCAGCACACGGTATCACACACCATTATTGTCCTCTCTCCCTCCCTGCCCACCCCGAACCAACTTCCAGAAGCACATCCATACTCATATCTCTCACCGATCCATCCACTCACTCACAGACAACACGCAGCTGCATGCACGACCTCCCGAAATCCATCCTTCCGAATCTTTTCTCGCGAGGACAGAGTCCACCTGGCCAGGCTGAGATGCGGACACCATCCAGCTCTCCTGAGCTATCAGAAGAGACTGGATGACTCCGTTGTCGACGCCTGCCCGGGATGTAACACAGCACCCCATACCATTAAACACATCATAGAAGACTGCATTTCACACAACCACTTACGCCAACAACACAATCTACACTCAATGAGAGCTCTGTGGGAAAGCCCGATCGTGGCCATGGCCTTTCTCAGGGACTCGGGGCTGTTCGGCCAGGCAGCTTAAACAACAACAACAACAACAGCGATAAAACCCATAATGTATGAAGCATCTCAATATCATGTTGGCATTTTTCGTAAGGTGGGTAGTAGATTTTGTTCTAAATATTGATAAAGGTTCTCTAAAAACGACTAATTAGGCCTACTTTAAAGTGTATAACTTCTGAGCAAGCAATCTCATTCAGTGCGGCTAGACTATAGCCTAGTTTTCCCAACAATGATTCGTCGGAATTATGAATTTTGACATGCGCTACATAATTATATTAATTAAGCGTAATATTCATACTAATTAAAACATATTAAACACAATTTGAAGACAGGACATGCACTTCCATAAAGTATATGTTTTTGTCAGTAATTCATGATAGGTCTTCGTATGTTTCACTTTGCTCGGCAAAACTGCTAGGTAGCCTACCGTGTAATAATTACGCCAAACTGCTAGGCCTTGTTTTTTTTGTTTTTTTTTTTTTAAATTTGCTCAGTGAAACGCTGTTATGCTTGGCGAAAGTTGTCGTGTGATAGCGGCTCAAGCCGCTATCACACGGACAACTAGTGTGTTGTGCTACGAGCATGTGGCTTACGGTTCATAAGCGCGTGAGATAATATTTATATATTATGTTACAGGGAATCTGCGTAATCAGGGATTTCACAAAAAAAACTAGTGAATTCGTGAAATAAAATTTGAAATGTGCTTATGATTCTATGTTCCAAATATTTGAAGATGTATTTTATAATTTGATGTGATGTACATTTTTTATTAAGTTAAATTTTGCCAAGCTAGATAAATCTATGATAAATATTTATTTCATTAATCATGTACTAAAATTCGAAATGTCACTTGTATCTTCCTATAATTTTAAGATCGGAAAGATATATAGTAGTTTGGTTAAACTGAACTATAGACTACAGTAGATCAGGACTGGACACGAAGATGGAACTTTACAGTAAGGGACCCAAAATCGGAGAACGAACCTCCAAGTTCGAACCTCGAAACCGCGAAAATGTTATAGTTTCGCAGTTTGGAAGTTCGAACTTGGGGGTTCGTTCTCCGATTTTGGGTCCCTTACTGCAAAGTTCCATTTTCGTGTCCAGTCCAGATCTACTGTAGTCTATGACTGAACCTAACCTAACCTGTCCACTATAAGATATCCTAAATATAGGAGATGGTATCAACAATATTTTGAAATGAAATATTTAATTTGAGGAATTCACAAGGGATTTCGTGAAATACCTGATTACACAGATTCCCTGTTATATATATGTTATACCAGGTTTTTACTGGGGTTGATTGGATACAGGTAGGCTCTTACTTGACTGGAGAAACTAAAGTCAGAGTACACATGCACCAAAGTCGTAAAGGATAAATATAATACGAAGTACACACATGAGTTTTCTTATTAATAATCTCTTGATACAAAGATAACAATACACTCCAAATATATAATACACTGGTTACATGGAAAAATTATAATACTATAACACGAAGCACGGACGAGGATCCACGACTAACTTAGACAATCCACTAGCACTTCTATTCTAACACTGGGTAGAGTCTTGAAGTAACACTAATTCCGTTGATCTAGTTGTTTGCTGCTAAGTCCTTTCTTCTGTCTTCGTCGGGCCGCTTAGGTGGTCCTGCCGTGTGGTCAATAGTATGGGACTTACAGATGGACTATTTGGTTAGGGGCCTTCAATAGTAGTTCCTTATGTCATGACACACTATCGGATTATCGCGAGCATGAGTGAGGACATATCCCGCACTATGGTTGCTCAACTATCCTGAACGTTATAATAGTCGGTGATGAAGTTCTGTTTCGGTACTCTTGAATGTGGGGTCTTTAATGAACAGTCGCTCAAGTCATGACAGAGTAACTATTCGTCAGGCAAACGTGGGGATGAAGTGTGACCATGGCCGTACTATCTTTCTCAACTACCTTTGACCGTTACAAGAGTGTTCAAAGAACATTGATGAATAGATTTTTAGGCCTTTTTACAAGCATTATGTCCCCAACCATGGCTTTGGTACATAATTATGATGTAAGGACTTTATATGTAGAGTGCCGTTTAAGTGACGGTGTCTCTCAAAGCCCTGACTATTGCAGCGGTCTTGCCATGACAAAGACTTCTCCAAGAGGTTGAATTGATACTAAGAGTGTTTTAGGGACATGTCCTTATTTCCACTGATATAATGTCAAAACTCCGTTGTGGTTTCCCTTTTCTTTACCGTTTTCTTCTTCTGGCTCTTACTTCCCCGACTCGATAACTTCATTATTTTCAACTCTGTTACTTTAATATATATATATATATATATATATATATATATATATATATATATATATATACATATATTTATATATATACTGTATATATTGATTATTATCATATATTTATGTGTGTGTCTATGCAAGTGTGTGTGATAGAGAGAGTATGATTATGTGTATGTAAGTGTATTTATTTGCCCTACCTGTTTGTGAGTGTTAATAAAAGTGTGTGTAAGAGAGACAGAGAGAGTGTATGATTATATATATATATATATATATAAGTGTTTATATTTGGCCTACCTGTTTGTGTAGACCTCCAGCAGCCGTCAATACCAGCCTGTACACCACCAACGCCCTACTTAACAAAAACAATAATCTGTGAGCGATCCATTTCCACCCAGCCATCCACTGACACTATCCAGGGATCATGGCTGGGGCGATCCCGATACTGTAAAGGCACCTGCAGAAGTTCTAGTACCGATTTGTGTGTACTATATTTATTGATAAATATTAATTTATTTATTTTATATACCGGTATATATATATATATATATATATATATATATATATATATATATATATATATATATATATATATATATATATATGTACCGGTATATAATTATATATATATATATATATTTTTTTTTTTTTTTTTTTTTTTTTTTTAGACCTCCATAGGGAGCTGGAGAAGGCACTCCCAAAAACCCTGTTCGAGATAAATGTAGGCTATACATTATTTGGCAAAAAGTCTCCCGGCCAAAGGTTGGCTCCACCTAAACTGCAGGATCGCTATTGCACACTAGGGAAAAGTTGACACCTAGTGGCACGAAATGTCTTAAAATTGAAAAGGTAATGGGGTAAAGGGTCTTAAAATCGCCAAATTAATATGGGGCGAACGTCTTAAAATATCAGAACTAATGGAGCTAAACCTAGTAAACCAAAACATTAATCTGTAGGCGATCCATTTCCACCCAGTTTTCGACCAACGATATCGAGTGATCCAGAACGGCCAATCTAGTGGTGGGGCCATCCCGATATTGTACAGGCGACCGCATAAGTTCTAGTACCGGTTTGCATACACATATAATAGGAGAGGTACAGAGAATGTTTATGTTTATGATATTTAAGCTATTTTAAGGGCATTGGCAAACACAATATGTATAGCCTTAAACAATGTTATGAATAAAGATAGCCAGTAGTTATAATAATATCCCCTTTTATTTACTAAATATTTGAGTGCACAACTTAAACTGTTCAATTGTAGTGGATAAATAAAGTAATTAATGTATACAGTATATATATATATATATATATATATATATATATATATATATATATATGCACCAATGCAATGCACACAAACAAAAACATTAATGAGCCACGAACACACTCATAAATACTACCTCACATACATATTAACCATAAACCATTCACTCGGAATACTACACACGCACGCACACGCACTCATAGTAACACATAATCACACACGCAATATAATGCACAAACACCCACAACACCCACGGAGACACACACACACGCAGATACACATACACCTACGTACATTATATGCACACACACACATAAAAGTTGGTGATGTTTGAGGGTAATAGTAACTGGTAATTGTGTGTGTGTGTGTGTGTATGTGTGTGTGTATGTATGTGTGTGTGTGTGTGTGTTTATGTGAGTGTGTGTGTGTGTATGTATGTGTGTGTGTGTGTGTGTGTGTGTGTGTTTATGTGAGTGTGTGTGTGCCAGTGCATAATTAAAACCAATTAACCCCTTATGTACTGGCGACGTCATTTTAATTTCATTCTAGTTCCATTTGGACGATATTGTGCAGTTTGTGGGGGATATGTGGTAATAAAAAAGGTTAAGTGAAATATTTCGAAGCCTCTTAATTGCTGAAGGCCCTTTTAAAGCTTAATTAAATAGTCTAATAGCAGCCAGAATAAAGTTAAAAAGACGTCGCCGGTACAGAAGGGGTTAAATCTGAGGAATGAGTAGGCTCTCTTACAGTCTCTCTCTCTCTCTCTCTCTCTCCGGAGGGAACGGAGGGTGGGGAGAGAGCCTTCTTTTTTAATGGACTTCCCAACGAAGACTAATTCCTTGAACATGACGATAGTGCATTGTTATATGTGCGATTAGTTTGCTTGGTAAACAGATTAACTTGCTCATGTAGTAGTGTACATGAACCCATGTGGTGGATTAACTTGCTCATGTAGTAGTGTACATGAACCCCTGTGGTGGATTAACTTGCTCATGTAGTAGTGTACATGAACCCCTGTGGTGGATTAACTTGCTCATGTAGTAGTGTACATGAACCCATGTGGTGGATTAACTTGCTCATGTAGTAGTGTACATGAAACCCATGTGGTGGATTAACTTGCTCATGTAGTAGTGTACATGAACCCATGTGGTGGATTTAACTTGCTCATGTAGTAGTGTACATGAACCCATGTGGTGGATTAACTTGCTCATGTAGTAGTGTACATGAACCCATGTGGTGGATTAACTTGCTCATGTAGTAGTGTACATGAACCCATGTGGTGGATTAACTTGCTCATGTAGTAGTGTACATGAACCCCTGTGGTGGATTAACTTGCTCATGTAGTAGTGTACATGAACCCCTGTGGTGGATTAACTTGCTCATGTAGTAGTGTACATGAACCCATGTGGTGGATTAACTTGCTCATGTAGTAGTGTACATGAACCCATGTGGTGGATTAACTTGCTCATGTAGTAGTGTACATGAACCCATGTGGTGGATTAACTTGCTCATGTAGTAGTGTACATGAACCCATGTGGTGGATTAACTTGCTCATGTAGTAGTGTACATGAACCCATGTGGTGGATTGTGTTCTTTTATTTCATAACAATGTTTTTATTTTAGTAAGCGTTATTTCCACATGGCGATTTTGATCAGTTATTTTGCTTTTATATTGGTTTTGGCTTGTTTAGTTTGCAAGCTTTACATATTAATTTCTATCCTATCCTTCAACTTTCCTGTGCTATCAGATATACCATCTCTACTAGAATTAAGTCCTGACCCCCTCGTTTGGATCGTAAGGTCTGTGTGGCCAGTATATATATGTAAACATATGTAAATATATATCTCTCTCTCTCTCTAACCCCGATCCAATTAACCCTGCTATTATTAGACTGTTACCCCAATCTTCACATTCACAGTATGCAAACGAGACACTTAAGGGGGTAGTGCTTGTGTTTTGGTCTACTGTATGTATTTATTTATTTATTTATTTTTTTAGTTTCCTCGTTAGACCTCCATCAAGCTTAAAAGACACCTCCTAAATCCCTATTCAAGATAAATGTGTATATTTTTCGGTGCAAAAATGTCCCGGCCGAAGGCCGATTCCTTCTAATATTACAGGCTAGCTATCGCTCGCTAGGAAAACATGGACATCTAAATGGCACGAAAGGTCTTAATATTGAAAACAAAACAAATGGGGCGAAAGTTCTTAAAATTGCCAAACTAATGGAACGAACGTCATAAAATCTCAAAACTAATATGCTAAACATGAGGGAGAAGAGGATCCAGAAAAAGCGATTATCTCCTCCTCATATTCCCCAAATCCTATTCAGTCGCAGATCTTGCCTCCGATTGAACCTTAACCCTATTTGGTCCGTGGGTGTTTGTGTGTGTGTGTGTGTGGGTGGGTGTGTTGTGGGTGTGGGTGGGTGTGTTGTGTGTGTGTGTGTGTGTGTGTGTATAGGGGGGGGGGGGGGGCCGGTGGAGAGGTATCCCTTTATTAGTTTGGAGATTTTAAGATGTTTCACCTCATTAGTTTGGCGATGATAAGACACTTCTCCCCAATCATATGTTGCTTTTCTCTGGGTGTGCGATAGCAAGCCTGTATCTTCGAAGACAAATTTGGAATATTTTTCTGTCGAATCATTTTTAAAATTTGCAATGTATTGGTAGGAGAAATATTAGTTGAAAGCAAATTTATTCTAATTAGGAAGGAGCTGTATGAATTGAGAGAGTAAAGACTATCTCAATTAACCTTCTGACTTTCATATATTCTTCCTAATCTGAATAAAATCATTGAATAATAACCAGAAAATAGAAAAGAAGTAACTCATAGTATCTTAAAGGAATAGGGTAGTTAATTTCCGTAGATGCCAGAACAAAATTACCGAAAAATTGACCGACTAAAGAAGACAAGTATAAAATCGTTCGGCGGTTTCTTAAGGGGGGTCACCGGATTTCTTTATCTTTCTCTCCTTTTCTCTCTTTCCCTTACTTGTATCCATTCGGTCCCATTCAGCCAACTGTTTTAAGACGTTTATCCCCATCCAGGTGTCGATTTCTTCCTGGCGAGCAATAGCGAGCCAACATTGTATGGAGAAATCCGGCATCGCCGGAGACATTTTTCTATCTAAAAATTTACAAATTTAGCTTGCTGTCAAAACAAAAATATATATATGCTGGCTTGTTACCGCTCGCCAGGAAAATATTGACACCTGGATGGGGGTAAACGTCTTAAAAAAGTAAGCTGCATGGGCCGAAGAGAGGCCCGAAGAGAGAGGGAGAGAAAGATAAAAACAAAAACGAGGTGGGCCCCCTCTATGACTCGCTTGATATACTGTATGTATCATGATCCTCATGTATATATAAAGGTTAGGGATAGGCAGTACTGGTTAAGGAAGATTTTCACTTATGGGTATTTTTTTATGGACCTCCTTCTCCCCCATGTTTACCCTAATTAGTTTTGAGATTTCAGGACGTTCGCCCCATTATTTTGGCAATTTTAAAACTTTTCGCCCTAATTCTGTAACTTTTAAGATACTTAGTGCCATGTATTTTTTGGATTTTTTACCTGGCGATCGATAGCAAACCCATATTTTAGGAGGAAACGGCCTTCGGCCGAATTTTTTGTTTCTGGACTAACTACTACATTGAGATGCTGTAGTAAAAGAGAGTAGCCTATTTATCCTCGGACGCCATTCTGGTACCTCAATTATCAAACAACGAGGCTTCATTTGATTTTTGATCTTGTGGAACATTTTTCCCAGGACCTTACTATTTATCCTGTACAAGTATTACCGAATTGATATTATGGGGGGAGAGAGAGAGAGAGAGAGAGAGAGAGAGAGAGAGAGAGAGAGAGAGAGAGAGAGAGAGAGAGAGAGAGAGAGAGAGAGAGAGAGAGAGAGAGAGAGAGAGAGGGGGGGGGGGGGGTGCGAGGATGTTGGTCTATAATTATATACTAGTAGCAGGGGTACCCGGCGTTGCCCGGGTACTACCACCACTACTACTACCATAATCACCATCATCAATCACTACTACCACAATCATCACAATACTACTACTACCATAATCACCGGCCTCGATCTCCCTGTGCCTCATTAAACGGCGACCTCGATTTCGGCCGCTAAATGACCTACGATTTTGGATCTGACCTCATCCGTACCCCCATTTTGGGTGGCTGCGAACAACTTTCGTTCCATACACCTTTTCGATCAGAGGCCTCCTTCTGCCCCAAACGGCAATTTTTTTCATTTTTTTTTTTTCATTTTTTTTCTTCAATTTCGGCCTCGAAACGACCTCCGATCGTGGCCTCGCCCCCTCTATGACCTGACCCAGGTCAATTGACACCCACATGCAAAGTTTCAGCTCCCCAGGTCCAAAACTGCGGCCGTCTATTAAGAACAGACACACACACAGACAATCGAAATTACTATATAGATGTGACAGGCAGGTTTGTGACAGAGAGAGAGAGAGAGTTACATAGAGTTACATATATACACAGACTACACAGACCTTGCGGTTTCTACATAGGTAGCCCGGACTTAATGCTAAAATAGAATTTGCTACAAATTGGAAGGCAAGAATAGCAAAGCAGAAGGCTCTCTCCCCACCCACATATTTATATATATAATTATTTATATATATATATATATATATATATATATATATGTATATATGTATAT
>CM064488.1:16356134-16491134 GCA_032716605.1 Paralithodes platypus | reverse complement strand
ATGAAGATTCCGAGAGACAGAACCGAGCGAGGTACGTGGAGAGTAAGAGGGTGGTGAAGAGAGTAGTGAAGGAAAGTAAGAGAAGAGTAGATGAGGAATTTGGAAGGAATCTGAGTGTAAAATGGAGGGAGAGTAAGAAACTGTTCTGGAAAGAAGTCAAGAAAGTTAGGGAAGGTAGCAAGGGAAACAGTAAGGGTGTGAAAGATAAGAATGGGAGAATGCTAGCCGAGAGAAGCAAGAGAGAGTCGAAAGATGGAGGGAGTACTTCAGTGAGTTGCTAAATGAAAGGAATGAAGAGCCAGCAAACATAGCTGGATATGGTATGGGAGAAGAAGAGAAGTAGTGGAGGAGGAGGTGGGGATCAGGAGGTCAGAAGTGTGGGAAGCCATGAAAAGAGTGAAGTTGGGGAAAGCACCAGGAACAGATGGAGTGTGTGGGGAAATGTTGAGGTATGGTGGTGAGATAGTGATAGAATGGGTATGGAAAATGTACAAACTAGCATGGGAGAAGGGGAGTGCACCCGATGACTGGAAGACTGGCATAATAGTCCCCCTATATAAGGGCAAAGGGGAAAGAGGAGTGTGTGGTAACCACCGAGGAATATGTCTTCTAAGCGTAGTAGGGAAGGTATACAGTAGGGTAGTGATTGAGAGAGTGAGAGTGAGAACGGAGAAATGGATAGGCGACGAGCAGGGAGGTTTTAGGAAGGGAAGAGGATGTGTAGATCAGATTTTTACCCTGAATTGTGTTGTGGAGAAGTATCTGGAGAAGAAACAAAAGGTGTATGTTGCCTTTATGGACTTGGAGAAGGCCTATGACAGAGTGGATAGAGAAGGTTTGTGGAAAGTACTTAGAATATACGGAGTAGAGGGCAAGTTGCTGAAAGCAGTGAAGAGCATGTATGAGGGTGCAAAGGCGGCAGTACGTGTGGAGAGTGAGCAGAGCGAGTTCTTTGACCTGAATGTTGGTTTGAAACAGGGGTGTGTGATGTCCCCGTGGTTGTTTACTGTATATATGGATGGAGTCATGAAAGAAATACTATCAAGAGCAGTGAATGTTGGTGTATCGCTGAAAAGGGAGGGAATTGAGTGGAAGCTACCTATACTGCTGTTTGCGGATGATACAGTTCTGATGAGTGATAATGAATGGGAGTTGCAGGGTCTGGTAAATGAGTTTGGAAACAGTGTGCGAAAAACGGAATTTGAAGGTAAATACGGGGAAGAGCAAGGTTATGGTCTTCGAAAGGGGTGAAGTCACAGAGTGTGAGGTGAAGCTGAACGGTCAGGCTATGGAGATCGTCAACTCTTTTAAGTATCTGGGCAGTGTGTTGAGTAAAGATGGGACTATGGATGAAGAGGTGCGGGAGAGGGTACAACAGGGGAAGAGGGTTGTAGGAACGCTAAAAGCAGTAACAAGAAATAGGGTGGTCAGTATGGAAGTGAAGAAGTCCTTGCATGACAGTGTGGTAATCCCGACACTGACTTACGGAAGCGAAGCATGGACGTTGGTGAGAGACTCAGACCAAGAGTGAGAGCAGTGGAAATGAATTACTTAAGGAGTTCGTGCGGAGTTACATGGAGGGATAGACAGACTAATGAGGAAGTAAGAAGGAGGTGTGGTGTGGAGGTAGATGTGCTGGAAAGTGTGAAAAGGAACAACTTGAGATGGTTCGGCCATATGGAACGTATGGAAAGCGAGAGAATGACTAAGAGGGTGTACGAGAGCGAGGTGGAGGGACAGAGGGGGAGAGGTAGACCGAATATGAGGTGGAAGGATGGAGTGAGGAACTACATGAACGAAGGCGGTGCTGGTTGGGGGGAGGGGCGTCGACTGACTGGGGACAGAGGTGCATGGGGGCGGTTCGTTCGTGGCCACCCCTTCGGGGATCACGGCGTCAGGCAATAGATAGATAGATAGATCTTTTTAAATCAATTATCAAATTTCATATAACGATATATACTGTATATGTTTTAGTTACTCATTTGCAAGGTCAAGCATTCACACATATAAATATACATTCGAACTAGCCAAAATTATACTGATATCTACTGATTGCGGTCACAAACTTGCATTCAATTCCGTTCATGCATTTTGAAGATAATACGATGTTAAATTTTAGGGTTTACACTCCTAGGCCCTCACTTACGATCATTGAATCATCATCAGTGTTTGTGTGTGTGTGTGTGAGTATTTTGTGTGTGTGTGTGTGTTTGTGGGTGTGTGTGTGACCAATATGCTTCACAGTAATCATTGTTTAGAATCGACCAACAAAATCTCATGGTCATGTTGATTTTTTTTTTCTTTTTCGGGCAGGGAAGGGGGGGGGGGGGGGAGGGGGCGTGATCGAATTTGGTTAAAATATATCGATTTATATTTGTGTACGAAAACAAGGGACTGACGGACTCTTATGCAAATCTATCCATTGTAATTGTATTTATCTTGCCTACAAACAGGCAGACGAACAAATAAGCAAACAGACAGCGACAATCACAAGATATCCACAAATATATTTTACCTGCGATCATAAAAATGTCATAGTAAAGATTCACGTGTGCAATTTCTCTCTTTCTCTCTCCCTGATGCTGCCACTTAGTAACAAACTAGCGGTGTCCAGACGCTTGTCAGGCAAGATAGGCTGGGTCAGGTTTTTGCATGAGAGAGAGAGAGAGAGAGAGATAATGCACACGTTAATGTTTACTATGACATTTTTATTATCGCAGGTAAACTATATTTGTGGATATCTTGTGATCGTGGTTGTCTCTTTGCTTATTTGTTTGTCTGCCTGTTTGAAAGCAAGATAAAAACAAGAGAGAGAGAGAGAGAGAGTGTGCGGGGGGAGGGGGGGGGGGATGCTGAGTCTGTATCTTACGATCTCACAAGGGAGAGTGGTGCAAAACTTGAGCATATATTTCCAATTTTGGTTGTCGAAATTGAAAGGAATATACCGCTATCACTTCACCTATAATCAACGGTATATTATAGACCTGATGTTTTATGATATATATATATATATATATATATATATATATATATATATATATATATATATATATATATATACTGTGTAGAGGCTATATATTTTTGTTTTATTTAGTTACTGTGGGTATGTGAGGTCCAGTAGTTTATGAATTATTTTTGTATTTTAATTCGGCAACCTAATTTTGTTTACCCTCAATAGACTCAAATGTGGCTAGCTCGTTTTGTTGGTGGGAAGTTGAAAAGGTGAATTGATGTCGAACGGATGGGTGATTCTACGTGGCTGAGTGAAACGTTCCCAACATGTGTGTGTGTGTGTGTGTGTGCGGGGGGGGGGGGGGGTGTGTACATGGCTGTCTGTGTGTGTGTATTTGCGCGCGTGTGTGTGTGTGTGTTCTGGCTTTGTTTGCTTTACCATTATTTTCCAGATTTGTGATCTCGGATATAGCTACTAAACGCACTGCATAGAATGATGACAAACAATTTCATGATATGTGTAGAATGTGACTGGTAATTAAACTGACATCCGAACATTCTAAATTATGACAAAATAAATACAGTAGCGTCACAACAGGTAAAGCACAGTTACGTTGTCGCTGGCGGCAAGTTAATTACTAACCCGTTAACTTCCGTACACTAGGGGTCAAAATGAGGTACCAGGAAAATATTGTAGGTATTATACTGTATGTTAAACGGCAAATGAAGCTGTTATCGTGTTAAGGGATATATATATATATATATATATATATATATATATACCGGTATATATATATATATATATATATATACAGTATATATATATATATATATACAGTATATATATATATATATATATATATATATATATATATATATATATATATATTATATATTTACATACTTAATTCTATTTTTCCCAGTTCCTCCTAAGGCATCCATCAAATTTAAAAAGTACCCCAAAAATATATTTGTGCATTTTTCGGCAAAAATATGCCCTGACCGAAGGCCAGTTTCTTCTTAACTGCAGTGTCGCTATTGCTCGCCAGGAAAGAATCGACACCTAAATAGCACGATAGATCTGAATATCAACAAACTAATGGGGCGAAAGGTCATAAAATCACCACAGAAATAGGGTGAATGTCTGGGAATCATAATTCTAATGGGCCTCAATATTAAAGAGAAGGGGGTCCAGAAAAACACCCTAAAACAATTTCCCTCTAGTCTTTTCCTGATCAACAATCCCCTAATATATCTGAACAAAACTGTTGTCAGAATGTTCCCCTGGTGTGTTAAGGGGTGGCTCTGTTTTGTGGTTTGTTTTATTTTTTCTGGATCCCCTTCTTTTTCATGTTTAGGTTCAACAGTTTTGACATTTTAAGACGTTCGCCATATTACCTTGGCGATATCAAAATCTTTCTCCTAATTTTGTTGTCAATATTGAGACCTGTCGTGCCATTTACGTGTCGATATTTTTTCCTAGAGAGCGATAGCGAGCCTGTTCTTAAGGAGGAACCGGTCTTCGGCCGGGAGATTTCTCTACCGAATAATGAACAAAATTATCTCAAAGGCGGGTCTCGGGGGTGTTGTTGTGTTTTTAAGTGTGATGGGGTGTCTAGGGAGTAAAGCTAATAAATTAATAAATTAATAAAAAATCAAAATAAATAAAATAAACAAACACATTAATATGTAAAATTTTCAAACTAAACAAATCAAAACTGGGACAAAGACAATATAAAGTCAAATTAACTTATCAAAATCGAAAATCGCTATGTGGAAACAACGCTTACTAAAATAAAATTTATGAAATAAAAGAACACAATCTACCACATAGGGTGTACATTACTACATGAACAAGTTAATCTGTTTCCCAAGCAAACCAATCGCACACATAACAACGTACCATCGTCACGTTCAAGGAATTAATCAATTTGGGAAGTCCGGGACGTTCTAGTAAATTTGACTAAACTCTGCATGAATAAAGAAACTACATGTCAAATGTTAAATGTTCTATTAAAATCAAATTTGCAACATGACAAGACATTAACAATAGTACAAAATACAAAACTCCTTTCCTTGTTGGTTCCATACCCCCATCACAACCCTCCCATTTTCTCTCCGACCCCAGAACTACACCCACCCTCCCTTCTCTCGTTCTCACCCAGCTACTTCTGGACCTCACCAATTGCATGTATTCTGAACAACTAATGAAGGAATGCAATGTATCATAGGTAGAGTTAAGTATGAGCTTTACTAAATTTGAAAGCAAGCGAGAGAGAGGGAGAGGGAAGGGGGTGGAGGGGTGGAGGGGAAGGGAATGTTCGACGAAACCCTTACATACGATTCGAGTGATTCCTACTGACACATTTAGGCCTACCATTGAAACCTGAAAGTTTCATACCGATTCACTGATGGTTTAATACTGTTGAACTATCATACTCTAATAAAACTGCCAAACTAACCCACGCGGAGTAGTATTTACTTTTCATCGTTGTAATGGCTCAGGCTTGGCTACGTAACAAGCTTGAGACAACGAGGACCGTCTGTGTCAATTCCTCCATGAGTCTCTCCCATCAATAAACACACAAAATAAACCATTCAATTATTTAGAATTATTTCTTTGTATAACATTATTTAATACTAATACTTATTAGCACCATATACAAGAACTAAACATTTGCTTAATAATTTTCACCACAAACCTCACTGCTGCCAGACAATTCAAGACTCATTAAGTGTAAACAGCCAATTTGCCAATACATGCTATGAATTATTGCCGAGAATGTGCCCCGTGAGTCGGCCATGTGACTTTATTACACGTGAATTCAACACTCTTAACATAGCTATCTACCCAATCATTAGGCCATATTGCTTTCCTAATTGACCATAATATAAAACTACTCTATATAAACGGGACATGAACTACCCTTGGGCAAGGAAATATAGTTTTTGAAAAAAGCCTCCAGCTTTGAAAATATTACTTGATTTAAACAGGCTAAATAATCCTGAAGGGTTGATAACCAATATATATGCCCTATTTTTACTGACTATCCCTAGGGCACTCTTACGCTCATCTATCCATTAGGGTGGGTCTTATTTTAAAGTTCCCTTTCTCTCAACATTTACGTTCACCCATACATTAGGGAAGGACTTATTCATATTGTCACCTTACTAGTGAAGCAGATAAGTGAAACAATCGTTCAAATGGTGATGCAAGCATGACATTTTGGTACAGGTATTCTTCAAAGCTCACTTTCAAAGCACATACCGCTGGCCACGCAAAAATTCAATATGGCGACCATTTTTCAAGATGGCCGACACATCTGTTATGGGTCAGTTAATTGAAAGAAAAAAAGACATGAATACTGTCCAATTCATTTTTTTTGGCTCTAACGTGGTAAGTGAAGGTAATTTTGTCCAAAGCAGTTGCATATTAGACTTTAATTAAGATGGCGTCCAAGATGGCCGCCATTAACCCGAGGAGGCCGGATTTTTTTGGCGATTTTCGGTAGTGTTTATGGCTTAATAGCTAATCAAAGAATAAAGATAGAGAAATGAGTCATAAACCACGTGAGAGAGGTCACTTTCAGCTTTTGTCTCGTAAAAAAATTCAGCTCTATAGGCCCAGTAGTTACTGAGATATTGCTTGTTATCGTGAGGTAACTTTTCTGTGATTTTCCGTGTTTACGCACCTTTGCCATAGTGAAATTTCCTTAAACCCATTGTGTTGACATCACGATAGTTTGGTGATATTGGAACTCAGTGAAAATTACCGCAAAAGTACCGTGACGTCATACAAGTAAATAGCAGCCATCAGCAGGCTATTTAAAGGCTATTTAAAGCCGTGCTATTTGAGTAGTGTATCGGCCTTCTGGGGTTAAAGACAAATTTTGTGATATCTTGGCTATTAGTAGAGCTAGACAAATGATTTTTTCATCTAATCCTACATTTTTGAGGTCAGAGAATTAGAAAGACTTGTCACATTATTAACTCATCAGGGTCATAAGTAACTAGACAAAGTGAAGGAAGATTATATCGTAGGAAACGGCCTAATTCACACCATTTATACATATCCATTGAGTACAAATAACATTAGTAAAAATACCATAGAATCAAAGACTCACACCTCACATTTGCAAGTGCACAGAGCTGTACAGGAGAGACCCAGCCTGTAGCACTTGCACCTGCCACGACAGTCTGATTTACAGCCACATTTGGTCAGCTGTTCGCAACTCTTGGCTATGGGGGAGTTGGCTGTCCAGAAGACGTGCCATTCTTCACCAACCTTCTGCCATCCCCAGTCAGCAGGACTCTCTGCTTCTGGTTGACACTGGGTTGCTTGGGCCCAAACACAACCAGCCTGGAAGACAGCTCGTCTAGTGTGCTGAAGCAGAGCTGCTCTTGTTGGTGGAATGGCCTCATAAGGCCTCTGTTTTCTGGCAAACATGTCAAGCCTGGCCTCATCCACAGTGGTAGCAGTGCTGGACCTGTCATACATCAGTATGACAAACCTTTCCAGTATCTCCAGGTCACCATCTTCCACTGTAAGAGGGTACTGGCTCAGCTTGGAGAAGACAGGGGAGGCCTCTGGACAAACATCCCATGTCTGCCAGGCAGTTTTCTTTCCCTTGTTACGGAAGGCTGAAACAGTGTCACACCCTGTGAAGCCATGAAAGAATAACATGCCTTTAGCCTTCTGCCCCATACAGCGATACAGGCCATGCACACTGATCTAGCGCCGGCTTTGACCGTGACCAAATGCCACCCATAACTGCTCTAGCCCCAAACTCTGAAGGGCTGGAAAGGCACTCACTGCAATGACCACAACATCTGTATCATTTGCCTTGACCATGATGGCTTTGCTCCCATGTTCTGCAGCATATTTGGCATGCACAAAGATGCGGCTGTCAGCTTCCTCATGAGAGCACTTGTCCAGTCCTTGAAGACCAGTTTCATGAGTGCTGAGGACTGCAGATCCCTTTGTGACAATTACCAAGTTTGGTGCAGACATTTGGGCAACCCTGTCTGCCAGGAACTGGAACAACTCCGTCTTGTTGTCATTATGCCTAAGGAAGTTATGCCAATTGGATGGAATGCTGTTCTTGTTTGTCACCTTGCGTCTTCCTCTCTGGCCACGTTGAGACCTGGTCTCGGCTTTGAGGCTGGATGGGTTGTACACATCAAAGACAAGATGTGTTGTCTTGTACTTCGTAGCATAGCTGTGAATAAATGGCAGGAAGTCCAGAGTTGCATAGCCCTCAAAGGTCTTTCCTCTCTTTGGTGGCAAGACATGGACCAAAGCAGACCCATCTACAATCAGGACATCGGTCTCTGGTTCTTCGTCTGTTGATGTAACATGAGTCTCCAAGATAGAGGTCAGTTGAGACTTCTGGCAAGTGTACAGCCTTCCACCCTCACTCAGTGCAGCTGGGAATGCCTGATTCTCATGCTGGAAGAACTCCTGCAGATCACACTGTCTGCTCTGACAGGAGATGAACAGCTTTGAGAAGAGCTTGTAGTCCTCCTTCAGAAGCTTCTGCTTTGAGTGCTTAATAGGAGCAGATTCTTGCCTGAAGAAGTCAGTTTTGTTCCTCTTGATTGACTCATAGAAGGAAATAGACGGCATCTATGCCGTCACCTTCATCAAGCCTTGTTGGATCCACGATCAATGGCATTTCCTGGATTTCATGAAACATCGGTATGTTGGTAGCCAGCATGGCATAACCGTCATGTTCAAGGGAATAATGGGTTCTAGGTGATGTTAAATCTTCACCTATTTTGTCTTTCTGGCAAAGACAACATTTTGACCAGTCAGTTTGTCTTATGGGAAAAATGGATTTTGAATCTGCCATTTTGCTTTCTGATTAAGGCCGAGGTATATCCTTTTACCACCTTAACGAAATTACACACACATTACTTAATGGGATACAACTAGGTTCTACCGGGTGACCTACACCTAGCCCGATCATTCATCCAGTGCCATTTAATTCCTGTGTGATCTGTACACCATCCAGGTAAGTACATGAGCAAGTCATGTATAGCCCCCTTACCCTTGGCTCGGCTCTCCCGCGCTGGCACACCCTGTCATTTCAGGTGCGGCTATCTAACTCTATCTACTAACTACCAACTACTGTCTAGTAGCTAATTGATATGGGGCTGTTAGAAAGCATTTGGGACACTAAATTAAACTACACTACAACTTATAGTATAGTACAGTAAAATAAGCTGACACTGAACCCCATGCTGAGTTGCACAGCAGCAATGTTACCAGTGTGCCCTGGTTGTGTGTTGACATCACTCTATTATATTTGCAAGATCTCATCACTGCCTCAGTCCTTACTAACAAATGTGAAAATGGCTCCATTGGATTATCTGACCCAAAGAATGTATGTGCACACCACAAATCATGTATATATGTTCAGTAGTTGCTTAGATATGAACATATGAAATTAATGGACGCCATCTTGGATGCCATTCTAAAATTTCAATTATAGACTATGACAATGATTAAAACAGTGCTTCTCATTAGCAGAGCGAGTTCTTTGACCTGAATGTTGGTTTGAAACAGGGGTGTGTGATGTCCCCGTGGTTGTTTACTGTATATATGGATGGAGTCATGAAAGAAATACTATCAAGAGCAGTGGATGTTGGTGTATCGTTGAAAAGGGAGGGAATTGAGTGGAAGCTACCTATACTGCTATTTGCGGATGATCCAGTTCTGATGAGTGATAATGAATGGGAGTTGCAGGGTCTGGTAAATGAGTTTGGAACAGTGTGCGAAAAATGGAATTTGAAGGTAAATGCGGGGAAGAGCAAGGTTATGGTCTTCGAAATGGGTGAAGTCACAGAGTGTGAGGTGAAGCTGAACGGTCAGGCTATGGAGATCGTCAACTCTTTTAAGTATCTGGGCAGTGTGTTGAGTAAAGATGGGACTATTGGTGAAGAAGTGCGGGAGAGGGTACAACAGGGGAAGAGGGTTGTAGGAACGCTAAAAGCAGTAACAAGAAATAGGGTGGTCAGTATGGAAGTGAAGAAGTCCTTGCATGACAGTGTGGTAATCCCGACACTGACTTACGGAAGCGAAGCATGGACGTTGGTTGAGAGACTCAGACCAAGAGTGAGAGCAGTGGAAATGAATTACTTAAGAAGTGCGTGCGGAGTTACATGGAGGGATAGACAGACTCATGAGGAAGTAAGAAGGAGGTGTGGTGTGGAGGTAGATGTGCTGGAAAGTGTAAAAAGGAACAACTTGAGATGGTTCGGCCATATGGAACGTATGGAAAGCGAGAGAATGACTAAGAGGGTGTACGAGAGCGAGGTGGAGGGACAGAGAGGGAGAGGCAGACCGAAAGAGAGGTGGAAGGATGGAGTGAGGAAGTATATGAACGAAGGCGGTGCTGTATGGGGGGAGGGGCGTCGACTGACTGGGGACAGAGGTGCATGGGGGCGGTTCGTTCGTGGCCACCGCTTCGGGGATCACGGCGTCAGGCAATAGATAGATAGATAGATAAGTTATTTTACTATCGATATTACTATTAGGGAAAGGAAAGTTTATTACGTTAAAATTAAAATAATCAACTTTGTGATATACTTTAAGTATGCACTGTTCATTAACAATCTCTATATTTATATCAAGAACATTTTCAACTTCATCATTTACTTTACCTTGTGTGAGGGGAATGGAATTAGGATAAACAAGTTTATCAACTTAATCAAAATTTGACAAATTGCAAACGAGAATATCATCAATATATCTACTATTATTACTTAACAATTTAGCAAGTGCCAATTTTTCTGGGATTTTATTTTTCTTGCTACTGTCAACTAAGTCTTTTGTATATTTAAATTCTAAAGCAAGCCAGAATAAACCTGCAATTAAAGGGCTAGCATTTCCATCCATAGGAATTCCTAAAATTTGCTTGAAAATGTAAGGCCCGAGTCTAACATAAGTATTGAAAAGGAGTAATTTATGAGCATTTTTAAGTTTAGTACTATCAAAATATACTGAACTAGTGGGAGTAGAAAGTGATGCATTATTAAAATATGAATAAACATTTATGAAATAATTACCATTCCTAACGAATCTGTCAAAGCGCATATCTATAATAAAGCAAAGTTCTGAACATACTAAATCTAAATGGCAAATTGGTATACAAAGTATATATATAAATGTTTTCCCTCAAGTATATGTATTCACTTGTAACTGTAGGTAATTTTGTAAACGACTGTACTACACCTGAGTCCCAGTGCCACCGTAACAACGGAAGTATATAACACTACACGAACTGAATGTTGATAATAGTTACAGTCTACGGTCACTTCGCTTATGGGTTACTTTGCTCATAGTCAGAGATACGTCGACCGTACTGAAGGCCTTTCGCCCAATCTGTTTTGTCAATTGTAAGACTTTTCGCGCTATTTAGGTGTCGATTTTGTTCCTGGCGAGCGAAAGCGAACCTGTAATTTACGAGGAACCGGCCATCGGCCAGGACACTTTTCTACCAACAAATGTATCTCGAAGGGGTGGGTGGGTGGGGGGGGGGGGGGGTTCTCGGGGATGCTTTTTAAGTGTGGTGGATGTCTTGGGAGTAAAGTAACTAAATAAATACATAAATACATACATACATACATACATACATAAACAAATATATGAACAAATTCCCTTAAGCATATGTTTTAACTTATAACTGTACGTAATTTTGTAACCTACTGTACGTCTGAGTCCCAGTGCCACCGTAACAATGGAAGTATATAACGCTACGCGAACGGAATGTTGATAATAGTTACGGTCCACGGTCACTTCGTTCATGGGTTATTTTGCTCGTAGTTAGAGATACTTCGACCATTACCGGCCCTATATCTGTAGACTGTGTACTGGCCTAGCCTAAACGTAACCCTTTCTGTACCAGCGACGTGTGTTATATTACATTCTAGTTACATTTAGACGATTTTACGCAACTCAGGAAAGATGTGTGCTAGTTAAAAATGTTGATTGAGATAGTTCGAAGCCGTATAATTGCCAGAGATCCTTCCTAAGCTGAACAAAATCGGTTAGTAGTAGCGAAAATATAATTATAATAAATGACGGTTAATCATGGGTTTATCTAACGTAATTATACCGCCCTAATGGGTTAATACGATCTCAATAAACCCTCTGAATAACATAGGTCCTTCTGAAACTTCATGAAATCGTCTAAATTTAGCCAGAATTAAAGATTAAAAGACGTTATGGTGCTGAAGGGGTTAACTAACTTAATCTAACCAAACTGAATGTAATGGAATCTGACAGCCACAACACAACCATAGCTTTATTATAGATTAGAAATCATAAATTGTCATAACTGACGATAAACTTTGAATAAATCACATCAAGTTTGAGGGACATTAACTGAGGGCGAAACAACCTGATGGGAAATATATAATGGATTATGTAAGTCATGTGTAACAGTGATATAAGCGCATTGCCATTGTCATTTATACAACAATCTCCAGTTATCGCTATGCACACATTTAATAACCTACATCTTAAGGGGGGGACCTGATTTTCTTCTCTCCTGTTCTCTCTTTCTCTGGCTTGTATCCATTCGGCCCCATTCAGCATATTGTTTTAGACGTTTATCCCCCTGCAGGTGTCGATTTCTTCCTAGCGAGCGAAAGCAAGCCAGCATTATATGAAGAAGTCCGGCTTCGCCGGAGAAATGTTTGTATCGAAAAATGATTTTGTTTAGCCTGCTGTCAAACCAAGTTAAATAAATATGCTAGCTCGCTACCGCTCGCATGGAAAAACTCGACACCTGGATGGGGATAAATGTTTTAAAACAGTAGACTGAATGAGGCCGAATGGATACAATCCAGAGAGAGAGGGGGAGAGACAGAAAAAAAACGAGGTGGGCCCCCGATAACAGTTTAATTCTAGTTTAGGACAAGTCACATATTACTAGAATATTACCGAATTAAGGGAGATATGTACATGCGTGTGTGTGTGTGTGTGTGTATGTGTGTGTATGTGCGTGTGTGTAATACATTTGAATTCAAAACTTAAAGAAAGAACACGGAAAACATATCAACACATTTTGCCAGCCCCATGGCAACCAAATCATTATTATCCATTATTTTTCATTAAGTTTTAGTGTGCAAATCATATACACCCTAAAATTTAAAAAAAATTGTATATACTACACCCTACTTAATCATAGGACTGGGCAGTCACCTCATAAATTTAAATTATATATCAATGAAGAACACTCTATTTATATTCTTAGAAAAAACAAATATATATATATATATATATATATATATACTTATATATATACTTTTTTTTCTCACTCTTTATTATTCATCAGGATTGTTATATTCCAATATATAATATTTGCACGGTATAATATTTGCTGGAGTGCGAATACATTGCCAGACTAAATGTGGGGCAAGCAAATATGTATTCTCAGAAATGTTATCAACTCTGCGTAAGCAGAGTTTGGTATCGCCCCCCCGTATAGTGGGTACCACACGAAAAAAATGTCTGTCGTCGTCGTCGTCGTCGTCGTCGTTGTCCGTCTGTCTCGGAACTCCTCCTAGACTGTTGGACGGATTTTCACCAAATTTCACACAAACATTTGTTGCGTAAATGCAAAAGTCAGTCAAAAAAGATTTTTCAATTTATGCAATAGTTATGATTTTAGGTCCAAAATAAGGTCCCCCCCCCCCCCCTCCCCACACAACACTCCCGGAAACACCCCCCCCCCCCCCCCCCCCAGCAATGATGGCGTTCTGTGAGCGAAAACATTTCGCTATGCATTTGCTAGGTTAAGTTAGTTTAGTTGGCATTAGAAGTGATGGTAGTAATAATTGGATTTATGGTGATAGTAGTGATAATGGCGATAATTGTAGTGATGATGGTTGTAGTTGTATTGATGATGATGACAGTAGTGATGATGATGACAGTAGTAGATATGATGGTGACAGTAATGATGGTCATAATAGTAGTGATGATGGTGACAAGTAATGATGATAGTTGTAGTGATAATAATGACAGTAGTGATGATGGTAGTGACGATGGTGTGAGTAATAGTGATGATGGTGAGTAGTAGTGAGGATGGTGAAATTTGTAGTGATGACGATAGTTGTGGTGATGAAGTTCATAGTAATGGTGATGATGGCAGTAGTAGTGATGTTGGTGACAGTAGAATAAATGATGGTAATATTTGTGACAGTAGTAATGATGATGGTTATAGTAGTAGTGATGATGTTAACAGTAGTAATGATGATTGTAAGATGGTGGTGATGATATTAGTAATGATGGTTGATAGTTGTAGTATCAATGATGATAGTAGTGATTAAGATGCTAGTGACAATGGACAGTGATGATGGTGAGAGTAGTAGTGATAATTGTAATTGTAGTAGTGATGATGATCATAGTAATGGTGATGATGACAGTACTCGTGATGATTGTGGCAGTTGTAGTGATGATGGCAGGTGTAGTGATGATGGCAGTAGTAGTGATTATGTTGATTGTGATTGATGATGGTATTAGTAGTGATGATGGTAACCCATCGCAGAGTTGGGTATGCCGTTTTGATTTTGGGCAAAACGGCACGTCTACTTTATTATTATGAAGGCAACAATGTATACAAGATTTCAAGTCTATTAATAACTCCGAGAAGAAACGAATATATCTATACAACCAAAATTGCCATACATGCAAAGGTATACCTGGAGGCCCGAGCAACTTTTGAAACATTATAAAAACTGTTCATTTAAGATCTGTAACGATAATGTGTAAGTACAATGAGGGAACCCCATGTGTGTGTGTGTGTGTTTATGCTTTTTTTTTCTATGTGAGTGAAGGAGACAAAGGCAGAACTGCCTGTAGCGAGTGCCTCCCCCAGAGTTGAAAGAGTGACAGGGCCAAAATCAAGGGTCGTTCGAGCCAAAATGCCTGGACACACGGAGTTTGAAGCAATATAAGTTATAGGAAGAGGGAAAGACTGATTCTGGGAGAAAGTTCCAGAGCTCAGCCGTTGAATAGAAGAAAGACTGAGAGTAACGTTTCACTCCTGGGTTGGAGAGTTGCAAAAATTAGGGATGGGATTGTCTTGCAAGACAGGTACCACGTATCCTACGTAGAGGAGGTGGTGTACACTGAGAGAGCTCTGAGGAACACTGCTTATTATAGTAGCGATACAATAGCGAGAGAGATGCAACATTGCGGTGAAAACTGAAAAGAGAGAGATTGAAGAGAGTTGGTGAGTGGACGGGAGTTAATAATGCGAAAGGCCTATATGGGGCGTTCTGGAAAACTAATTGAGTAGTGTAAGGTAGAGTCGTCTGTGTATGAATGGATGGGACTGGAGATACAGTTGGGAAAATCATTTCTAAAAATTAGGAAGATAATGGGAGATAGGAGAAAGCCCTGAGGAACACTGGAGTTGATAGGATGAGGAATTGATCGATGGTCGTCCACAACCGCAGCTATGGAACGGCCGGAAAGGAAATTAGAGACAAAGGCACAGCTGAGGGGATAGAAACCGAAGGAGGGTAGTTTAGAAATTAAAGATTTGTGCCAGACTTTATGGAAAGCCTTTGATATGTCTAGTGCAATAGAAACGGTCTCACTGAAGTCCCAAAAGGAGGATGATCAAGAGTTAGTAAGATATGAAAGAAGATCACCAGTAGAGCGACCCTTAAGGAAGCCATACTGGCGATCTGAGAGTAGATTATGAGAAGAGAAATGCTTAAGAAAATTGAAATTAAGAATAGTTTTAAAAACTTTAGAGATGTAAGAGATGAGAGAAATTGGACGGTAATTGGAAGGTTGAGAGCGGTCGCCCTTCTTTGGGACAGGTTGAATGAGATCAAACTTCCAGCAAGAAGGGAAGACGTTAGAGGAGAGACAGAGACGAAAGAGTTTGCCTAGGCAGGGAGTCAGCACGGAAGCACAGTTTTTGAGTACAACAGGAGGAACACTATCCGGTCCGTACGCCTTCTTAATATTAAACCCAGAGAGGGTAGAAAGTACATCTTTAGAGTATATTAAGATATTAGGCATAAGTAGGAGAGGGAGGCATAGCACCGGAATCATCCAAGGTGGAGTTTCTAGCAAAAGTTTGAGCGAAGAGTTCAGCTATGTCAGGGGAAGAAGTGATGGTTGTGCCATCAGAGTGGAAAAGGGTAGGGAAAAACGAGGAAGAAAATTGGCATATAAACTATTATAATCCTTGGTGCCGACGAACTCATCAATCCGACTTTATATTGAATGCAACCCTCTATTATTCATCGGGATTGTTACACTCCAACATATAATATTTGCACAGTGTAATATTTGCTGGAGTGCGAATACATTACCAGACTAAATGTGGGGGCAAACAAATATATATTCTCAGAAATGCTATTATTATGCATCCAACAATGTATACAAGATTTCAAGTCTATTAATAACTCGGAGAAGAAAAAACATATATCTATACACCCAATATTAGCATATGTGAAGGTAGCTGAAGCAACTTATGTAAAAATTTGAATACTATTCGTTAGGATCCGTATCGATAATGTGTAGTGTAAGTACAAATAGGGAACCCCGTGTGTGTGTGTGTGTGAATGTGTAAGTTATTGGATTATTGAATTCACAACCTAGATAGGCTAATGTAAATAGTAAACGTATTTAAAGGTGTATTCAAAAACTGTTCTTCCGTGCTGACTCCCTGCCTAGTCAAACTCTTTCGTCTCTGTCTTTCCTCTGTCGTCTTTCCTTATTGCTGGAAGTTTGCTCTTATTCAAATCCTGGTCAGGATACCTCTCTCCCAACCAATCTTCACTTGCACCTCATCCCATACTGATTATTGTCCATATGTCTCTCTCTCTCTCTCTCTCTCTCTCTCTCTCTCTCTCTCTCTCTCTCTCTCTCTCTCTCTCTCTCTCTCTCTCTCTCTCTCTCTCTCTCTCTCTCTCTCTCTCTCTCTCTCTCTCTCTCTCTCTCTCTCTCTCTCTCTCTCTCTCTCTCTCTCTGGCATGTAAACGATATACTGTATAATCCTTGGCGCCAACGAACTCTTCAATCCGACTTTATATTGAATGCAACCCTATATTATTCATCGGGATTGTTACACTCCAACATATAATATTTGCACAGTGTAGTATTGGCTGGAGTGCGAATACATTACCAGACTAAATGTGGGGGCAAACAAATATATATTATCAGAAATGTTATAATTATGCATGCAGCAATGTATACAAGATTTCAAGTCTATTAATAACTCCGAGAAAGAAAAACATATCTATGCACCCAAAATTGCCATATGCGAAAGTAGCTGGAGGCCCGAGCAACTATGTAAAATTTGGAAACTATTCGGTTAGATCCATATCGATAACATATAAGTACAACGAGGGGATCCTGAAGCTTATATTACATGTAGTATTAGTTCCGTTATTTATCCTATTCATTCATGTATTCCTTTATTTATTCATAGCATTTTCGTTCAGCTCAGTGGTAGTTTTCCATCGTATTTCGGTAAGCTGTATATTTAGATTACCTTATCAGTTTGTGTTCGTCCTTTTTGTCTCGGTAACCTTTATATTTAGACAAGCTTATTATCTAGCTTTTCTGCCTCGTCCCAATAAACTGTATACTTATAATATCATATTAACTAACCTTTTTCCAAGTTTCAGCAAACTGTATGTTTAGGCTTGATTATTAAGGAGGTTTTGTTTTGCCTGGTATTCATATTGTTTCGGTACACCATATATATATATATACTGTATATACCGGTAATATATACTTTATTTTATATTTATTTTCCCTTGTATTGGAATGTCATAAGTATGAATTCGCTTACTCAATAATTGTGTGCACTTATGTTTTCTACTAAAATTGTATTTCGGTATATTCAGTATATACCAATTCATGTAAATGTATTAACTTTGACTCCTTTTATCATTTGTTTTGTCTTCATATTCTTCCAGCCTAATATATTATTTGTATTCATTACCTTCATGTGTATTTACATTGTGTGCACTATATCTTTTGTCCTTTCTTACATAATTTATATATATTAGCATAATACCTTTAGCGTATATATTTATATACACTGTATATATATATATATATATATATATATATATATATATATATATATATATATATACTGTATATACTATATATATATATATATATATATAATATATATAATATCTATATATATATATATATATATATATATATATATATATATATATATATATATATACACTTTGCTAGCCTCAGTAAAGTATTTATTTAGATTTAGCTCATTATCTGGTTATGGTCGGAGATGATAGAGGCAAAAGACCCCGTCCCTTTCATTCTCAAATTTCCCACATGCTCCACTTAAGTCTAAACATATTCTCACCCGTAGCATCTAACCAGGCGCCTCTGAATACAGGGGGGGGGGGGGGGGGGAGAGAGGGGAGTTTTCGGCTGCCCAGCATATTTATCGTATTGTTATATTTTATATATATATATATATATATATATATATATATATATATATATACTGTATATATATATTACTTTATTTATTTTTCATCCTACACGTCTATCAAGCTATACAAAATTAAATAATATAGATTAATACAAAAATCACTGGCCTAAGGCCTGTTCCTTCTAAATTACAGGCTTGCCATCGCTCGCCAGGGCAAAATCGACACCTAAATGGCACAAAAGGTCTTAAAATCTCCTAACTAATGGGGCACACGTCTTAAAGTCTCAAAACTAATGAATCGAATCATGAAGGAGATGGGGGTTACAAAAATACCAAGCCTCCCCTTAAGTCTAAACATATTCTCACCCAGGCGCCTCCACTCTCCCTTGCATAAACTGGCCGTCTGATAAACCTCTGATTTTAGCGAGTGGCGCGTTACCTGCTTTTACGCCGAGCCATTTTTTCGCCTCCTTTCGATCTATTGTGCGATCTACTTCATCTTCCGAAAATTGCTTGCGATTTTGGTACCGCCCGCCGGCCATTTTCGCATCGTACCCAGTTGGGGCAGTTCGTATACATGTGGCACCACTGTATCGCATCTGGCTGACTCCCCACACACATACACACATAATTCAAATATCTAATAGTCATCATAATGATTGATTTTTTATATTAAAGAATATGGAGTAGGCTATAATCACTTAGAAAAGTAGGCTTGGAAAAGTTACCAAAAATCGGTAGGGCCAGCTATATATATTTATATGGACTTTGTGCTGCACTTAGTTTCAGTACTACAAAGGCCGCCATCACACTATTTAATTATATACATACACCTTTGGTATTTAGAATAAATTTGCATTGTACATATTGTATATTCCCACATTCTAAATATGCAATGGTATACAATGCCTTGTTAGTGAGAAGCTCAATAATATGCATGAGTGTGTGTGTAGTACACTACATATTGATATGTTGAGATGACAAGACAATGGAGAGCAAGGTTCGAACCCACATGAGCCAAGGAGAAAAAAACTTCGATCTTGTTGAAAATTTAGTTAACTCGTCATTAACTCATCACCTGGAATAAGACCTCCAGACTTCACCACGTTGAAAAATCTATTGTAAAGGATACATAAATCCTACCTGATGAATGAGTAGGATCGTAGGACATTATATAATCTGTATATATATATATATATATATATACTGCATATTATCACAATGGGAAGATACTATTGTTAAGCGATATGAGCTGTATGTAGTTTTGTTACAATGCCCATCGGCACGCTTTGAAAATGTACCCTTACATTTCCAACGTATTTGCATTATGTGAATATTGTTCATATCCAATACATACAATGACAGGTATTGCTTAGTTTAGTGAATAGCTCAATAGGTGGCGTGAAAGAGAGTGCCGTCCAAGATTGCAAGACGAAATAGCGAGACAATGGGAATACAGCTCTTAGATGTCCTAACTAGAACAGACCAGGAAAAGGCAGCCAGTCACCATATGTCTGTGAAGACATAACTACTAATGAACCGGTTGCAAAACTCGTCTGTCTCGTTGTTGCGCTCGCCATTTTGAATGAGACCTCTTGATTTCTTCCTGTTCAATAATTGAATCAGGGCTATGAGCTTATGTTCAGAGGTAAAGTTGGATCAAAATATATATATATATATTGTTTTTTTTTTTTTTTGTCTATGTGATTGAGGGAGGCAAAAGGCATAACTGCCTATAGCGAGTGCCTCCCCCATAGTTGAAAGAGTGACAGGGCCAAAATCAAGGGACGTTCGAGCCAAAATGCCTGGACACACGGAGTTTGAAGTAATTTAAGTCATAGGAAGAGGGAAAGACTGATTCTGGGAGAGAGTTCCAGAGCTCAGCTGTTGAGTAGAAGAAAGTTTGAGAGTAACGTTTCACTCTTGGGTTGCACAGAGTAGGGGTGGGATTGAGTTGCAAGACGGGTACCACGTGCCCTACGTAAAGGAGGTGGTATGCACTGGGATAGCTCTGAGGAACACTGATTATTATAGTAGCGATAGAATAGCGAGAGAGATGCAACATTGCGGCGGAGAGAGAGAGATTGCAGAGAGTTGGTGAGTGGACGGGAGTTAATAATACGAAAGGCCTTCCTTTCAACTTTGTCTAGGAGAGCGGTGTGAGAGGAACCTCCCCACACATGTGAACAATACTCAATACAAGGGCGCACTATGCCCCTGTACAGAGCAAGAAGCTGTGCAGGGGAAAAGAACCCCCTAAGGCGGTTGAGCACACCCAGCTTCTGGGAGGCTGCCTTAGCAAGACTGGTAATATGTTCCTTCCAAATGAGAGCAGAAGAAAAAGAGACACCAAGAATATTGAGAGAAGATGAAGGGTTGATTTTTGTATTGCTGAAGAATAAGGGATAGTCCGCTGGGAGATCCTGACGGGTAGATAGATGGAGAAATTGGGTTTTGGAAGCATTATAGTTAACAAGGTTTTCTCTGCCCCAATTGGAAATAGTATTTAGATCAGAATTTAAGAGTTCTATGGCTTCATTACGTTTGTCGTTGAGGGATTGCTGGCTGGGGCGTTCTGAAAAACTAATGGAGTAGTGTAAGGTTGAGTCGTCTGTGTATGAATGGATGGGAATTAAGGTACAGTTAAGGAGATCATTTATAAAAATTAGAAAGAGAATAGGAGATAGGACAGAGCCCTGAGGAACACCGGAGTTTATAGGGTGAGGAAGTGAACAATGGCCGTCCACATCCGCGGCTATGGAACGGCCGGAAAGGAAATTAGAGACAAAGGCACAGATGGAGGGATAGAAACCGAAGGAGGGTAGTTTAGAAATTAAAGATTTATGCCAGACTCTATCGAAGGCTTTCGATATGTCTAGTGCAATAGAAAAAGTCTCACCGAAGTCCCGAAAGGAGGATGACCAAGTGTTAGTAAGATATGAAAGAAGATCACCAGTAGAGCGACCCTTAAGGAAGCCATACTGGCGATCTGAGAGCAGATTATGAGAAGAGAAATGCTTAAGAAATTTGGAAGCAAGAATAGTTTCAAAAACTTTAGAAAGACAAGAGATAAGAGCAATTGGACGATAGTTGGAGGGTTGAGAGCGGTCACCCTTCTTTGGGACAGGTTGAATTTGAGCAAACTTCCAGCATGAAGGGAAGACGTTAGAGGATAGACAGAGATGAAAGAGTTTGCCTAGGCAGGGAGTCAGCACGGAAGCACAGTTTTTGAGAACAACAGGAGGAACACCGTCCGGACCGTACGCCTTATTAGTGTTAAGCCCAGAGAGGGTAGAAAGTACATCTTTAGAAGAGATTAGGATATTAGGCATAAGTAAGAGAGAGGAGGGCGGAGAGGGAGGAATAGCACCGGAATCATCCAAGGTGGAGTTTCTAGCAAAGTTTGAGCGAAGAGTTTAGCTTTGTCAGAGGAAGAAGTGATGGTTGTGCCATCAGAGTGGGAAAGGGGAGGGAAAGACGAGGAAGAGAAATTGTTGGAGAGGTTTTTTGGCTAGATGCCAGAAAGCTTGGGAAGAGCTAGAGTTGGATAGTTCAGTGCATTTATTATTGATGAAAGAGTGTTTGGCAAGTCGAAGAACAGATTTGGCTTGATTCCGGGCAGAAACATATGAAGAATGAGAGTCTTGAGTTTTAAGGCGTCGGTACTGTTTGAATGCTTCCTCCTTATTGCGGACAGCAGTAGAATATATATATATATACAGTATATAGATAGATAGATAGATAGATAGATATATATACAATATATATATATATATATATATGTATATATATATATATATATATATATATATATATATATATATATATATATATATATATATATATATATATATATATATACAGTATATAGATAGATAGATAGATAGATAGATATATATACAATATATATATATATATATATATATATATATTGAGAGAGAGAGAGAGAGAGAGAGAGGGAGAGATGCACGCAACACACGAACAGCCTAAACAGAGAAAGAGAGCGCGCATCTGAGGTGATGTTTCGGTAAATATCCAGCTCGCCACATAATACCCTCGTTCCGCTACCTAACATTATGAAAACCACTGCGAGGGGTACACAATATATAACAGCCAGCCCAGAGAGAGAGAGGAGGAGTATTGCACGTGAGGAGTATATACTGCAGGTGAGGGATATTGCAGGTAAAGCAACGTAAATACAACCCAGGGAGAGAGAGAGGAGGAGTATTGCATGTAAGGAGTTTACTGCAGGTTAGGGATATTGCAGGTAAGGCGACGTAAATACAACCCAGGGAGAGAGAGAGGAGGAGTATTGCATGTGAGGAGTATATACTGCAGGTGAGGGATATTGCAGGTAAAGCAACGTAAATACAACCCAGGGAGAGAGAGAGGAGGAGTATTGCACGTAAGGAGTTTACTGCAGGTTAGGGATATTGCAGGGGAGGAGTATTGCACGTAAGGAGTATATACTGCAGGTGAGGGATATTGCAGGGGAGGAGTATTGCACGTAAGGAGTATATACTGCAGGTGAGGTATATTGCAGGGGAGGAGTATTGCACGTAAGGAGTATATACTGCAGGTGAGGGATATTGCAGGTAAGGCGACGTAAATAGAGGTTACGGGAAGTAGAGCGCCCTGTGGTTAGCGTCGGCCCGAGTTAAGGGGGTGGTGCTTGGGTTTTGGTCTATATATTTATTAATTTATTTATTTTTGAGTTTCCTCGCTAGACCTCCATCAAGCTTAGAAAAACACCCCTTAGATCCCTGTTCAAGATAGATTTGTACATTTTTTGGTAGAAAAATGTTCCGGCCGAAGGCCGATTCCTTCTAAAATTAGAGGCTCGCTATCGCTCGCCAGGACACCTAAAGGGCACGAAAGGTCTTAATATTGACAACAACATGAGGCAAAAGGTCTCAAAATCGCCAAACTAACGGAACGAACGTCTTAAACCCTCAAAGCTAATATGCTAAACACGAGGGAGAAGGGGGTCCAGAAAAAGCGAGTACTACCCCCGAGTTAAGATGACGCGGGCGAAACTGGTATTTATCAGACACCCCCGGACGGATGCGTGAGAATATATGAAGATCGGTGGGCCAGATTTGAGGAGCCAAAGTGGTGCTTACAATGGGGTGACGAGTGGTGGTGCTGAGAGAGAGAGAGAGATACATAGATACACAGACTGCACAGACCTTGCCGGCCCTACTAGGTGGTCCGGCATTAGAGAGAGAGAGAGAGGTGAGAATTAATTGTAGGCTATCAATGAGATATGCGCATAATTGAGAAAGTTTCTTTTAAACTTAAATAACCTATGACGTTTTGAATAAGCTCAATTAAACGATATTAAACAATAGTAATGTCTTGGCGAAATCAAGTATTTAGAAATAATATAGTTACTATAAAAGGCACTTTACTTAACTAGACATTATGAATTGAATACGTGTTGCCGGATTACGAGAAATCTAAGATGAATAATTAAGGAAGAAATATTGCTATAAGCATACTAGTCTTATATAGTCTCATATATGAACAATAATACACATTAAAAGAAGCGGCGACAGCAACATAGTAACTAAGCCAAAATGGTCTGCTTGTACTTGGATACCGAGTGGGTAAAGATAGACTGCCACGGAATTATATTTAAGGGGAGAAGAGGCGGTGGTGGTTCCTGGATCCCGTTCTTCCTCATACTTATCCCCATTGGTTTTGACATCTTATGAAGTTCGCCCCATTAGTTTGGCGATTTTAAGAAATTTCGCCCCATTTCTTTGTTAATTTAAGTGTTGTTGTTTTTCAAGCGATAGCGATCCTGCAATATAACAGGAACCAGCCTTAAGGGGACATTTTCTACCGACACATGTTCAAATGTATTTGAAAGAGGAGGGTCTTGAGGCTGTGTGTGTGTGTGTGTGTTATTTACATATTCTGTTAAGCTTGATAGAGGTCTAGTGAGCAGTCTAAATAAAACCTGAACAAAATATCATGACCCACCAGCAGGCTTCGTGCAACCTAATATCATGACCCACCAGCAGGCTTCGTGCAACCTAATATCATGACCCACCAGCAGGCTTCGTGCAACCTAAGATTCAATAGTGTTGCGTCACCCATAAATACTGTGTATATACAGGAAAAATATATATGTAATTGTTGAAGAGTAAATATAGTTAATTGATTGATAGATTACTGAGAGAAACACATCAATGTTTAATATCTTACGAGAGAAGACCAGTACAAAGACTTAAATGGCGACTGAGATAATTGAGAACGGTCAAGATAAAGTGGTTCATTATCAAAATGCATTGTTTCTCATCTAGGTTTTAAGGGGGGGTTGGGGGTGGGGGGACGGGTCTTTGTTTGCTCCCGAAATATCTTTGAAGATTAAAAAGTATCTCCAAGATCCCACTTTGAGATAAATTGGTAAATTTTTTGGAAGAGAAATATCCCGGCCGAAGGCCGATTCCTCTTAAATTTTAGGCTCGCTATCGCTCTCTAGGAGAAATTGACATCTAAGTGACACGAAAGGTCTCAATATTGACATAAATGGGGTTAACGGTCATAAAACCGCCAAAACAATGGGGCGAACGTCCTAATATCTCAATAATAATGTGTCTAAGCATGAGGGAAAAGGGTTAAAAAATCCTTAAACTCTTTGATCCGACGTTTTGTGGGATATTATGACATTTTGCGTAATCATTATTGAAGATTACCCTTGCTTTTGTAGTTTTCTAGGACTGTATTCTTAGTTTGTTCACCAGGCTTTCAAAAATGCCCTCCCAGACCCCCTTCAATATAAATTAGTTCTAAGTTACAGGCTCGCTATCGGTCAACCAGAAAATTAATTGGCCACTTGCAAGTTTCGGTCTATAAGGAAGTTGGAGCTGTAGACATCGATAATTAACATAATTTTCACTACTATGCGGTTGTCGTCCTTATATATATACTGTATATACATGAAACCCAATTCAACATACTTGTTATCCATTAGAAACCTACATTATTATTGTATTTCTGTTTAATATCGATGTTTATGGCTCCAACTTCCTTATAGCCTGAAACTCGCAAGTGGTCAATTGATACCTGAATGAGGTGCAGCGTCTTATTGTCGCCAAACTAATTGTGCAAAACGTCTTAAAATGTCCAATTGAATGGAACAAAACAGGTCAAGTGCCAAACGATCTCCCTCTGTACAAATAGGGTTAAGGGGAGGGTTTTAGTTGATTCCCTAGACTTCCATCAAGCTTAAAATTACTCCCCCTTGACCCCTTTCAAGATAAATTTGTACATTTATTGGTAGACAAATTTCCCGGCCGAAGGCCTGTGCCCTTTAAATTACAGGCTCGCTTTCGCTCGCCAGGAAAAAATCGACACCTAAATGGCACGAATGGTCTTAAAATTGACAGAAATTGGGCGACGGTTCTTAAAATCGCCAAACTAATGGGGCAAGCGTCTTTAAATCTCACAAGCAATGGGGCTAAACATGAGGGAGAAAGAGGTTCAGAAAAAAATCCTCCAGGTGGAAATCTCCCCTTATACTCTCAGACTCTATATACCATAAACGTAAATATATTATGTACAGTCTACCCTAAACCTACCTGGAGTTGCTTTCCTTTTTTATGAAATGAAACACAGATTTATTTCATTAACCCTTTGAGTACCAGCGACGTGTGATATGTTTTATTCTAGCTATATTGTGACGATATTATGCAGCTTAGGATGGATCTGTGGTAGTTAAAAGGGTTGGTCGAGATAATATTGAAACCAGTATTATTGTCAGATGTTCTTCCTAAGCTGAATAAAAGTGTCTAAAAGTTGCCAGAATATGATGAAAAGGACGTCCCTGGCACTGCACGGGTTAACCCCTTGAGGATAATGACGCATTTGCATACTCAATCGTGGAATTCTCCTTATATTTTCTAAGTTTCGGGTTCATTATTAAAATGGGTTAATACGCAATACAGTGGTCAAGGGGAGATTTATATTTATGTGTTTATTTATTGATGTAGTAATCATATTTATGTGTTTATTTATTGATGTAGTAATCATATTGTTATTGTACTCCTTAAAATTCGATCAATCTTAAAATAATACCTCCAGGACCCCCCTTCGACATGAATGTGTGCATTTTTTCGGTAGAAAAATGCCCCAGCAGTAGAGCAGGCTCGCTATCGCTTGCATGAAAAAATCGACACCTTAATCTCACGGAGGTTTAAATATCGTCAAACTAATGGGGTTAATGTCTTAACATGTAAAAGATATCAATATACTCAGGCCCAATCCCCACTTTTCCTCTTGTGTTTTTTTTTTTTTTTTTTAAATGGGGCTAAACATGAGGGAGGCAAAGTCTAACTCCCTTCCTCCGCCCCCCCTCCCCCCCCCCCTTTCACCGACCTTTTAACGTATTGGCATCATACTTTAAGTTAACTGTATTGCCAAGCCTTCTGTTCCTGACTGTACCATACTAATAATAATAATAATAGGCACTATAGCTTGATAAGTCTATTAATATTACAGTCATCCAGGAGTTAAGGGAGGATGGCTCTTTTATTTTATTTTATTTTTCTGGTCGATATTGTTATTTACTGTATATATTATGGTGTTGTTTAGTTTCTTCCCTAGACCCCCATCAAGCTTAAAAAATCACCCCTAGACCCCCTTCATGATAAATTTGTATATTTTTTGGTAGAAAAATTTCCCGGCCAAAGGCCGGTTCCTCCTAAAACTACAGATCGCTTTCGCTCGCCAGGAAAAAATTGACACCTGAATGGCACGAAAGGTCTTAAAGTTGACAAATGGGGCGAAAGTTCTTAAAATCGCCAAACTAATAGGGCGAACGTCTTATAATCTCAAAACATATAGGGCCCAACTGCTTCTCCTGGCTGTACCATAATAATACTGTAGATAATAGACTATTAATGGACGGGATGGTGGAGAGTATGACAGCCATCCATCGAGGAATTAAGGGGGGATGGGTGTTTTTTCTTTTCTTTTTGTTCCAACAATTGTATTTATATATTACTAGCAGGGGTACCCGGCGTTGCCCGGGTAATCACCATAATCACCATCACTACTACCACCACTACTACTACCATAATCACCATCATCAATCACTACTACCACAACGGCCTCGACCTCCCTGTGCCTCATTAAACGGCGACCTCGATTTCGGCCGCTAAATGACCTCCGATTTTGGATCTGACTTCATCCGTACACCCATTTTGGGGGGCTGCGAACAACTTTCGTTCCATACACCTTTTCGATCGGAGGCCTCCTTCTGCCCCAAACGGCCCTTTTTCCGATTTCGCGCCCATTTTCTCCGTCCCTTTCACCCTGGGGAATTCTATGTTTTCACTAAAACCTGCCTAGGGACCCCCTTACTATGCATACCAAGTATGAACGCTCTTGCTTAAAAACTGCGGCCGCCTATAAAGAACAGACAGACAGACAGACAGACAATCAAAATTATTATATAGATTATTTGTTTAGTTTCTTCCATAGACCCCCATCAAGTTTAAAAAATAACCCCCTAGACCCCCCTTAAATATAAATGTGTACATTTTTCGGCAAAAAAAAATCCCGGCCAAAGGCCGGTTCCTCCTAAAATGTCACGATCGCTTTCCCTCGCCAGGAAAAAATCAAAACCTGAATGGCACGAAAGGTATTAAAATTGACAGAAATCGAGCGAAAGTTCTTAAAATCAACAAACTAATTGGGTGAACGTCTTATAATCTCAAAACATATAGGACTAAACATGAGGGAGAAGGGGGTCACAGGAATTAAATATATTTCCTCAACTCAACGTACCAAACTGCTTCTCCCGGCTGTACCCCCATAATAATAATAATAATAGGTAATAGGTTGGTAAGTCTATTAATGGACGGGAAGGTGGAGAGTATTACAGCCATCGATGAATTAATAGATTGAGCCCGGGTGATGTTTTAATTGAAGGGTGGGGTTACACCTTCAGATTAGAACAAAAAATGTGGTAGTGGAAATATATAAAATTAATGAGAAATTTTGAGCAGTGTGAAGTCTAAGCTTAAAGATTATTACCCTGGTGTATCTGATAATTATATATATATCTATATATATATATATATTTATATATATATATATATATATATATATATATACATAAATGAAGTTCGTTCCAATAGTTTGGCTATTATAAGAAGACCTTTCGCCCCATTTATTGTCAAATTTTAGATTGTTCGTGCCATTTATGTGTTGACTTTTTTCCTGGCAGGCGATAGCGAACCCATAATTTGGGAGGACCCTTCAGAAAAATTTCCAAATTACCTCGAAAGGGTCTCCTGGAGGTATTTTGTTAAGCTTGATGGAGGTCTAAGAAGGAAACTTAAAATAAACAATAATGAATACATAATTGAGCAAATAATAAAAAATATTCCCATAAGTCAATTCGCTGAGAGATCACACACTTTTTCACACCTCATTGTCATGAAATTGTGTTTCTATCTATCTATCTATTGCCTGACGCCGTGATCCCCGAAGGGGTGGCCACGAACGAACCGCCCCCATGCACCTCTGTCCCCAGTCAGTCGACGCCCCTCCCCCCAACCAGCACCGCCTTCGTTCATGTAGTTCCTCACTCCATCCTTCCACCTCATATTCGGTCTACCTCTCCCTCTCTGTCCCTCCACCTCGCTCTCGTACACCCTCTTAGTCATTCTCTCGCTTTCCATACGTTCCATATGGCCGAACCATCTCAAGTTATTCCTTTTCACACTTTCCAGCACATCTACCTCCACACCACACCTCCTTCTTACTTCCTCATTAGTCTGTCTATCCCTCCATGTAACTCCGCACGCACTCCTTAAGTAATTAATTTCCACTGCTCTCACTCTTGGTCTGAGTCTCTCAACCAACGTCCATGCTTCGCTTCCGTAAGTCAGTGTCGGGATTACCACACTGTCATGCAAGGACTTCTTCACTTCCATACTGACTAAATTGTGTTTAAGTTGCGATAATTGAGATATTATTTTTGCATGATAAAAACTATTTTAAACTGTGAGGTATTCATATTTATAATACGAATGAAAGCCAGGGCATATAAATAACATTATTATAATATATATTAATTCAACAGTAAAATTAAAATTTAAAAATACAATGCAATTTCAACTATGAGAGCAAAACAAATGCAATGTTTTTATAAGACTTTTGTTGTTTTGCTGCATGGCAAAATTATAGAGGTTTCCATAACTGGGTATAATAATTATTATTTCACCCGGGGAAAGAAATCAAACCTTCCCAATCGATAATACAATGTAGCCATAACACAAAAAAGGTGAAAAAAAATAAACGAGGTGAAACGTCAATTTTCAAGGATGGACGAGGTGTAAAACGGCGAGACAAATTTGGCCCATTAAATTAGTGGTATCAGAGGTAATGATTGAGAGCACACCGGGGCTCGACCTGACAGCCTGACAGATTATGAACACCCGAAAAAATGAGAAATGACAGGGGTGGCGAAGGGGTGATGGTAGGGTGTGTAGACAGCTGGTTGGTGGTGGTAGGGAATGGTGAGATAACTAAAAAAAAAAAAAAAAAAAATCAACACACACATACACACACTCTACTCAACAAATTTTTCTACTTAACAAGTGAACTGCGGAACTTTCTCCCTCCTTCAATCTTTCCTTCATCTTATGACTTAGACTGCTTTAAACTCCGTGTGTCCAGGCATTTTAATTGACCCCAACATCCCATGAATTTGGATCTCTGTCACTCCTTTGGCTTTGGGGGAGACACTCGTTGCATGTCTCCTTCGTACACATAGAAACACGCACACTCACACACACTCACTCACTCACTCACTCACTCACTCACACTCTCTCTCTCTCTCTCTCTCTCTTTGGGTGAGTGACGGGTGATGAGGGGTGATGATGATAGAGGGTGACATGGATACTGGGGTGCCAAGGGTGATAGCCAGGGGAGGGTTGCGCAAAAAAATAATAAGATTGAACAGAGGGACAAACATGCGGAAAGGAGCTAGTTGACACGGATAGAGAAAATGTGCGAGTGTTAGGTAGAGGAATAATAATGTGCGAGTGTTAGGTAGAGGAATAATAATGTGCGAGTGTTAGGTAGAGGAATAATAATGTGCGAGTGTTAGGTAGAGGAATAATAATGTGCGAGTGTTAGGTAGAGGAATAATAATGTGCGAGTGTTAGGTAGAGGAATAATAATGTTATACTATAATGCAATATGGTGCGTTGGAGATGTCAGAGTGAGGGTTGGTGTCTTCTACTTCCAATAGCCAGTTCTGAATTTACCTTTTATCATTCTTATTTCTATCTTTTATCCTGAGAGTGGTAAAGGCATTGGGGCCATAATGGTGTGCCCCATGGTTCCCTAGTGTCTTAGTCTCACAGCCCATTGGCACAAGTCGGCCTTTCTCTCTCTGGCGTAGGATTGCAGTGACCTCACCGCCCACCACTTTGGTGGTGCAGTCAGCCTCTGTTGAAGTTACGGGGATTTTTATCACTGCCTTAAAGTAGCACGGTTAAGGCTGGTGTGGTGCGGATTCGCCAAGTGCAAGTGCTTCAGAGGGACTTTGTTAAGTCTTACTGAGGCACTGTTAGTGCTATACCAACATCGGCCACTGTGATGACGTGATGGGGCTGCATTTTTTATTGGACTGTACTACAGTAAAAGACTAAAACCACTCTCTCTGGATGAAGAGGTATTTAAATTTGTATGTAATTATGTACAGTATGTAATATAGAATATATTATAATGCAATAAAATATAATGTAAAATGATGTAATACAAAATAACAAAATATATATAATATATAATAGTATAATATGGGAAAAGTGGAGTATTAAACACAAGAATGAGGGTGGTTGGTTTATATACAAAAAAAACTTAAATAATGATATCAAGAATACGTGAGTATGACGAAATAAAAATAAAGAAGACTACCAATATATATGAGTTGAGACGAGAAGGTGGGTGACACGGATACATGATTTTCACGAGTATTCGGTTTGAAAAATTTAAACCTTATTTTTAAAAAACTAAATAAATAAATCGAATAAAATAAAATGAAAAATCACGAAAACCACCGAGACAATACTAAGAGAGATCCGACCTGCTACATTCCTCTCTCGCATCGAAACGGAGGCAAGGAAAGGGTTATGCTGAAGGGAGGCCAGGCTATACAGTAGAGTTGCAATAATAATACTCTTCATCCCAGACATTTCGTCCCATTCACCTGACGATTATTTATAGGCGAGCGATAGCGAGCCTGCAATTCTATGTATATCTGATATGAGAGTGGAGACATTATTTGTATCGAAAACTATATATACATATGAATTTGTTTTAGAATTGTGCCGTTCTAAGACAGATAGCTAAAGAGTATATATACAAGAGAGAGAGAGAGAGAGAGAGATAGATAGATAGATAGATACAGAGAGAGAGAACTGAGTGACAGGTGATGAGGGTTGACCATGATGATGAAGGGTGGCAGCAGCAGGGAAGGATAAGGAAGGGAAGGTAAAGGAGGCGTAATGGCTAGGTACTAAAAGAACGGTTATATGTATAAAGTTTAGTAGTTAGAAAAAATACATACAGTATATGCTGCTAGATCTGTTACCCAAATTGCAGCCTACACTGCTCTCAGAAACATATTTATATCAAGTTATTAATGTAAATAGTTAACAGAACTGTTAGCAGAATACCACCTTGTCTCATTCCATTTTTGTTTATTTTCCAAGGATCTGATAGAGCCTCTTTGTGCTTAGTAGCTACGCTTTGATTCCTATATATGAAATATATAATCTTAAGAGAGAGAGAGAGAGAGTCAGGTGAGATACGTGTAAACGGAAGGGGCCAGAGGGGGAATTGGGCGTCTAAGAATAAGGTGGGTCAAAGTATACCAGTCCCCCTCTGACCCCCTCCCCCTCCCCCCAACCCCGTTCGTCACTTCCGGCCACGGGTCCTGCCTATCACAACCTCTTCTACAGGGAGAATGTCTGGGGCGTAAACAAAAGATTGGTAATAATAATAATAATAATCCGTCAACTTTAAAGGGGAGTGGGGTATTTTTTTTCTAGATCCCCTTCTCCCTCATTTTTAGCTTCATTTGTGTTGTAGTTTTAAGAGGTTCGTACCATTAGCTACACGTTCACACATACAGACACGCACACATACCAGATCAGCCAAGTAGAATAATGTTACTGGCTGTTATAAGGGCCCTTGCACCGCGAGATTGTTTAAGGGGAGATTTCCACTTGAGGGATTTTTTTCTGGATTCCTTTGTCCCTCATGTTTAACCCCATTGCTGTTGAAATTTTAAGACGTTCGCCCCATTAGTTTAGCGATTTTAAAAACTTTCGCCCCATTTCTGTCAATTTTAAGACCTTGCGTGCCATATAGGTGTCAATTTGTTAATGGCCAGCGATAGCGAGTCTGTATTTTAAGAGGTCTTCGGTTAGGACATTTTTCAACCGATATTTTTTCCAAATTTATCTTTAAATGGGGTCTAGGGGGTGTAATTTTATGCTTGATGGAGGTCTAGGGAACAAACTAAAAACCTTCCCTTAAGATGTGATGTAGCTTATCGGAATGTAGCAGCTTCATCAGCACTTAATTTAGTATTTTATGTCAATCGTACTATGTTTCCTGCCTTCCTTAAGGGGAGATGTTTGTTTTTTCTGGTCTCCCTTATTCCTCATGTTTAGCACCAATTGGTTTTGAGATTTAAAGACGTACGGTCCATTAGTTTGGCGATTTCTAGATCTTTCCCCCGTTACTTTGTCAATTTTGTGACCTTTCGTGCCATTAAGGTGTCGATGTTTTCCTGGCGAGCAATGTCGAGCCCGTGGGACATTTTTTCTACCGAAAAATGTACAAATATATCTCGAAGGGGGTCTATAGTGTGTTTTTTTTTTTTTTAGCTTGATGGAGTTCTAGGGAGGAAAAATAAATTGTAAAAAAGACAAAGAAATGAGCATATAAATTTGCCCAGCTGTCTTAATGGTACAATGGTTAGAGCGTGTAAGTTCTGTCTGAGATATCCTAGGTTCGAATCCTGGGAGAATCACATTCTTTTATAAATTTCATGTGGGGGTTATTGGTGGTGAGAAGAATGTTCAAAATAAGAACATGAATATACGGAGTGGATACAAATTTATGCGGCCAACTGTATTATATAACTGTAAAATAAGGCTGGTGACATTCTCCCTATAGATCAACACCTTTACCTGTGCTATCGGGGACGGAAGGTGTGTTCCACCCACCTCACACCATCTCCCAATTTAACGTGTAAATTTGGGGTTCCCTTTACATTCGCATATTATCATAGTAATTAATGGCCAGGATATCGTGTCAAAATATGTGTGTGTGTGTGTGTGTGTGTGTGTTTGACTTAGATTGCTGTAGATGCAGCAATTATTTTCAACCCTCTGCTTATAATTTCCTATAATCGCTATATATAAGTGTGTGGATATTTCAACTATAATGCCATTATACATTGACATAACTAAATTGGAATAATTAATTAATCTATAGTCTGTGTTTTTCCAGCTGACGGTAAATTGCCATGTCAGCACCTTAATTACTCAGCTTATATAAAGATATTGTAGCGAATTTGTTTAAATTATGAACACTTGGTATTTATATGATGCAGATATATATTAGTTGTTGTTGTTGTTGTTCCCCAAGCTGCCTGACCGAACAGCCCCAAGGCCCCGAGCAAGGCCAAGGCCATAACCGAGCACCCCACAGAACCCTCCCTGCCGACCACAATAAAGCCTGGATGACCGAAGCCACTCCATTACGGGGAGCTGTGGAGGGTGCGGAAACGCCCGGGAAACCAAAGCCCCACCCAGGGCCCTGTGCCCCTCAGCAATTATGAAGAGAAAGTTGAGGGGCAAAGGAAAAATGTGACGCTTTGGCTTCCAATCTTGGTAGATTGGGAGGTCAATCCACGGAAGAGACGCCGTCACTTGAGATCTAGAAAATATATAAGTAAAAGGAACAGTCAAGAGTAAGCTATGGGTATGGCAGAGATCGCTCAGTTCTCACTCTGATACACCAGCCCATCACCATAGATATATATTAGTTTCATATTATTCCATTAACGTATTGAAGAATCAGTCGATAAAGGGTTCAATTTACCATCAGCAGGGAAAAATAGACTGTTGTTATGATTACGCACAACATATTCATAACATATATGTATACTTCACTTAACCCTTTTGAGGATCATGACACATGTTAGCAGGTTATTTTGGCTACTATTAAACGATTTTATACAGCTTAAGTATTCATTTTTTAGCAGATTCTTTCCAGGGTTGTTTGAGATAGCCTTTACCTTTTTAATACCCACATATCCTTCCTAAGCTGCATAAAATCGTCTAATGATAGCCAAAATAAACTGTCAAAACGCTTCACAGTTTCAAGGGGTTAATAAAATCTCTTTGTAATAGTCAGTATAAATTGCCAAAACGGGTTATAATCCTCAAGGCGTTAATTACTTTCTCCAACTTCCGGTTTCTTCAGTTTAGCTTAACCCTTTCACAATTATGAGCGCTTTGACAGTTTATTCCGACTATCAGTGAACGATTTTATGCAGCTTGGGAAGGATGTGTGGGAATTAAAAGGGTAAAGACTATCTCAACCCTCTGACTTCCTTATAACCTTCCTAATCTGATTAAAATAGTCTAATGATAGCCGGAATCCACGGTCAAAACGCGTCATATTCCTCAAGGGGTTAAGGAGAATTGTGAACATATAATTATACTGTACACATGTTGCTGCTTAAGAAAGTCGACACTGTTTTCATAAGGAGGTGTTTTTTCTGGACCCCCTTCTCCCTCTTGTTTAAACCAATCAATATTTAAGATTTAAAGAAGTTCTCCCCAATATATATATATGGTGATATAAACACTTTTTGTTTACTAATTCTTTGTCAAATATATGAACTTTTGTGCCGTTTAGGATTTCGGGTTTCTTCCGTGCGAGCGATAGAGAGCCTGCACTTTCGGAGGAATTGGCCATCGGTCGGGGCATTTTTCTACCGAAAAATTTACAAACGTTAAAACACGCCAGTTTCGGCTCATTGTAAGCCCTCTCGATTAGGTGTGAACCATCACAGTTAATGAGGGCTTAATTTAAGGGGAGATTTGTCGTTTTTTCTGGTCCTCCTTCTCCCTCATGTTTAGCCCCATGAACTTTGAGTTTTTAAAACATTCGCCCATTAGTTTGGCGAATTAAAGACTTTTCGCCCCATTTATGTGTCAATATTAAGAATTTTCGAGTCATTTAGGTGTCGAGTTTTTCCTGGCGAGCCTGTAATTTAAGAGGAACATTTTCTATCTAGATGAGCACATAAATACACCCATCCTCCCTTAAAGTAAATTGCAGCGTCTTTACAATATTTGTTTGTTTCAATTTGTTTATTTAGATTTCCAATATGGCATTCCCGGCACTGTGAATGTTTTGCACTCATTGGTGTGAATTACGATATTTGCATTACTGAAGGTTATCACTAGATTATTATATATTTAAATAAACAATGATTTTCGTAGTCAAACGGTAGAATGTTCTGAATTACCTTCGCAATATTACAGTCATTAAGAAAATTATTACTTTGGTGTATCGATTCATATATATGCTATAAGTAAATATACGACAGACAATTCATAGCATATTTTGCAAATATTGTTGTCCTTTGCAGAGTTGATTATTTATAATTGAATTAATACAAAAATGTATACAACATTCTGATTATAAAATGACACATTCACGTAACAGCATTGTATAAACTATAGATACAATCAGTGGCCTAGAATATGCAAACTAAATAAAACAAAATATCAGACAAACTTGCAAATCGGTGAGCAAACAAGTGAGTAAACAACGCCAACGCTCCTCCATCATAGAGACCCTGCAGTAACAGAGAGAGTGGACATCCTTCTTCTTTTCTCTGATTGTTTTTTTGGTTTTTTTTTGTACGTCATTTTGGTAGCTAAATATCCAAACAACGGGGTCTTATTGAAGGGGAGATGCATTGGTCGCTTTTCTGGTCCCCCTTTCTCCCTCATGTTTAGGTCCATTAGTTTTCATACTTTAAGACGTTCGGCCAATTAGTTTGGCGATTTTAAGACATTTTGCCCCATTCCTTTGTCAATATTAAGACCGTGTTATTTAGGTGTCGATTTTTTCCCTGGCGAGCGTTAGCGAGCCTGTATTTTGAGAGGAACCGGCCTACGGCCGGGACATTTTTCTATCGAAAATGTACAAATTTATCTTGAAGGAGAGTCTATGGGGTGGGGAGGGGGGTATTTGCTTGATGGAGGTCTAGCGAGGAAAATATAAAGAATATAATTATAAGATATACATAACTGAACAAATAAACAAGCTACGGACGCCATTTGTGTGGGGAGATTGTAGACACCAGTCGAACAGGGCAATACCCAGGGGAGGCCACATAGGCATATGATAAGGAATAACTGGAACTCTTGTTTCATTTGCCTGGTTTCCCCCACTGTTTCTATTTGTGCCTCACCTACTGTACTCACAGAGCATTCCAGATTATCATCCCAACACTTCGTCCTCCTATTCATTTCATCAAACTTCACAAGCACACCAGATATATTTCCAAGACACCTATATTCCCTCTAATATACCTTGAATATTGTTTTATATCACTCTTTCAACCTTGGGGGGGGGGGGGACACTTGTTACAGGCAGCTTTGTCTTTTGTCTCCTCCATGCACATAGACAAACAATTATGCCACAAATATTAAACAACAGGTTTATATTATAATTTTGATCGTGCAGAATGTATACCCGTCGACCAAAATATATAGCCTGCAACAGTCTTCACAAATATATAGCCTGCAACAGTTTTCACAAATATATAGCCTGCAACAGTTTTCACAAATATATAGCCTGCAACAGTTTTCACAAATATATAGCCTGCAACAGTTTTCACAAATATATAGCCTGCAACAGTCTTCACGAATATATAGCCTGCAACAGTCTTCACGAATATATAGCCTGCAACAGTCTTCACGAATATATAGCCTGCAACAGTTTTCACAAATATATAGCCTGCAAAAGTGTTCACAAATATATAGCCTGCAACAGTCTTCACAAATATATAGCCTGCAACAGTCTTCACAAATATATAGCCTGCAACAGTCTTCACAAATATATAGCCTGCAACAGTCTTCACAAATATATAGCCTGCAACAGTTTTCACAAATATATAGCCTGCAACAGTTTTCACAAATATATAGCCTGCAACAGTTTTCACAAATATATAGCCTGCAACAGTTTTCACAAATATATAGCCTGCAACAGTCTTCACAAATATATAGCCTGCAACAGTCTTCACAAATATATAGCCTGCAACAGTCTTCACAAATATATAGCCTGCAACAGTCTTCACAAATATATAGCCTGCAACAGTGTTCACAAATATATAGCCTGCAACAGTCTTCACAAATATATAGCCTGCAACAGTTTTCACAAATATATAGCCTGCAACAGTCTTCACAAATATATAGCCTGCAACAGTCTTCACAAATATATAGCCTGCAACAGTCTTCACAAATATATAGCCTGCAACAGTCTTCACAAATATATAGCCTGCAACAGTCTTCACAAATATTTCTTAGGGGTAGGCCTATAGAGATACTTAAGTGCCAAGAGAAAAAATAAGTCAGCTGTGGTACCAAGATGGTGGAGGTTGGCCGATCTCTGTTACCATAGGGTCTCTCCTCCATCATTGTCCTCAAGTATAGGTAATGTTTATTCCTCGGAAATTTGGAGGATTAAACCGGGTGAAAAAAAATAGTTGCTGAGTCACGCTGTCAACAATGCACTCGTCAATGTTGCTTGAGGGGATAGTGCTTGTTTGTTTGTCTACATATGTATTTATTATTATATATTTTTAGTTTCCTCGCTAGACCTCTATCAAGCTTTAAAAAAAAAACACCCCTAAACCCCCTTTCAAGATAAATTTGTAAATTTTTTGGTAGAAAAATATCCTAAATGGCACGAAAGGTCTTAATATTTACAAACAAATTAAGCGTAAGGTCTCAAAAACGCCAAAAACTAACGGAACGAACGTCTTAAAATCTCACAACCAATATGCTAAACACGAGGGAGAAGGGGATCCAGAAAAAAGCGACTGACTCCCCCTTAACACGTGTGGGAGGAACACACCAGGAAGCTTGTAAGCTTAATTATTATTAGCTGAGAGGGCTGCTTTTAAGGAGAGGGCTGGGGACTAGTGGGGGCAATTCGTGATTAGATGAGATCGACAGGAGGGATAAGAGCAATTAAGGAAAGTTCAGATTTACGGAATTGAGGTAGGACGAAATTATATACACATCCACAGCCACACCATGTATGTATATATATATATATATATATATATATATATATATATATATATATATATATACTGTATATATTATATATATATATATATATATATATATATATACTGTATATAATAAACAAGACTAGTAGCATGGAAACACTCAAGGTTTAGTTTAAAATACAATAAGACAACAACATAAACAGTTAAAATATTGAATCCACCAGAGTGGTTGTCAAAGGTCATGCACAAATAAAAATACCACGACAGGACCAATTTGCATAGACTCTAGTTCTATGGGAAATAATGGACGATCTGAGTATTATTAACAGAACATGTGTCAATTAAAATATGTAGCCACAATTAAAAGACTGCCAAATGCAGTTTTCCACTTCAGTGGATCATCAGTGGCGTAAAATGCAGGATATATATATATATAATATAATTATTCTAAACATGTTATGTTTTCAAGCAAATGTAATCAATTATAATCACATGAAAACATAAAATTACTTATAGGAACAGTATATTTTATGTTGTTCATATCTGCATTAAGACAGCAATACAAGTTCCTTCCAAGCTTAATGTCATCTACAATCTTGGATACCACACTCAGCTGATGATTGACGTGGCATCATTAGGATAAAGAGAGAGAGAGAGAGAGAGAGAGAGAGAGAGAGAGAGAGAGAGGGGGGGGGGGCGTTAATGAGGTGAGACAGGTATGGAAGGAAAATAATAATAAGAACAACATATATAATGATGATTAGGTGAAGGTAATGTCGCTAATGCTGATGATGAAGAAGGTGAAGAAGAAATATAACAAGAGGAAGAAGAGCACAAAGGAATACAAAGGACTTACAAACTCTAACATACCTATTGGTCCTTACATTTAGGTAGAGAAAAGGATAGTAAAGTAGAAGGCTCCTCCCTATCTTATCCAGCTTACGCTGGCGTAGAATCTATCTATCTATCTATTGCCAGACGCTTTACTCCCCTTAATGAGGGTGGCCATACACAGAAGGCCCCCAAGTGGACCTATCCCCTGTAAGAGGGACAACTCATTCCAGTTTACTGAATGACCTACAGGATTGACCACTCAATTTAGGGTCCGTCCGACCCTGAGGCCCTCTATGTATCTTTTCAGCACTATTTTTCTACGGTGGTGTTCGGCTAGTCCATATCAGTTGGAAAATTATAGCAAGGCGTATGGAAAACCGATGTTGAATTTCGGATAGAATAGAATGCAGGAGATTAATATGTAGTCTATCCTTATTCTACATCCAATATCTTGGAGGAATACAAGATAGAGAGTAACAAAAACATAATTTAAGTCATGGGGAAAAAAAAGAGTGCAGATATTTTAATTATATAGCAATATGTGGTACTTCTTCGTTACGAGTTGGAGTTCTTCTGACAGAAATAATGTTGACAAGTTAGTAGCAGGAGGAAGAGGAAGAGAAGGAGGACAATACAAAGAGGAAGAGGAAGAGAAGGAGGACAATGCAAAGAAGAAGAGGAAGAAGAAGTTAACACCATATTAAAAGGAGACCCCCGGCATAATATCACATTATGGTAAATATATTATTAAGGGGGCTCACCGGCTTTTTTTTATCTTTCTCTCCTGTTCTCTCTTTCTCTGGCTTGTATCCATTCGGCCCCATTCAGCCAACTGTTTTAAGACGTTTATCCTCATCCAGGTGTCGATTTTGTCCTGGCGATTGATAGCGAGTCACCCTTGTATGGAGAAATCCGGCTTCGCTGGAGACATTTTTCTATCGATTTTGTTTTAAATTTAGCTTCCTTTAAGACAAATATATATATATATACCGTATATATATATATATATATATATATATATATATATATATGCTGGTTCGCTACCGCTCGCCAGGAAAATACTGACACCTGGATGGGGGTAAACGTCTTAAAAGAGTAGGCTGAATGGGGCCGAATGGATACAAGCCAAAGAGAGAGGGAGAGAAAGAGAAAAAAAGACGGTGGCCCCCCTTAAGAGGCGTGGTGGTGTGGAGTGCCTTAATAAGCCCACGGTCAGACTCTCACTAGAACTCATCACACCTACAGACCCGATAGTACCAGATATCGGCCAATCTAAAAAAAAAAAAAAAAAAAAAAAAAAAAAAAAAAAAAAAAACGTAAACACACACACACGCACACACATATATTTTCTCTCTCTCTCTCTCTCTCTCTCTCTCTCTCTCTCTCTCTCTCTCTCTCTCTCTCTCTCTCTCACACACACACACACACACACACACACACACATAAATAATATTGATGCAACTGGTATCATTAGCCTCTCTTGAGTCACGTCTATACTCTTGTTGTTTAACTCAAGTAGCGTGGGTTTGAATCCAGCTACCTGCAGGTGAGTTTTCTGCCCAAAACTTCCTGGCTGTGGAATTTAGGTCTGAAAGCGCCTCCTCTGGGGTCCATTTAGTTGCCTGCCCACATCCTACCCCTTCTGGGGGTATGTAGCGTTCTCCTGTGGCAGCCAAAGTCAAGCTGTTGACTATTTAGGATAAGTCAATTAAATGATTGTGTATTTTCGGCCTCGTTGGCTGCTGGCTCGAAATTACCGGATCATTAATGCTGTTGTTGTTGTTGTTATGTTGTTTTTTGGTATTATATTTATCATTATTATTAGTAGTAGTAGTAATATTAGTATTAGTACAAATATTGATATTATACTAATATAGACGCACCCATAATAGACCTTAGGAAAAACTAGTACAGCATATGCACCTCAGTTTTCGAATCTAAACTCGACACCATCATAACTATAATATCACACCTTTGTCCAACAGTTGCGACACCAAAATGGCGTCTAAAGACAAAGATGATCGATCTCTCTTACTACATAATATCTCACCATAACCTGCTTTGTTTTCCAGGCACTCTAGTAAATGGGGATTGGATACCTGGTCCCATTTACCCCTTCTGTACCGGCCACGTCTTTTCAATTATATTCTAGCTATATTTAGACGATTTTGTGCAGTTTAAAAAGGATCTGTTTTAGTAAAAATGGTTATGTGAGATAGTTCGAAGCCTGTTCATTGTGTAGGCTCTTGTTGACCTGAATAAAATCGCCTAATAATAGCCAGAATATACTGAACAAGACGTCACCGGTACTGAATGGGTTAACCCCTTCAGTACCGGTGAAGTCCTCTTTATTATATTCTTGTAAATAATGGACAATTGTATTCAGCTTAGGAAACACGTCTACTAATTGTTACGACTGAGGTTTAAATATATCAGGGCTCTTATTCATTGGACTAGTAATGGCATAAATGCTACAACAGAAAGCGCTAGATCCAACCTCTGATGTATATTCCCAGTGAACAAAGAACACAAATACTCTCCATAGTTCTATATGCAATAATAGGCTATCAAACTCTCAATAAATGTGCGTCTACTCAAGGCTTAATGTTATGTGAAAACAGCCTATTACTACCTATAACCGAAGGTGCTTGGTTATGGTATGCAAAGTAAGGTGGTAAGAGAAGTTACAGCTTACGTTACTTTAATCAATAATGTCAGGCACTCCTGCATGAAAGAAAGTGCACTAAAGTCCTTCAACATCAACAAGGAATCTTCTTTAAATGATAGATGCTATAAAGATGCTCGTATCGGAAATGGAACCCAAAAAGGCAGGCAGCGGAACAATGCTCGTGCAGGCTATGCACACAAAAAGGCAGAATATATAATGCCGTCGGAGCCAAGAATATCCTAAACACAACAACAATAATAATGATCGCCACAACAATGCAGTATTCCTCTCAACAAAAAGAGCCTAAGTCGTTTGTGTCTCAATACATCAAACTAGGCTGCGAAATGCTTGTGTAATCATAAATGGGTATGCATAAAAAGAGTAATTAGGTTAATATACTTAATGTCTACTGTGACTGATAAAGTCTAGCTAGAGTCAATGATACGAGATAGAGATACTGGTGCGCATGGCATGCCGCATAGCTTAGTGCAAATCTCAAGTCTGTGCGTCAAATATTACGTTATAGGGAAGGGTAGCTCTCTTGAGAAACCTTAATACCGAAGTATTAAGCGTTCTCCTGGCGTACCTCAAAGACAAACAACGAGCTTAGAACAGTGCAGAATGGTATAGGCAAAAAGCCCTCATTCGTGCATGCTCTACTCTCAATGGCACACAGACTAGAATTTACTCAATCAACTCCAGTTCTCAGGTATGTCGTGCAGCTTTTAACTTAAGCCAGCACTCATAGGAAACAATACCTTATAATATCAGACTCCTAGTCTAGCATTATCTAATCCAGCAGAACACTAATAATTATAGGAAGCGGTACTAAACAATATGAATGCCAACCAATGCTTCGTGATCAACTTATCTTAACAACTAAACATACATAGTTTATATCAGACCTTAACACATAATACAACTGGCCATCATGAAGCTGATTTTGCAGAGTTAACCAGAGGGGGTATAATATTAATAAAAGGTGGTGAAAGATATGGAAAAAGAGAGAGGTAGGCAGAGGAAAAGATTCTCAGGTGCAGAGCGGGGGAACAGGTGTCAAGGGATAAGAGAGATGCGTTCTAGAAACCAGATCTGAGGGAGAGAATGGGGAGGGAACTGTATATATACTCCCACTGGCTCGAGCCGCTTGGGAAAAAAGAGGTAACAAGTCCTCTAACCACTAACAAAGTAGCTAGCATAACAATACGTCACCAAGCATGGTAAAAAACTCCCTCAACCAATCCCCGCAAGGCAGCCAGCCGTGACGTCATCGAGCGGGGCAAAAACACTACGCGCCCCCTCTCACTCTGTTCTACTCTCTCTCTCTCTCTCTCTGATCTTATCATTACTAGTTAAGGATAAAACATATACTTTACAATTAAATATATAAAGCCTTGACATGGGTGAAAACAAAGAGCCTTTCTGGACTGCCCATGACACGAGCTTTCATATGAAATAAAGCACACAACAATACACAAACTGTAGCCACATCCACTGTCCTGGCGATCCTAGCGAGTCACTGTAGGACAAGTCATGCGGTTCTAATGGAGTGGTTAACGTCACATAATCAAAAGGCTACAGACTATCTCAATTAATCCTTTTAGCTACTATATATCCTTCCTAAGCTTAATAAAATCGTGTAAATGTAGCTATAATAATATAAAAACGTCGTTACCGTTACTGAATGGGTTAAAGGTTTTATCCCTAGTCGGTTAATAAGTATGCACGGTACATTAGCTATCGTGCCGGAAGACTATTATTACACATCTATCATTGCAATTCCAAAAACTAACGTACCATAGTTAACCCTTTCAGTATCGGTGACGTATCTTTTATTTTGTGTTGGTCATGTTTAGATGATTTTATAGAGCTTAGGAAGGTTATATGGGCGTCAAAAAGCTAGTTGTGACAGTTTACGCTCCATTCATTTCTAGAGGTTAATCCACAGTTGCATAACATCGACTAATCTTAGCTATAATAATTTAGAACCAGCGTCCCCGGTACAGAATGGGGATAACCCATTGAGGATAATGACGCATTTCTTTTCTGGCTGTCACTAGACGATTTTATTATATTTAGGAACCCACTTTAGGCATCAAAGGGGTAATAACTATCTCAATCATCCCTATAACTCACACAATACCTTCCTAGCCTGAATACAATCGTCTACTAATAGTCAAATAGAATGACATAAATGCTTGTTCGTATATTGAGAGGGTTAACTGCGTAGGAATGCAGCTAATCTATAATAATTACCTAAGACAATGACGGAGTTTCTTTCCAAATATAACCCTATATACAACCAGGAATTTCGCTCATTGCCTTCACGGGTACTCGGACTCTAAATAATATAGTTTATTTTCGGGCAATTGTAAAGGAACCACATTGCTGTATGTAATCAGTAACAATGCTATGTATCTCTGTGTGTAGAATATTCAATTGTGCGACTTATGAATATGTATTCAGTAATATCCAGGAACTTATGTGTGCTGTGGTGAGACTTGCCAACTTGACACCCCTAGACCTGTCACGAACAGTTAGTTAAAATAAGACTATTGGATTATTAAGCCAGCACACTGTAAGTCAAGAAGAACGTCAGGACTGGAACCTCTCTGCTAGAACTCCAATTCCTTGTTTCACGAACTGCCGTCATCTTTACTATGGTACATATTTCTTCCTTGGTATTTTGTTAACAATATTGTACATTAATAACATGTCTACTGTCATGTCTACTATGATTATCTTTGACTTTGCATTGTAGCTTACGTTCATTGAATTAGTAATTAATTTTAGTTTTTCTTACTCTTTTCATTTTGATACAGTAAAAAAAAACATAGATGTAATTATACAATCATATTTATTTTAATCAGCTTAACGCTATTTGCTACTGTAGTTGCTAGCTGCTGTGATTGTACCTTTGAAATATATACTGTGAATCTCTTTCCACGCTCACTTAGAGCCTTTTAGAAGAAATTTTGTTAACAAAAAAACTCAGCCAATGTATGTCCGTAAAATGTCCTTAGTTTATTGTATACCTCGTACACATTGATGCAATAGATAGATAGAGAGACACATTGATGCTTAATAGAATATTATTTTGTTTTGCCCGCTACCTTACAATTTATTAATATTCAGGAAAGCTAGACTGTAGTTAATTACGATATCCAGTCAGGATTATTTGTGTTGTATTAATTAACATGGCGCTAGGAATTACGATGTCGACATTTAAGATACGACGATGAGAGGGACATAATTATACAGTATAAAACCGGAGCCACACGAGCCTTTTTTCGAGCAATTTTTACGGGCAATTATCGTCTGGAAGCCTAAAAAAAATACACTGTATCAGAATTCAGCCTAATAACATATCCTACCTGCAGCTTAGTTGGCGATACCAGTGCGAAAAAGTACCGAAATAATACGAGGAAAAACTTGCTCATGGAAAATTGACGGAAAAAGCCCTCGTGTGACACCGGCTTCAGGCGTCGTGTTTGGGTCCCTGCTGTGGTGAAGGGTTGTCCCCACCCCTGTATTCTAAAATTCTCCCAGCCCTGCCCCTATAATCTGCCACACCCAGCACCACAACCATCCCTCCCATTTAGGTAAATATGGGGCCTTCCTCTAAGCTAAATCCTTAAGGGGAGATGGTTCACCGTTTGGTCAATTTGTTCATGTATTTATTATTTGTCTAGATTCCTCGCTAGACCTACATCAAGCTGAAAGAGAAACCTCCTAAGCCCCCTTTCAAGCTAAATCTGTACATTTTTCGGTAGAAAAATGTCCCGGCCGAAGGCATGTTCCTCTTAAATTACAGGCTCGCTATTGCTCGCCAGGAAAAAATCGATACCTAAATGGCACGATAGGTCTTAAAGTTGACAACGAAATGCAGCTAAAGGTGTTAAAATCGACAAAATAATGGGCCGAACGTCTTAAAATGTCCAAACTAATGGGGCTAAACACGAGGGAGAAGGGGGGGGGGGACTAGAAAAACGGCCCGTCTCCCTTCAAGGCTCCCGCTTCTGACAAAATCCCCCAACACGGTTATCTCCTCCCCCGTCATCATAAGGTGCGGGGGTAAATACATAACACCCGCATATGGCTATAAATAACAAAACAAAAAAATCGAAAATATCCCGTATCGGAGGTGATAGGATAAATATTTAAAGTGGCCGATACTGGAACACCCCCCGATTAGGTTATCCGGGATCTTAAGGTTGGTGATCTAGGGTCGGGCTACTTAAGCGGGGTCACCTGCTTTTTTTTCCCTTTCTCTTCTTTTCTCTCATTCTCTGGCTTGTATCCATTCAGCCCCATTCAGCCAACTGTTTTAAGACCCCATCCAGGTGTCGATTTCTTCCTGGCGAGCGATAGCGAGCCAGCATTGTATAGAGAAATCCGGCTTCGCCGGAGAAATTTTTCTACCGAAAAATGTACAAATTTAGCTTGATGTCAAAACACAAATATATATATGCTGGCTCGCTACCGCTCGCCAGGAGAATATTGACACCTGGATGGGGGTAAACGTCTTAAAACAGTAGGCTGAATGGGGCCGAATGGATACAAGCCAAAGAAGGAGGGAGAGAAAAAGAAAAAAAGCGAGGTAGGCTCCCTTAAGGATTAGCGTGTAAAGAGACGGCTATGGAGGTGCTTTACCGGTGGGATAATGGGGGTCCTGCATGAAGAGGGTAGTACGGAGATTACATGTGCTCTGATGATCGATGTACATTCCAGGCAAATAGCCAATTACATCCCTGAGTTGTGAAGAATGCTGTGAAATACCATGCTGCGTAGTTTGAAGGCCTGTGCTTTATGCTTTCTCAAAATACCAGAGTAAAGCCGGTGTCACACGAGCTGTTTTTCCGGCAATTTTCGATGAGCAAGTTTTTTCTCGTGCTATTTAGAGGCATTTTCATACTGGGATCGGAAACTAGATTGAAGGTAGATTATGTTAGGTGGCAGATTTCTGATATAACTGAAAATGTTAAGCCTGCCAGACTATAATTACTCGTAAAAAGTGACGGAAAAATCACTCGTGTGACGCCGCCTTAAGTATGCAACAAGTTCTGCTGCTACGTAACCCTTTCAAAATTCGATTACACATACGATTTTAGCCTTAACGCATACTGTACCGGCGACGTCCTTTTCAATATATTCTGGCAACTACTAATCGATGTTATTCAGTTTAGGAAGGATCTCTACCCATTTAAAAGACTACAAACTATCTCAATTAATCCTTTCAGCTACCACATATCCTTCCTAAGCTGCATAAACTCGTCTAAATATAGCTGGAATACAAAATAACAGACGTCGCTGGTACAGAAAGGGTTAAAGGTGTATGGAAGACAGAGGGTTAATTGGGATAGTCTTTACCTTTTTAAATCCCACAGATCCTTCCTAAGCTTTATAAAATAGTGTAATGATAGCTAAAATAACCTGCTAAAATGCGTCATAATCCATAGGGGGTTAAGGTATAACATGTGATATATGACCGTCCTCTACAGCACATCAATGTTTTCAAAATGTCACCTCAGTATCTCAGGAAAAAACAACAACAATTAAAAATTATCGTAACTTCAACAAAGATAAATCACGAGTAGCATGATTGGCTTACATTAAACGCAACATATTTACAATTTATATAAAAAATCTGTTTCAAGAATTTATGACATATTATTTCAAAATCTATACCTGTTTATTATAATGTAGTTATTATGTTTTTTACACCAACCAACTTCACATCTAAACTCAATTAATGAAATCAACACATACATGTGGCACTCCGAGGACTCGAACCCAGGATACTCACATCGAAATTCCACGCACTATGCATTCCGCTATCAATGCAGACTTCAATCTCTTATAACAAAAGGCAACCAAAGTAATCGAGCTAACTTTTCTACTAATTGGGTAGAGTCAGAAAGGGAAGAAGTGTGGAAACTTACAGCCCATTTTTTCTAGTCCTTTTTGAGCTACAGAGGTTATGGTGCAATTTCTTGTCACCCTTTTAATGAATGGACTATTCACATTCCAATTACGATGCTAGTACATTCAGATGTTGGAAGAAAATATGTATATTTTTGTTAATATATAACAATGATTAACGATTTGTCTCTCCCTTTACTTATGCCAATTATTAGTAATATTATATATATATATACCGGTATATATATATATATATATATATATTGTTACGTCCTGGGATATATAAACACTGGGCTCTTTCTATTGGACTAGGTATGCGGCAACAAGCAACAACGGAAAACGCTAGATCCAACCCTTATCTATAAACCCAGGCAACAAACCACCCTAAACCGTCAAGAGTCCTGCCTGGACAACAAGGTATCCTATCACTCGGTTACAGGGTGCACGCACTATAGACTGCTGATAGTCAAGCAGCCTATATAAAAGATCACACAATTAAGTTTACTTAAAGCTTCAAGGAAAAGATAGATAACGGAATTAAATTGCAGAAACAATTTAATAACAACTAGAAGAAAGTACATTTAACGTTACGTTAATTAATACAACTAATCACCCCTGCGTGAAAGAAGGTGAAAGCAAACAGTCCTCAAAACATCGTACAGGTAGACAAGATGCAGGTTTCTAAACTGCATGCGGCTACTGTAGGATCTGATGCTTAGCAAAGAAAGTACGTTACGGATTTAGAGAACTCTTAACTCATAAGCAGGAATAAATACTAGTGATAGGACCTACAGTGTATAATGGCATAGGTATAATTAAATAAAGACAGCAACTCGCAACATAACCACATACAGGTGTGCTTCTCACTCTTAGTCAGGCAAGCCTGCTCGGACAGAGTCTCTAAGCCACACCCTGACTCACAATGCTCACAAAGACGGTAAACTGTGGCACAATAACAAGCATACAGCGATAATAAACCCCTAGCTGTTAATCTGCCAGGTGGCAGAGGTCTAGCCGGAAGGATATAGGCTTCGGATACCCGGGCTGAGCCACCTGCTCTAGCCTAGGGACGTTCCCAAGTCTGTGCGCCAAATTACTCTAATTGAAAGGGTGCTCTCTTGAGAGACTCAGATCCCAAGTATCTGACTCTCTCCTGGCGACCCTAAAACAAAAGCAAGACGTGCTAGCGCAGTGCTGAGTGGACTAGGCAAGGGCCCTCACTCAACACAACACTAGACACACAAGGACACAGTCAAGAAAATGTCCCCAGATTCCCACGGGTATCCTAGTAAAGTCGTGCGGGTCCACAGGACTCCCACCAGCAGACTTTACTTAAAGGATCGCAAAAAGCCTCCCCTCCGGTCTAGCCCCTGCTAACCTGCCACAAGGACACACTAGCAAGCATGAAACCACCAAATATGAGACAACAAAAAAGCTTCCTAGGTCTCATTAACAATTACATCTCTGCATAAGGCCCAAAATCCTATCTAGTTATCTGAGAGCTCGTCGTTAATACAATAATAGATATAAGGTCTATCAAGGGGATGGGATAATTAAATAGATTGGTGAAGTAGTGGAAGGAAGGTATACAAAGTAAGAGAGAAAGTTTCTAAGTGGGGTTGAGAGGGATAGATATCAAGGGGGTCCGAAGGGTACGACAGTGAGGTGAGCTCTGAGTCTTGAATCTGTCTGGACCCCACCCTAGGCATGCGAAATACATCCCATGCTTGGCAACACTCAACACCGGTGCCGGGTCAAAATCCTCTACCCCTTGCGTGAGTCGAAACTAAGCCTAACGTTGCGATCAAATTGGCAACATCAGGCTCGTCCCAAGCTAGTCTCTCCGCGCCCGCGCGAAGCAACGTCCCCCAGCCGGTCTCTCTCTCCCGCTCGTCTCCTCCCACTCTCACTAGACTTACATCTTATATATTATAATAAGAACATAAGAACATAAGAAAATGGGAGTCTGCAGAAAGCCGATTGGCCTAAGCAAGGCAGATCCCTGTCCCACACAACCCCAATTACAAAGCCCAATTATAGGCTCAACACTCTAATACCCTGAGGATCATCTTACCAAACCGGTTAGAGATTAACGCAGGATTACGGGGGTCTGCAGAGCGCTGATTGGCCCAACCCGGCTGATCCCCCTTCACACCCAACCCTTCTCGTCCATATGCTTATCCAATTTTTTCTTAAAGCTCCCTATCATTCTTGATCCCACTATATCACTTGGTAGCCTTTTTCACCCATCTACAACTCTGTTACCAAACCAATATTTGCCTATATCTTTTCTGAAACGAAATTTATCTAATTTGAAACCATTGGTACGAGTTCTTTCGCTATCACTGAGCTTTAGTACATTTGTCATGTCCCCTTTGTTAATCCCACTAACCCACTTGAACACCTCTATCATATCCCCTCTAACTCTGCGTCTCTCTAACGAATGTAAACCTAATTTCTTCAACCTTTCTTCATACGGAAAATTTCTAATATTATGGATCATTTTTGTCATTCTACGCTGAATTCTCTCCAATGAATCTATGTCCATTCTGTAATAAGGACACCAAAATTGGACAGCATAATCCATATGGGGTCTCACTAATGACAAGTAAAGTTTTAAGATAACATCAGCAGTTCTGTTACTCACACTCCTAGAGATGAACCCGAGAATCCTGTTTGCCTTATTACGAACGCTTATACACTGTTTTCTAGGCTTCAAATCATTGCTAACAAACACACCTAGATCTTTCTCGCAGTCTGAATTTCTAATTCTAAATTAGCTAGTTTATATTTAACATTTGTTTGCATCTTCCCTATCTTTAATACCTTGCATTTGTCAATGTTAAACTTCATCTGCCAATTTACTGACCATTCATGTAAGGTATCTAGATCCCTTTGGAGGCACTCTATATCGCTATCTGAATCAATTGATCTCCCCATTTTAGTATCGTCTGCGAATTTACTTATCCTACTAGTTATACCTAAATCTAGGTCATTTATGTATATAAGAAACAACAGGGGACCTAATACCGATCCCTGGGGGACACCACTTTTGACTGCTCCCCACTCTGACTTGGTACCATTTATGCTGACTCTCTGTTTCCTACCAATTAACCATGACCTAATCCATCCCAACAACGACCCTCCTATTCCATGTGCCTCAACCTTTCTCATCAATCTCTCATGAGGGACTCTGTCGAAAGCTTTACTGAAATCTAAATATATAATATCATATGACTTGTCACTATCTACTGCTTCATATACCTCTGAGAAAAAGCTAAGCAAATTAGTAAGGCAAGAACGTCCCTGAGTGAATCCATGCTGAGAAGAATTTATTAAGTTAAATTTTACTAAGTGGCTGATGAAACAATCAACTATCGAGAATAAAATATACTAAGATGCGTTGGTTAAGAATAAGGGCAGCTTCAAGCTGTGAAACAACATAAGAATATCCCAGACATTAGTTACATTGTCGTAGGATATATACTAAGGAAAAGCCGGCCGGCCGGCTGCCGCCAGCCGGTTTCTAAACGGCTGGGCAGCCGACACTCGCGCATGCCCGCACGTGGCTACTATGCAGGAGCGTCACAATATATACCCGGTATATATAAACAGTGTATATATATTATATATATATACATATATATATATATATATATATATATATATATATATATACGGATATATATATACTGTATATAGATATATATATATATATATATATATATATATATATATATACTGTATACATATATATAAGCGAAGACAAATTTACTCGTAAGAAAAAATATGCCCAACATTTGAGAAGGGCAACACAAACAAGGCAGAGGTACATAAAAGAACAATAAGATGTGATTTATGACTCTCTCTCTCTCTCTCTCTCTCTTGGATCTCTCTGGGTCTCTCGCACTTGGTCTCTCTGTCTCTCTATCTCTATCTCTCTCTCTCCATGTTTGCCTATATCACTATATTTAAATGCTGTTACCGTACGATTTTCTTATTTTGACTAAGATACTATGTGCTAGTCAGTGTGTGTGTGTGTGTGTACTTACTCTAGTTGTACTTACTCTAGTTGTATTGCGGGAGTGAGGATGCTCGTTATTTCCCGCCTCCTATATGGGTAGGTGTTATATGTATCGTTGGAATGGCTGTGGATGTGTGTGTAGTCTGTATTTTTAGCCAATTGGCGACATCGGAAACGAAGGCTTAGGGTGGATCTGTATGGTACCATTCTCACTATAGACGGTACCGTCTCGCCCGAAGGCTTAGGTAGCCATCAGCTTAGGTGAACCATATGATACCCATCTCGCCTTGTACCATTTTTGCCAACCCCAGATTGGACGTCACAACGTCGTCCACTTATTCCAGGTACCTATTTACAGCTAGGTGAACTGAGGCTAACACATGAAAGGAGACAAGCCCAATTTGTCTCCGCCCGGCCGGGGATTGAACCCCCGACCCCTCGTGTGTGAGACGAGAGCTCTACCTACTAGGCTACGGGCTGTGTGTGTGTGTGTGTTTATTTGTTTGCTTGTTGATGTTTGTTTTATTAATGTATATGTTATTCGACGGTGAAGAATTATATTTCTGTCCGAAGAGTTTCACAACCAAAACAATTCAAATTAGAATTAAAATGTAAAACTTGCAAACTAAACAAACCAAAATTGGGACAAGGACAATATAAAGTCAAATTAAATTATCAAAATCGCTATGTGGAAACAACGCTTACTAAAATGAAATTTATGAAATAAAAGAACACAATCCACCACATAGGGTGTACATTACTACATGAGCAAGTTAATCTGTTTCCCAAGCAAACTAATCGCACACATAACAACGCACTATCGTCATGTTCAAGGAATTAGTCAAATTTGGGAAGTCCGGAACGTTCTGGTAAATTCACAAGTCAAATTTTGTGATCCCCGAATGTTACTTTACCTAACCCAACACAACACAATTCTGAGTGTCCGCTGATGTACTTGAGAAATTCACTTTGTTTCTAGATTTTACAACCTGTAGACATGTCTCGCTCTCCATCAGGCGACCTGGTGAGGATTAGTAGATCTGTTGCTGCTTACTTTTGTAATTATGGTTAAACCTTCCTCCTACCATGGTAGCTAAGATGTACCATAATTGTTCCCTCTTTAAACAGGCAGAATATTAATAGTGGGAATGTATATGTGTGGGTGAAGGACTGGACGTGGGTGTGGGTGATTGTTTGTGTGGGTGGGTGAATGTGTGTGTGGAGAGAGGGGGGGGGGGGGGGATTGAAGGACTGTGTGGGTGTGGATGAAGGGCTGTGCGTGGGTGTGGGTGAATGCAAGTACAAAGGAGTACAAAAGAAGTCAAGCAACAACAGACCTAGCGACCCCTCGAACTGTTTGCCCTCTAAATCACTACTGTTAAAAGTGTCCAACAATGGTTCAGAGTGGGTAAGGGACAATTGGAAAAGGAAGCACTGCCTTAAGACCAATGTCCTTGGCAGGGTTAGGAGATGTTAGTAAGAACCAATTTGAATTACTAATATAACAGCTACAAGCGATGTATCTGAGAACAAAATAATTAATTTACAAATGCAATCAGTCGCGGGTTTAAGGCGAGGTGCTTGCCTAGGCGATGTTTAAAGAAATCAACGGTGCTGCAGTCTATAACATCTCGAGGAAGCCCATTCCACAAGATCACAACTCAATTGAAGAAGTTTTTAGACTCGTGCGAGTTAAAAGATTTATCAATAATTTTGCAACCGTGTGTAGTTTGATTGGTCGATTGTAAATTACCTATTACAGTTCAAATTGTCGATGCCTTTAATGATTTTGAAGACTTGAATTAGCTGGTCACCTCTTAATCTGCAATGGGTTAACGGATTTTTTTTTTTTTTATCTAAGACGCTCCTGTATGATTTGTTTCTTAGATTAGGTATCATTTTGGTAACTCTACGTTGAACTCGTTCAAGTTAATCAATATCTTTTTGGTAGTAGGGGCACCAGGGTTGAACACAATATTCCAGAAGAGAACGGACTAGGGAATTGTAAAGTGTGAGGATTACATCTTTGGATTTATGCTCTAATGACCTGCTTATAAAGCCAATTAATTGATTTGCCTTCTTAATTAAAGGGCATAGCGCATGTGGTCAGCCATGGTCAGCTATCCTCATTATCGTATAAATACGATAGAATATGACTCTTTTGTGATCTCGTATGTCTCTGTGACGTCACGATCTCTCCTACAGCACGACGTAGGACGAGTAGATCGTATATTATAAGATTGTAAATAAGTTAAGTTATAAAAGGCCTAATATGCTATTAAGCAATATTGCCATGGTCTTATGTAGTATATATGAATTTATCGTATATATTAATATAATTTATCGTATAGAGCAACCTAAATGCGGTACGATAATTTGGGCTCCTGGCGGTTTGCCAAGGCAGCAAGGTGTGCTTTTGAGGTACGCCAGAGCCTTCACGAACACCAACCAGTCAACATCTAATTTTTCCGCCCTCAGTTGATCGAGCTTTTGTGCCTGTAATCACAATACACATATAGCAATACACGCAGCTACACCATCACGACGCTCTCATCGACATCATGACTGACTGATAGATAAGTATATTATTCATGTCCATTCCCATGTAATAATTTATTCTTTCTTTAACTTGACTCGAGTCTTGGGACCGAAGTCTCGTTCCCCATTGTCCACCGCCATATTGGGTAAAACGTTCTCCCTTGCCTCATTGCCACGTGGAACTATTGGCGAGTTAATTCCTGGCTAATATTAACCCTTATAACTTTACCCTATATATACATTTATTATGTGAGACATTTGGATATAAATTAGCTTGTTTCAGATTGAATTCAATTTAGATATAGAGTAGTTTTCATTTAGATTGATTTTATTTGATTCATTATAGCTTAGTAATATTTAACTTCCATTGATAGTTTACCACATTGGTGCCCAGACCCGGGAATTAGCTACCAGTAAGGGATTTTAAGGCAATGAACAAGGGGACATATAACAGGATGCAGGAACAACTCTATGATAAACTGGCAAGGCTAGCCAAGCGATGGTTAGAGCCGGAATGCAGGGTTGTATCATTGCGCCTGCCTAAGTCCTGCATCCCACCCATCATCTTTCCCCAATAATTTTCTTTTCCGTTTCAGACTTCCTGTGACATATGACCTGACCTAACATTTTTTCTTGTTCAATATGATCCATTAGTAGGTATTGCTATTTACTATTTTTTCTCCATAACATAGAAGTCCGCCGGTTGGCGTCTCTTAATTAGATTATTATTTGGCCGTTGTCTTTGTAACGTAACATTTAGATACATAGCCTATAGGCTCACATGCAAAATGGATAAAAACGATAAAGAGACACCGTCTAGTAGGGTGCTGATCAAAGCCCCTAAAAATCAAAGGGCGGGACTTCGGGGAGTATTAAGTAGGCTAATTGTGGACGTCAACACTTTCATCACTACTGCTGAACTAGAGGAATTGGAGGCTAGATTAGAAAACGTCCAGGCTACCCACAGTCGTATTACGGCTCTGAGTGAGGTGATTGTGGCTGACATGATAGAGGAGGAAGAGATAGTTACAGAGTGTGATAATCGCGCCCTCTATGACGAACCTGTCTTTAGAGCGAAGTACCTATTACAGCATGCTGTCACAAGTAAGAAGGGAGGCGATAGTGAGGCCCATAGAAGGGCTGACCCAAAACATACTGTACACCTCCCAAAGCTCAATCTTCCTACATTTGGAGGCAAGTTAACTGAGTGGTTAGCTTTCTGGGACGTATTTCGATCTACGGTTCATGAATCCTCTTTGGATAATGTCCGCAAGTTTCACTATCTGAAGGGACAAATGGAAGGAGAGGCCTTACATTTAATAGAGGGTTTTGCAGTAGTGGGTGGTAGTTATCTTGAAGCGGTACACTTATTAGAGTCCACATACGGGGATAGAGAGCAGTTGAAGATGGCCCATGTCGTTGCCTTGTTGGGGCTCGCAGAACCACAGTATAAGGTTGATGAGTTGACAAACTTCAGGGCAAATATGGAGTGCCATACTCGATCGCTAGACACCCTAGGGCTTACCACGCAGGAAATGATAGTCATTATCTTGCGTCAGAAGCTTCCTATGGCAATACTTGATAAGGTAAGATCATTTGAGCTGGGGGAATTCAAAACTCAGTTCAGTAAGGAGATCAATAATCTACAGTTGAACAAAGGAAGAATGTATGTGTCGGGAGGGAGTGAGAATGTGGAGAAGAGGGGAACAGTAAGCATGACAGTGGGGACTAAAGTAAAGAAAGAGGGTGTATATTAGAAACCTGCTCAGATTCTATGTAAGCTATGTAACAACAAACATAAATGGAGTTTCTGTGTAAAATACCCGACAAATGAGACAAAGGTAGCACAGGCGAAAAGATTGAAGCTATGTGTAGGTTGTCTAAGTGGGGAACATGGTAAGCAGGGACAATGTACTGCTACATACTTAAGGCCCTGTCGGCACTGCAAAGGACATCACTTTGATAAGTTGTGTCCTACAGCAGATAAAGTCAAAGACGTCAAAAATGAGGGTACTACAACTGTGGCACTAGGTAGCACGCAAGACACCACTATATTGCCCACAATACAGATTCCCATGGAAGGTAATGACATTAACAAAGTTTGTCGGGTACTTCTAGATCAAGGGTCTCAACGTTCCTTTATAAAGAGGTCCGTACTAGTGGGACTGAAGCACCGAATCGTAGGGGCTGAGACTCTTCGATTACAGGGCTTCACAGGGGTTACTGATAAACAAGACTACGAGATAGCGGAGATTTCATATTTCTATCGTAAAAACCGGTACTTTATGACTTGTATCGCAGTAGACACCCTACCAGAATATGTATCTGTGGGTGTGAAGAAGGTGGAACACGCATTACGTAGCAAAGGGGTTAACTTATCAGATCCCATGGGAAATCAGAGTGAGGTGCATGTTCTACTTGGTGTGGATCATTATTATGAAGTAGTATACCCTGGATTTAAAAAGATGTGTGGTGTAATTTTAATCCCCACTAAATTTGGATACTGCATGAGCGGAAAGGTTCATACTACACAGTCAAAGGTCCTGGTCGACACGGTCTCGATATATAGAGTCAATGTAACCACGGCAGAGGAGTTGGGAAGGGAGGATTCCCAATCTAGTGACCCTAAGATGGCTGCCGAGTTCGACCTGGAACGACTGTGGAGATTGGATCACATAGGCATTAATCCTATGGAGACTGATTATGACTCGGAAGTTGCGCTACAAAGGTTTGACGAGTCTGTGTGCTACTGTGCCTCAGACAAGCAATATAAAGTTAGTTTACCCTGGAAGAACAGTGAGATAAGCCTGCCTATCAACTATGGTTTGGCATTAGGTCGCTTGCGCGCATTGCAGCGGAAATTGTCTAATGAACCGAGCACGCGCCAGGCGTATGACGATGTATTTCGGAGTTATGAGGATAGGGGCTTTATAGAGAGAGTCGATGTCAAGGAACCGTGTAAGAAGGGTAGGGTTCACTATCTGGCCCATCATGGGGTAAAGAAAGACAGCGTCACCACACCAATACGGGTGGTGTATGACTGTTCTGCCCACCAAGGTCAACAACCCAGTCTGAATGACTGCCTGTTGACAGGTCCGTCCATGGTGTCGGACCTGTCCCAACATCTATTGCGGTTTAGGCTGGGAAAGTACGCCTATACCAGTGACATCGAGAAAGCATTCTTGATGGTCAAGCTAAAGAAGGAAGATAGAGATGTTACCCGCTTTCTTTGGTTTGGCGACATTACCGACTTTGAAAGTCCCATCATAATATACCGTTTTCGGGTTGTACTCTTTGGGGCCACTTGCTCGCAGTTTTTGTTAAATGCCACAATCAGAAAACATCTAGCTGACACTCATGAGGACACAAGTAAACTATCTCGCGGATTATACATTGACAATTTGCAGGGTACTAGCGATAGTCAAGATGGTTTGTTGTATGCATACTGGCAAGCACGCAGATTGTTTGCGGATGCACATCTATTTCTCCGCGAGTGGGTTACTAATAGTGAAGATCTTCAGAGTTTAATACAAGTGGATGGTACGGCATCTCTTAACCAGGAAAAGTCCAGAAATTTGGGGATGATCTGGCAACCTAAACATGACATACTAACTTTTCAAACAAGGTCTTTTGCTCAGCAGACAGGAGCGCACACAAAAAGAAGTCTGTTGAGCAAAGTTGCACAATTTTTTGATCCTTTGGGTCTAGCATTACCTGTTACCATAAGATCTAGGATTCTAATGCAGGAAGTTTGGAGACGTAAGATAGGATGGGATGACAGTTTGCCCGAGGACCTGAATGACCAAGGGACATTGTTGTTGAATGAATATGCCATCCTATGTACTAAACCTATACCTCGTAAAGTGGCGGCGTTCGGTGACGTTACGTTACACACGTTTTGCGATGCTAGCGCCACGGCATACGGGGTAGCCATATATGTTGTTACTTCATTTGGGGCACATTTAGTTACAGCCCGGGCCAAGGTAGCCCCGGTTAAAAAGGTAACTATCCCTAAAATGGAATTGACTGCCATGCTGCTATTAGCACGTCTGGTGCAACATGTACGCGCAGCATACGAGAGCGAATTAAATATTGAAATCGTTCATGTATGGTGCGATAGTCAGGTCGCACTCAACTGGATACATAGCAAGAAGTCTCTGCCAGTTTATGTGCGGAATAGGGTAGATGAGATTAGAGCCCTTTTGCCAGACGTTGCTTATCATTATGTAAATACAAAAGAAAACCCTAGTGATCTCATAACTAGGGGTATAACGGCTAGCCAGTTAATGAAGTCCGAATTGTGGTGGCATGGTCCAAAGTGGCTGCTCCATGAAAGTGAATGGATGATATGGCATGCTGTTGGTGAGGGACTTCTGCCACTGGAAACAGTGGCAGTTACAGCCCAACCAAATGAGCCACCGGGTCCTATCATAAAGTGGGCAAGATTCGGTGACTATAATAAACTAGTCAGAGTTGTAGCTTGGGTGTTGCGATATGTATCCAATCTCAAGCTTAAAGTAACGGGCCAACTCTGCAACAGGGGTCACAACATTGATGCTCGTGAATTTAAAGCAGCTGAAGTAACTTTGATCAAAGGGGTTCAAGTAGAAACCTTTTCCAATGAATTAGAATCCTTGAAAAGCTCGAATAAGACATTAATGCCTAATATAGTGCGTCAACTAAGGTTGCACCTAGACAATGGCCTCATCAGGTGTGAGGGTCACCTGAAGTGGTCGGGTGTACCAGACGGCACAAACCGACCTATACTTATGCCAACAAGACATCACGTTACTGATCTATTGATCATACGTGCACATAGGGAAGTAAAACACAACGGGGTATGTCATATTATATCAAATTTACGTCTCACATGGTGGATACCTAGAGTTCGACAAGTAGCTCGACGCGTAGTGAGAAAGTGTGTAATATGCCAGAGACTAAAGGGTAAACCATATGCAACTGGACCAGCTCCACCTCTACCTGAATGCCGTGTAAAGCACGTAGAACCTTTCCAAGCGGTAGGATTAGATTACACAGGGGCATTGAAGACGAGGGAGTATGAGAAGGTTTATATATTATTGTTTACCTGTGCGACGTCTCGAGCGGTACACCTAGAACTATGTGATAATATGTCTAGCGAAGAATTTATGCTGGCGTTCAGACGGTTTTGTGCCCGTCGTTCATTCCCTCAACTCATTCTTAGCGACAATGCTCCCACTTATGTCCAAGCATCAAAATATCTAAAGGATATGAGTAGTGATCCTACTATCATCACTTTTTTGGGAGAGAAGAAGTGCGAATGGAGGTTCATTCCAGTTAAGGCACCTTGGTTTGGTGGAATGTGGTAACGGTGTGTCGGCATAGTAAAGTCAGGACTCAGAGCGGTTGTAGGACGTGCTCTATTAAAGAAGAGTGAGTTGACGACAGTCCTCACAGAGATAGAGGCAGTCGTGAATGATCGCCCGCTTACATATGTGTACACCGACCTGCAAGAACCACTACCATTAACGCCAGCTCACTTGCTATATGGAAAACCATTGACTGCGTTTCCATCTGATTTTCAGTCCATAGTAGAGTTAGAGGATCCCTCGTTGTACTCTGAGGTAGCGGTGTCTAAGAGATACCAGTATATATCCAGGATAATCGAGGATTTTAGGAAACGGTGGATTAGTGAATATCTGCTAGCATTGAGGGAAAGGAGTGTTACTCCCTTTGGTAGACCAACGGCACCTACAGTTGGCGAAGTTGTTTTAATTAAAGAAGATAGTCCTCGTTTATACTGGAAATTAGGCCGCGTATTGGAGGTATACAAGGGGGCAGACTGTAGAGTGGGTGGCGCTATTGAAGACAGCCACTGGAACTACTGTTCGTCCTATCGCACGTTTGTACGCTTTGGAGCTCTATTCCGCATTGCAATCTGAGGCTCCACCTGTTATTGCTGGGTCCGAGGATTCTCAAAGGAACGACTCACCTCTTACTGATGGTGATCATTCTCGGACCGGGACGCGTCCCAGATGCGCTGCTGCTGGCGCTGTCGACTTGTGGCGTCAGAAGATAGCCTCTGGGCAACTTTAGGTTTAAGGTGGGGTTCAGGTCTTTTTTGTGGGGGGAGTGTATCGTATAAATACGATAGAATATGACTCTTTTGTGATCTCGTATGTCTCTGTGACTTCACGATCTCTCCTACAGCACGACGTAGGACGAGTAGATCGTATATTATAAGATTGTAAATAAGTTAAGTTATAAAAGGCCTAATATGCTATTAACCCTTAATTAGCGGCTCACCACATAAGTCGTATTTAATAAAGCTGGACTATGTGGCAGCGCTCGACATAGGTCGAGTGGCAATTTCAGCACGTAATGTTGCTGAGAGAGAGAGACAAGTGGTGGCAGGAGAGTAGCGAGCGTATGACTGCTCCAGACCACCGCGGCGAACATACTGACACGAATCCCAGCTCCCTCCTCCCTCTCTCACTCGCTATATAAGGAATTGTATCGGGAAAGTGGCTAATTACATGCTTTTTGCACTCGCGTTGCACGGTTATTGCAAGAAAACTAGCCATCATAAAAGGATCGTTATGGTGTCATTCGAAAGCTCTGTTTATGCCCTTTCAGGGATAGGTACTTGTTTTACGTTCTGGGTCTTATTTAGGCATGAAAATGATCACGTAAACAGCCCTATTTTGGCTAAAAACACCCCGCTGGGCGGTACATATAAATAAACCGCATAGGCCGCTCGTAAGGTGTTAAGCAATATTGCCATGGTCTTATGTAGTATATATGAATTTATCGTATATATTAATATAATTTATCGTATAGAGCAACCTAAATGCGGTACGATAATTTGGGCTCCTGGCGGTTTGCCAAGGCAGCAAGGTGTGCTTTTGAGGTACGCCAGAGCCTTCACGAACACCAACCAGTCAACATCTAAATTTTCCGCCCTCAGTTGATCGAGCTTTTGTGCCTGTAATCACAATAAAACATATAGCAATACACGCAGCTACACCATCACGACGCTCTCATCGACATCATGACTGACTGATAGATAAGCATATTATTCATGTCCATTCCCATGTAATCATTTATTCTTTCTTTAACTTGACTCGAGTCTTGGGACCGAAGTCTCGTTCCCCATTGTCCACCGCCATATTGGGTAAAACGTTCTCCCTTGCCTCATTGCCACGTGGAACTATTGGTGAGTTAATTCCTGGCTAATATTAACCCTTATAACTTTACCCTATATATACATTTATTATGTGAGACCTTTGGATATAAATGAGCTTGTTTCAGATTGAATTCAATTTAGATATAGAGTAGTTTTCATTTAGATTGATTTTATTTGATTCATTATAGCTTAGTAATATTTAACTTCCATTGATAGTTTACCACACTCATTATCATAAATGTTAGTGTACAGTAAACCTCTTATGTGCAATAATAGTCGTCCGTGTTTTTTTATAAATGTAAATATAAATAAATTAGTGTTGTGGACGGTGGTGGCGAGAGGCATTTCCGAGCCCATCGTGGTGACGTATATAGAGGCATTGGGGTACCCTTAGAATAAAACAATCGGTAAAAGAGTTTCAGGGGTCAAGTCAATGGCCACCATTTTGATTCTCAGTATCTCTGTTAAGTACTTCAGGCTGTGAAAGCAGTAATACGGATGGACATATATTTGTATGAGGGGTATGATAAATTGTATGAGCAGCATAAGTTCAATAATGAAATGTATATATTAGGGCAAGCTATCGAATAATGCACTGTGAAAGTGAAAATCAAGATGGAATATTTTGATACGTTGGACGTTTGCTGTTATGCTAAAGTAGCCTACTGCTGGGGTCACACATTCACGTATATTGCTCCCGACAGCTCCCGTCAGGCGTGATCGCCAATTTTGTGTTCTGACGGGCGTAGTCCGGCCGTGTACGCCCGTATAGACCACGACTATTGCACTTCCCGACAGATGTACCGTGACGGGGCCAGTGTTACGTCAGACGTAATGTAGTCATATGGAACTACGTACGTGCTTGCGACTTGCGTAAGCATGTCCCCGTTAGTCCGCCTGGGCTGCCCGATTTGCGGGAACACAGGCCACGCCCATGGCCACGCCCCCACAAGACCTGCGTAGCTGAGGCCGTACGTCTTGGGAGTTTGTAGGACTTGCGTGGACCGTTTCCGGACAATCGTAGGCACACCCCGTCTGTCCAAACACAGAAAAAGACAGTCTTTGTCAACCACGTAGGTCTGGGTTGGAATCTGGGAACTACATAAACTGTATAATTAGTAACATGTACATTATTTATGAACTTTAAAATAACATTCAACATAAGCATTCATCCTTGTAACCTTTAAAATAACATGAATAAACTGGTTTGAGTTATTATGCGTTTCATTAACAAATATTTGAAGTTAACACGATAAATTGAACACAATAATAGCATCATTATAAGCAAAATAATTACGAAAATAACAAAAACTGACACTGTCACTGTGAAAGGGTTTGAAAACATAAAAAATATCAACGTACCTCAGGCATACCAAGTGACCGGGCTTCTTCTGACGGACGATGTGTGGCTTCATGAAGTGGAACATGTTGAGGATCCACTTTTCCCTCTCCGTCAGTCGTTTGGCTCCATCACCACTCTTCAACTTGCTGAGCCGGCCGAACCTGGAGCGGAGAGATCCCCACCACGTCTTCACATCGAAGGCGGTCATTGGTGGGTCCATGTTCGCAGCCTTCTCCCCCCATACAGCCTCAATATGCTCCTTGTTCTTGTGCCTGGGGTCACCCTTATCCTAAATAAAAGGCGCATCCAGCTCAATCCAGTCTGCCAGCATACGCTCAGTCTCCTCAGTCAGTATTATGTTGGTCTTCTTACGGCGCCGTTTATTTGGTGGGGCCTGTACGCTGTTGGTAGGTTCTGGTTCTTCTTCTTCCTCCTCCTCTTCCTCACTCTCTTCAACCTCGAGCTCTCCACTATCGGGGCCGAGGTCGATAACAACTTCATCTTCAGGCGTCGAGAGGGCAGGCGGTGAGTTGAAGGGGCCAGGCTGAGAGGGGTCAGAGTTGGAGGGGCCAGGCTGAGAAGGGTCAGAGTTGGAGGGGCCAGGCTGAGACGGGTCAAAAGGTGAGGTGGCAGGCGGTGAGGTGGCAAACGTCGAGGTGGCAGGGGAAGCCTTCCTGTCCTTCTTCATGCCTTTCTTGTGCATGGTACAGGGCAGGGCAGGGCAGGGTGCAGAGGGTGACAAGCAGGGCAGGGCAGGGTGCAGAGGGTGGCAAGCAGGGCAGCAGGCAGGGTGCAGAGGGTGGCAAGCAGGGCAGGGCAGGGTGCAGAAGGTGGCAAGCAGGTGGCAGGATTCTCGTTGTTTGCTGCTCCGGTGTGGTGAGAGGTGTGACTGGAGTGTCCCCCGCCGGTCCTTATATACCCCCCGTACAACGTTGCCGCGTCTTCCCGCCAACACGCAGTGCGGCGGTGCTGCCAGATGCGCCCGGACTAACTTTAACTGTCCCGTTTGACGGGAATATTGTACGATTGGCTGGAGAAGCTTACGTTTGACCGGGCTAGCTGTTACGTCTTACGGGGCTGCTCCCGTTAGACGTAGCAGATTGCCCGGTCAAACGTAGGATTTCCCGACTTTTGACATACGTGAGCGCGAGCCACGTATCTGATTCGAAATCCAAAACATACCGGGCGGCCTTGGCCGCACCAACCATCTCCCCGACCAGCGTGGCTACTCCCGCCATGCGTACCAACCCCCACGACTAGACACAATTTCATTTACGTTTTGCGTACTAAGCCCTTACGTTTTACGTATTCGGTTGCCAACTACCAATAAACCTTCGTACGGGAGCATACGGGAGGATATACGTGAATGTGTGACCCCAGCATACCTGTGTACCGGGAAAGTAAACAGTAGACTAGTCGGTACGACTGGTGTTGCCATATGGATAGAGCTGCCAATACGTATTTAGTTATGATTTATGAGACCAAACTATGAATAATTGCATTGATAGATACTTAAGGATAGACAAATTGTACACTCATGTCATATAAATATCAAATACTGCCTTCACATTACTTCATCACATATGAAATGTATCAGGGTAAGCTATATCAAGACAATATCAAAACAGATTCGAAATCCGCGGTCTACCACAACCACGAGAAAGAGGCAACAGAGGCTGCCATCAACTTCTAAGCTTAAAATATCTTATATGGCTTTGTTTACTATTTTTTAATAATATTTATGGTAAATCAAGATAACTGTGCAGTATCAATCATTCTTTTACATATTTTAGACAGTGATAAACTAGAAAGGGATATTGCATGAGCTATGCTCTTTAACAACTTTTGAACATTGTTGACTGGGTTTTCGGTTACTCGATATTGTTACTCCCAAATCAGTTTTTCTGTCTTCACTAATAAGTTGAGTGCCATTCATTGAATAATTTGCTTTCTCATTTCGGGTCCCAATATGGAGTATTTGGGTGGGTGAATGTGTGTGTGTGTGAGAGAGGGGGGGGGGGGGGGGGGGCGAGAGTGTAAGTGTGTGTGTATGTGTGTATGTGGGTGTGTCTGTTTGTGTGTGGGTGAAGGACTGTGTGTGGGTGTGGGTGAATGTAAGTGGGTGTGGGTGTGTGAATGTGTGTGTGTGTGTGTGCATGAATCTGTGGTATATATATAAATATATATATATATATATATATACAGTATATATATATATATATATATATATATATATATATATATATATATATATAGGGGAGGTGTGGCGGAGTGGTCTTGCCACTGGACTGGTAATCCAATGGACCCGGGTTCGAATCCCAATATGTCAATGGGAAGATATTATTGGGATGGTATTTGTGCTGTACCTAGGTATCAGTGCATTACCACAGCACACCGAAATGCCAAATAATTACCCTCATTGTTCCCTGACTAAATAGCATTGTAAGAATATTCCCATATTCAAAAATATGCTACAGGGGGCCAATGCCTAGTGAGTTAATTGCTCAATAGGTGGCGTTCTAAGAGTGAGGGTCCGAGCCTGGGGGATGAGACTGTGAAGCACAGAGGCGGAGCAGCTTCAGAGATGGAGTTGCTTCGAGCCGTGAAGCTTCGCATGTCTCACTCCCTAGACTGGAACAATACCTCACGGGCCTCACCGTGTTCAGCGGTAGAGTGTAAAGGCTATCAGCCTATGCCCGAGAGGGAGTAGTTGGAATATAGAAAAAATATATATATAAGTGCACATGCTGGCCAAGTCCCTCTACCGTTATTTGTTTGTAACCCAATAAATTACGTTGGCATTGGGTTTTTATTACAAGAATAGTAAGTGTATTATTTTCATCTCGCACATTGGCATTTAATTTATGATAGCAATATACAGTAGGTGTAGTGATCATATGAATATAAAATCGCTTCTGGTAAGTAAAAACACAAATTCACAAATAAATAATACAAAAGCAGAATATGTACTGAATGCAATGGTGTGTGTGTGTGTGTGTGTGTGTGTGTGTGTGTGTGTGTGTTTACCGTATTGATTTAAGCATTTCGCTATTTATATAATGAATTTTCTTTATAATTGACTTACATAAAGGTCATTTTAAATTCCCTTATACAGTATTGTAGGACTAAATTCTTAGCTGACATTTGCTGTTGTATATTAAAACAAGTACCAGTAAAATTCACCTACTAGATGAGACGGAGAAAGGGGCGAGGGAACACCAAAGTGGTCCCGGACCCTAAAGTTTCGGGCTCTGTCTCGGGTCGGCTACCCCTAGCAATGGGGTATGTGTCTGAGTATATACTGTACATACATACCTGTACAGTATATGATAGTATATTTTTGTTAACAAAAACTTCTTTTTAAACTCAGATGACATGTTGACTTGTTTCTAGATGTAATATACTATTAAATTGGCCAGAATATCCAATTCTACAGCACTATGTAAGTATAGTATGTAAACATTATATAAACTCATTTATGAATCAATGGAAGAATATTAAAGAACATAATGCAATACTTAGCTTATAAGATCTCTTGATTATTCAAAGGCAATCTAAGCACGTATCATATTACACTAAATTTGAGCATGCCTCGACTAATTTACGTTTACCTTGTATGAATATCTACCGCCTCGAGTGAAAGGAAGATGTGGGGTGGGAGGGTTGATGTGGGGAGAGTGGGTGTGGGGGAAGAGTGAGTGTGGGGGAGGATAAGTTTAGGGGGAGAGTTGATGTTGGGGTGGGTGGATGTGGGGAGAATGAGTGTGAGAGAGTAGATTTAGGAGTGTGGGAAGGTCGGTGTGGGGGAGAGTGTGAGGAGGATGGGTGAATGTGGGGAGGATGGGTGTGTGGGGGAGTTGAAATTGAATTGAAATTTATTTGTTTTTGTTTAGCCAAAATGTAGTCTACAGTATATATACAGTATATATGTAGTATATAATATATGGCTGTGCCCTTTGAGAGAAATACTCTCTTTAAAAGGCATATAAATATCAGTCTTACACTCACATGCTCCGACAAAAAAGTTGTGAACATATATACATATATACACATATACTGTATATATACTGTACACACACACACACACACACACACACATACACACACACAAACACACACACACACATATATATACATGCACATATACTGTACATAGCCTATACATATATAATATAATAGAGCCTTTTGCATGATATTATTCTCCACATACATTTAATTTGGCAATATATACTTACAGTGGGTGTAGGTGAGTGGGAGGATGGGTGTCTTGGGGAAGGTCGGTGTTGGGGTGGGTAGGTATGGTGAAAGGTAGATATATGGGAGGGTGGGTGTAGGTGTGGGGGAAGGCGGGGGTAAAGATGGGCGTGAAAAGAGAAGTGAGAGCCATGGTGTACAGGAGAGTGAGTGTGGGGGCGAGTTTGAGGAGGGGACGAGGGTAGGGTGGGTAGTTGTGGAAAGAGGATGAGTGTGGGGGAAGGGTGGTTGGTTAGAAAAGGGTGAGAGTGGGGAAAAGTTGGTAGTTGTGGGAAAGGGTGAGTGTGTCAGGGAAGCATGAGTGGTTTTGAGAGTGTGAGAGTGAGATTGGGTTGGGTTGTTGTGGGAAAGGGAGAGTGAGTGGGGGGTAGGGTAAGTGGTTGGAGGAAAGTGTAAGTGTGTGAGGGTTGGGGTAGGGTGGGTAGGTGTGGGAGAGGATGTGTGTGGGGAGAGGGGGAGAATGAGGGTAGGGTTGGTAGTTACAAGAGTCAAGCAAAGCAAGGTTAACGGCGAACATACATAAAACCAGACACGGGGAAAAAGAGGCGATCCAATGAGGTAGCGCCCTAGGCAGACTGCGCACTGATTGGCAGGCAATAAGTTCTTCAGATCGGTAACTCTCTCGGCCCCACCAGCTGGCGTGTTTGTGGCTGTATCGCTATCAACGCCATCTATCTGCCGTGGGGGGTAGTGTGTGTGTGTGTGTGTGTGTGTGTGTGTGTGTGTGTGTGTGTGTGTGTGTGTGTGTGTGTGTGTGTGTGTGAGAGAGAGAGAGCGAGAGAGAGAGAGAGATGGGGGGAGAGAGAGGTGTCTAAAAATGTGTCTAGATTGAAAGGTGTCTAGATTGAAAGATGATTAAATTGGAAAGGTGTCTAAATTGAAAGATATCTAGACTAAAAGGTGTCTAGATTGAAAGGTGTCTAAATTGAAAGATATGTAGGTTGAAAGGTGTATAGATTGAAAGGTGTCTAGATTGAAAGATGATTAGATTGGAAAGGTGTCTAAATTGAAAGATATCTAGACTAAAAGGTGTCTAGATTGAAAGGTGTCTAAATTGAAAGATATGTAGGTTGAAAGGTGTATAGATTGGACGGTGTCTAGATTGAAAGGTGTCTAGATTGAAAAGTGTCTAGATTGAAAGGTATCTAGATTGAAGGGTGTCTAGATTGAAAGGTGTCTAGATTGAAAAGTGTCTAGATTGAAAGGTGTCTAGATTGAAAGGTGTCTAGATTGAAAGGTGTCTAGATTGAAAAGTGTCTAGATTGAAAAGTGTCTAAATTGAAAGGTGTCTAGATTGAAAGGTGTCTAGATTGAAAATTGTCTAGATTGAAAGGTGTCTAGATTGAAAGGTGTCTAGATTGAATAAAGGTGTCTACATTGAAAGGGATCTAGACTGAAAGGTGTCTAGATTGAAAGGTGTCTAGATTGAATGGTGTCTAGATTGGAAAGTGTCTAGATTGAAAGGTTTCTAGATTGCAAGGTGATTAGATTGAAGTGTCTAGATTGAACGGTGTCTAGATTGAAAGGTGTCTAGCTTGAAATGTGTCTAGATTGAAAGATGTCTAAAGCAAAAGGTGTCTAGATTGAAAGATGTCTAAGGTGTCTAGATTGAACGGTGTCTATCTAACCGTCTTGCTGTTTTGTGTAATTTCGACTAAGCCACCAAATTACAGTATATACCTAGGGTTAATGTGCGTCGTAATATATATATATATATATATATATATATATATATATATATATATATATATATATATATATATATATCTTTGGATGCTACAAGATAACAAGTGGAATCAATTTAATTGTATGTGCCTATAAACAAGTGACGTCTTAACTCTATCAGGTGTGTGTATGTGTGTTTGTTTTTGTTTTAACCATATTAGTTTCACTATAGAGTCTATGGTTTCACTCCATTAGCTTGGATATTTTTAAATGGTTCACGCCATTATTTTACCATTATGAAACGTTTCACCCTATTGTTATGGAAATATAAGACGCTTCATTCCATTCCGGTGTAATTTTATTCTCGGCGAGTGATAGCAATTCTGTACTTGAGGAGAAACCGGCAAAACATATACATATTTAGCTTGAAGGGTTCTGGATGGCTTTATGTACTTTGAAGGGGGACTGGGGACACCATATTCTTAGTCAAGGGTACAAACTACAATTACTGTACAAAAAAAAAAAAAAAAAAAAAAAAAAAAAAAAAAAAAACGAATACCTTCAATACCAATTAAACAAAATATCATAACTCCTAAGACGTCGCACTAGATAGTGTTAATCGGCTTAAGCATTAATTTGATTCCATACCAAACTGCCTTTGGAATCAGATGGCAGTGGTAATAATTGCATAATTAATAATACAGAAGGTGTACAATGTCTTGTCTTCTTAGATTACGATTATGAGACGTTTCACCCCACTAATTTGCAATTATATAACTCAAGAGTAACATACAATTATATATTATCAGTTTCTTACGAGTATCTATCTAATACTTTGCAATCATATTACTCAATAATAAAACGCAATTAATACATATAGTTTTCATACTAGTGTCTACGTTATTATCAAGAAGTTCTCGCTACTTATGAGTGTTTATAATATATATAATTATATTAATAATAATACTAAGGCGTGACTCCACCTATTCAAATTATCCCCAGTGTATAATTTGGTGCATGTCGCCGTAATGCAATAAGCGTAATAATAGAGTGGGTGTGTGTTTATCTAACTTCCGGTCACCTTCTTCACCACCGCGCGCTACCGGGCCTTATAGGGAAACATTATATTCTCCTCCTCCTCCTCGTCTTCTCCTTCTTCTTCTCCTGCTAGCCTACTCCTCCTCCTCTTCCTCTTCTTACCATCTCCTCCTTTTCCTTATACTCCTCCTTGCACTGTTTTACTTTACTTTGCTATCTTCTACTTGCTCTAGAGTCTAGTACATATATTCTTCAAACAAAGAAATACAAGGTCCCACCCATTTCCTATTTTAACAAGCCATCCGATTTACAAACAGGGGACCCTTCCTTGAATTAATGCCTGTCGAGAAGCATTCAATAAAGTTAGCACGAAGCCACTACTACCTCTACTGCTCATCCATTCATTATAAGTAGACCAGAAATCATGACCGCTAATCTCAATAACTCCAAAAAGAGTAAAATATTCGAGCTATTATCTCTACCATTTAGGAGTCAGCCAGGGAATTGGTTCGAAATGTTTTAAGTTACATAGGATAAAGGTAAGATTGCTGGCCTACTTATAATGAACATACTATATGACGGTGCTATATAGTCAGGTAAATTAAAATAATAGTAGTACTTAATAGCAATAATTGTGTTAGTAGTAGAGGTTGTAGTAGTAGTAGCAGTAGTAGTAATACTATTTTTCTTAGCAGTAGAAGACACCGGTTTTCTTATGCTTTCCACCTGATCTTCTTATTCATCATATTTTTCTGCTTCTTCTTCTTCTTCTTCTTCTTCTTCTTCTTCTTCTTGTGTTATGTCTTCTTATGTTTCTCTATCTTCCTCCTCCTCCTCCTCCTCCTCCTCTTCTTATTTTCTTTCTTCTTCGCTCTACCTGTCACTGTCTGCCATGCCCCCGGGGAGCTTTGAATAGTGATCACTATTATTTTTCTCAGTTTCTATTTTTTTTTTCTTTTGACAATTGACTTAGGGTACGCCTTTTTCTCGATTTCTAATTTTCCGAAGTGGGTATATGTAGCTGCCGTATAAGGGTGGGCGAGAGTATGGGCGGAAATGGAGACAGGGCATATATGGGCGTGTGTGTGTGTTCATGTGTGTGTGTGTGTGTGAATGAGAGTGTGTGTGTGAATGAGAGTGTGTGTGTTTGTCTGTGTGTGTATTCACTGAACTTGTTTGTCTAGGGGATTCCACGCAATGCGAGCTTCAGCTCATTATTATCGCGCCTCCTTAACTGGGAATATATTGCGTGAAGTGCATGTCATGTGTTAGTTTATCATTGGCTGTAGATGTGAGTGTAGTCTGTAATCAGTCAATTGGCGACATCTGAAATCGAAGGCTTGGGTTGATCTGTTCGGTACCAGTCTCACCCGAAGGCTTAGGTTGACCTATACGATATTCTTCTCACCTTGTATCAGACCACCAACCCCCAGAGGGGACGTCACACTTCGTCCACTTATACCAGGTTCCTATTTATACTGCTTGGTGAACAGAGGCTACACCGTTAAGAGACTTGCCCAAATGTCTCTTCCTGGTTGTGAGCCAGACATGTTTTCCGTTACGCCACGAGGAGGTTATTCACCTACGATCTTGAGGATCCTTGAGGATCTCTCGCCAGCTATTTTCCTCCAGGAAGAGAGCTTAATAGAGATCATATTGTCTGACCTATGGGTAAGGCTAAGACCTTTTTCACACACCACACTACCGGGCAGCGAGTTCACAACTCCTCGAATTACGTTCGGTACCTATTCTCTGCTAGGTGAACAGAGGCTACAACATAAAAGGAGACAAGCCCAAATTGTCTCCACCCGGCCGAGGATGCGAATCCCGGACCTCTCGATTAGGAGTCGAGCGCGCTACTACTACGCTACCGGGCCGTGTGTGTGTGTGTGTGTGCGAGTGTAAGATAGAGAGAGTGCGTTTCAGTGTGAGTGTGTGAGCAGGAGAGTGAGAGAGAGGGAGAGATAAGATCAAAGAAGGATACATTATGACTATCACAAAAGTGAGAGAGAGAGAGAGAGGGGGGGAGGTCAAGCACACTATGTCAAAACACCTGGTAATGAATCAAGCTGTCTCACTCGTAATAAACTCTCTGCCACGTCGTATATTCTTTTCCAAGCTTCCTTTCATTTACATAAGCCGATATATTAAATACAAATCATCCTTTATCTTCAGCCACATTAATCATGTGTCATACTTAATAGTCGTAACAAAAGTGCACATATAATTCAATATCAGATTAAGCTTTACAAATACTGTACATAGCCTACATATATACAGCCTCACAAACACACATACACACACACACACACATACCCACACACACAAGATTAGTCCTTTCATGCACATCACCATTCACCTAGTATGCATTACTCTCTTTCACTCACTCTCTCTCTCTCTCTCTCTGAGAGCAAGAATACCTCTCAACAAATGGTAGAGTTCCCCAATAGATTGAGAGATATCTCGCAACTCCCTCTAGACTGTACACCTCAGTTGCCAATTTCTGAATCACTAGCTAGTGGTTCTTCTACCTCAGGTGAGGATTCACCAAACATAAGGAATTGCAACACCTCTGATAGTGTACAGAGATATAGTGTGCAAGAAAATGCACTACCCCCAGAGACCCCTTTATCTTCGGGAAGTGGGGTAAGCTATAGGGGGTTCTAAGAAAAACCTGAATTCCTTTAATGTAGTAATACTTAATGCCAGGTCAATTAGGAGTAAATTCTCCGAACTTCGGGCATTGTTGACCTCAGAATGCTTCGATGTGGTGGCTATCACTGAATCCTGGATTCACAGTGATACCAGAGATTATGTTGGGGAATTTGAAATACCTGGATATAGAATGTTCCACAAAGACCGAACCATGCAGGAGGGGGTGGAATTCTTTTGTACATCAGAGATTTTCTAAATCCAACTGACTGCAAGATCAGGTCAGAACATGAACTACTTGGAGTAAACCTCAATCTAGGTAACTCTAGCAATAGGATTGTTCTGGTGTACAGGCCCCCACATCAAAATGCTGAAAAGTACGAACTTCTGTACACAAGACTGAGTGCTGTTATCGACGGTAAAACCAGTATGATCTTAGGTGACTTCAATTGCCTAGTAAATTGGGAAGAAAGAACTGCTGATGCTGAAGGTAGGCATCTTGTGGACTTTACTAACGAATACTTTTTGACCCAGTGGGTGAACGAGCCAACTAGAGGGAACAATATACTAAATCATGTGTTCACCACTGAAGATGAAAGTGTGACCAGCTTATCTTTTGGGGAATCACTTGGAGGTAGTGACCACAATCTAGTTAGGTACTCTCTTCGCACCTTTAGCAGCAGACCCACCAATCCTCAGAGTATAAACTAGATTTCCGTTGTGCAAATTTTGAAGGCCTTCGGGGAAGCTTATCCCAGATCAGACTTGAGGGTGAGAATGTTAATGCAATTTGGTGCTCATTCAAACAGCAGTGTATGGATCGACAAGCTGCATTCGTTCCTACTAAGATTACCATATCAGGCTTAACCCAACCAAAATGGTTCACAAGTGAAATAGCTTTAGCAATTGGAAAGAGAAAGGTTGCACACAGAAAGGCCAAAAGAAGTCAAGACCAAAGATATTTAGATTCCTTCAATAATATTCAAAAGTAGCATTGGACCTCTAAAGGATCCAACAGGCCAGCTTCAAACTTCTGACACTGATATAGCTATATCACTAAGCGACTGTTTTGCCTTACTATTCACAAGGGAAAATACCAGTGACATGCCAAGTCCAGGACTAGTGCATGGGGGTGAAGTTCTTAGCAGAATTAGATGTACCCCAGAGGAGGTAGCAATAAGAATTGATAAGTTAAATGGGTTCAAGTCATTCGGCCCAGATAGCTTTCTTCCCAGAGTTGTACGAGAAGTGCGAGATGAAATCACAATTTTCTTGGCAGACATCTTCAATAAATCACTAGAAAATGGAGAGGTCCCTGAAGACTGGAAAGTGGCCAATGTGACTTAAATCTTTAAGAAAGGGGATCACGAGTGTCTCAAGAATTATCGGCCAATTAGCTTGACTTCTATCATAGTAAAACTCTTAGAAGGGATACTAGTAGACAAGATAGTTGGCTACCTAGAAATCCACAATTTAATTACAGATTACCAACGTGGATTCAGGCGACACCGATCATGTCTTACCAATTTGCTGGAATTTGTCCATGAAATACTGAGTGAGTATGACGATAGTAGAACCATAGACATCCATTTCTTAGATTTTCAAAAAGTGTTTGACAAAGTACCTCATTGCAGGCTAATGTCAAAAGTGTGTGCGCTAGGTATCAATACAGAGTTTACAAATTGGATAGAAAGTTGGCTAACAGGTAGACAACAACGAGTGGTAATCAATGGTGTTTCTTCTGAATGGACTGAAGTCACTTCTAGAGTTCCACAGGGATCTGTCCTTGGCTCACTTCTGTTTATCATATATGTCAATGACATTGATATTAGTCTGGTGAGTGTGATCTCCAAGTTTACAGATGACATAAAACTTGGAATGAATGTGAAAGACCCCAAAGGGGTTGAACAGCTCAGAATGGACCTCAACAGACTGGGTGAATGGTCAGAGACATGGCAGTTGCCTCTAGACTTAGAAAAGTGCAAGGTGATGCATATCGGCCAAGAAAACCCCAATTCACCCTATTCACTATTGGGAATGCCTCTGGAAGTGACTGACTTGGAAAAGGATTTGGGTTTTCTGATTAGCAGTGACCTAAAGTTTTCCAAGCAGTGCATTGAAGTAGAGAAGAAAGCTCAGAAATTATTGGGCTATATTAATAGGCAATTTAAGTATACGGATAAAGAAATAGTTCTCACACTTTACAACGCTCTGATAAGTCCTCTCCTGGAGTATGCTGTTCAATTCTGGTCTCCAGCACTCAGGAAAAATATAAAGCAACTAGAAAGAGTACTAGCTAGAGCTACAAAGCTTATTCCATCGCTTAGAAGAATGAGCTATGAAGACCGGTTGAGAGCTCTTGATCTCTTTCTGTTGGAGACACGCAGACTACGAGGTCAGCTCATTGAAATATTTAAAATATTTAATGGGTTTGACAATGTGGATTATAACAACATGTTTGGCCTCAATATGAATACAACACGCAACCATGGCGGAAGATTAGAATTGAAAAGGTTCAGCACAAGTATTTGTGGAAACTTTTTCAAATAAAAGATCTGTTCTACCTGGAACAAACTTCCCTCCGAAGTTGTAAACAGTTCTTCAGTAAAGCAGTTCAAGAAGAGAGTAGATAGTATGTTGCACACTCTGTAAAGAGTGTAGTGCACTAAACAATCTCTCCTTCCACTTCGAGTATCTGCTCGGAATGGACCGCAAGGTCTTTGAGATACTAACTATTCCTTGTAACTCCTTGTAACTCTCACTGACTCACTCTCTCTCTCTCTCTCAGTAGTATATAATATTTCTCAACTTCGTTCTTTATTATAAATTTCCCAGTAGAAGTGTCTCTCATTCTGCTGATGGAATATTTTCCTCAACTGAATTTCATGCCGACCAACGGTCGGTGGGAGAGGTGGGTGGGTTCCACTCTGTAGCAATTTCTATTTTAGCATTAAGTCCTGACTATCTAGTAAGGACCGCAAGGTCTGTGTAGTCTGTGTACCTATGTAACTCTATGTAACTCTCCCCAACCTTCGTGTTTACATTCTATATTTTTAAAGGCCCGCCACCACACACCCGCCCCCCGACGTCACCGGAAATTTGCATGCAGGCACGCACAATATATCTTTATTCTCACACCTCGGGGCGACATTGACGAATATACCCTCCAGTGCTGCTCCGAACACTTTTATATTAATGTCTGGTTTGGTCTTTCTTTGTTTTTCTTCGTTTATTGTTTTCTGTTCTGTACACATGGTGCTCAGATTATATGAAACAGCTTATGCTACTATATTGTAGTTATACTATTCTTGTTATTATTATTATTATTATTATTATTGTAGTATTTAATTTTAATTCTGTTATGCTACTACTACTACAGGGGATAATTCGACAGTCATATAGAAGTTCGTATATTTTATTTAACAGACTTCCAAACTACTCTAATAATAGGTTCTTGGCTCGAGCCGAGATGAGTTCAAGACGCAGATTGAATATTACGTAGATTCATGCTAGGTTGCACTTTGGACCCCTAAAGTTCCCGTTACTCCCTAACTGAATCCCCGCTATTCAGGTATTGACTCAAGTCGGCTTCGATCCTACGACCCGTTATTAGTGATTAATCCTAAATAATTAAATCAAAACCCTGCTGAGTCTTTTATTGAGACCAGGGCCTAATGAACCATTTGCTCTTTGCCTAACTAAAACAGAAGTGATATTCTTTCCTCAACTCTTTAGATTTTCCCACGTGTACTGAGCCTGCTGTATCCTTTCTCAATACCAAGGCTATAACACATATAATCTGTCTCCTCAATACATAGAATCTATTTACTCCTTTGACACAACCGTCGTTACTACACAAGTACCTCCACAATGACATAAAATCGTACAAATTACCGAAAGAGATTACAAGGTCTCTCTCACATATATTATGGGTTCCGCCACCCAGTTACTTCACAATCTAGGTTTACAATCTTTATCTCAATGACACTATTGGGTTCCGTCACCCAGTTACTTCACCATATGGGTTTACAATCTTTATCTCAATGACACCTTCCGAATTTATCCACAAGTAACCCTATTACAAACACGCTATGTTACCTTTCACCTTAATCAATAATCGTTCTAACAAATTATGAACCATGTCTTAAACGCATACACGGAATAGCTCTTTTAGACTTAATAATAACGTAATTCACATTGGACTAGTGTCCTTCTTCACAGTTTCCTTTTTCACAACTTAATGAATGATTCATATGGACTAGTGTCCATCCCTAGCTATAGCTAATCTATTAGGCAGCTAAACAAATGTTTCCCTCTTTAACTTACTGGTTGCCTCATTTATTGACAACAGTATTCTTTCCCTCCCCTCTTTACTTTTACTCTTTTAATCTTTAATCACTCCTATCAGATCCTATATAATAAAACTTTCGGCATGGCGCCGTTGCTAACAAATATAACAAATTAATAACACATCATCATCTTTATGTATTCAGGTAAGTCTAAATTTTTTTTTCTTTAGTCTTGTCCTAGAAGGACCCATCAATGTTGATAGAAACCACCAGGTTAGTCAACCACATCTCTCTTTCTTTCTTTATCGTATGCGGGCCCAATATGGGTCCTTAAACAAATATATTCTGGTATACTGGATCAGGTGTGTGTGTGTGTCTGGAACTGTGCTTTACCACCTCAAAGCTGGCCAGTAGCTCTTCTGGAAGTCCTCACTTCCGTCCACCTTCTGTCGTCCCTCTTGAAGCGCTTGACTGTATGTGTGCAGACTAGCGACGTGACAACAAGCGGCAGGATACTGATGGTGCATCCCCCGAGTGGGCGAAAGTGAGGAGAGGTCAGGGGTGGTCTGGGTTGTGACTTTAGGTGAGGGCAGGGTAACTGGAAAGGTGGATTCCTGGTTCTCCTTTATGCCCGGGCAAAAGAGAGCAAGTAGGTTGCAGTGTAGTAACCCGGTGAGCTCCGAGAGGTGAATGACCCCAGCAACCCGTGCGCGGCAGCCTTTATAGTCAACCCTCCCGCTCTCCCGCGCTATGATTGGCTGGCTGGCACGCGCCGTAACACGCTCGCTCTGAATTTTTGCTTTCTTCACCTCCTCTTTCTTCTCTTCAAAATAAGTCCCAGGAAGCTGATTATAAACCTCTTTTGGCGGCTTACGGGAGTACAGGGCTGGCACTGAGGTATTTGTTAGTGGATAATCAGAAGGAACTCCTCGGGAAGAGAAAGAGAGTGACTTTTGAGGTGGAGTAAGAAGTCCATCTTCGCGCTCCGATAATGGAGACCGCTGATTGGCTGGTGGGCAGGGTGTGGCACGTTGCAGCCATGAGCTGTCAAACTCAGCTGGCTGTGCAAGCAAGTAAAAGGGAGCGCAGTGATTGGCGGAGGGCTTATCTACTTTATCACCCTCTACTGATTTTAAGCGAGCTCCTGATCGCCGCAACACCGTTCCCCTAAAGTTTATGCCCTCAGGCTGCCACTCGACCAGTCCACTATGCTCACAGAGACATTTATGTAACTGGAGTGCAGGATCTGATTTCCCATGATAGTTTTGGCTATTAAAACTTCCCCGGGCTGGCTGAGAAACTGTTTGAGAGCTCGAGTGGTATTAATTCTTTGCCCCTGCCCGTCGACTATGGCTCCCAGTCGACGGAGTCGGTACTGAGGGTCAGAAGGGAGAGGCATGGTGCCTTGCAACTGACAGGCAAGTGCCCCGGGGGTCCTATTTATAGCCTCGTCCGGGTACCTGATTGGTGGGCGGCTAATCCTACCACTACGAGTGAGAGTTTCGGTGGGGCCCGTGAACTTGGTCGCTCTCACAAGAGTCTTATCCGGAACGTTAAACAAGGGTGTTCCTTTGGATTCTTTCACTTTAGCTGTGGGAGAACCGTTTATCCGGTTGCCGTCAAAAGATACGCCTCGCGGTTCTACCTCGTCTCAAGGATACTCTTCCTCACTACTTAAAAGTCCTATTTAAATCTCCCGGGGAAACTGAAACTTTGCTGTCTGGGACCGTAGACGTTTCCTCCTCAGTAAGCTCATAGAAATCCTCTTCCCCACTAGATATGATCTCTTCGCTTCCTAGGTCTCCTTCTGGCTCAACCTCAGGAAGACCCTCTCGGTTTTTCGACTAAGTGACCACCATAGTGGAGAATCTTCTAGGTAGTCCCGAGTCAGAGTAGGACCTCTAACGTAGGGTCGAGCTGAGGAAGTATCAGGGTCGTCGACCCTGGATTCCGTTTCCTCTTCGCTCCCTTCCTCGCTACTCCACTTGCTCATCTCTGGGGTAAAATACCCTCATATCGTTTGGTATGACGAATATGAGTAACGGATACAATATCTCCATGATGTAAGTATAACACTTGATAGGGCCCGTTTGTCTCGACAACCCTGAAAGGACCCTCGTATTTCTCCTCCAGTTTACCAGCTCGGGTGGGGTCATGTCTCTTGACCAAAATATACTCCCCCCGGTAATAAGGATTATTTAGAGAAACTTTCTTAGGCTGTTGCTGAGCAATATGATCATGCACTTGCTGTCGTCGCTCCCCTTGTTCCTTCCAATATTTTCCGGGTTGGGAATACTGCGTGTAGGAACGGGGGTAGGGCAATAATCGTTCTTGAGGCAATTTCGGTATGTTGCCAAAGATAATCTCATAGGGAGAATACCCCGTAGTCCTACAGACCGTGGTATTTATTCCCCAGAACATTTCAGACAAAAGTTCCGGCCAACCCCAGACGATTTTCTCCCCTTGTGAGCTCAGGGTAGCCCGGATGCAGTTGGCTAACACCCTATGATTCCTTTCACAGACAGCATTTCCCTGAGGGTAATACGGGGAGGTGTGCTGTATCTGGTACCCCAAGGTTTCTCCCAAGTGTTGCCAGATCTCATTATTAAATTCCTTTCCCCTGTCACTCAGAATACCTCCAGGGGTGCCATACACAAAAATGATCTTTTCCAGGCCACCGTTTCAGCTTTCTTGTCCGGGATAGCGCAAGCAACCGTGTATTTAGAGAAAATGTCGACACAGGTCAAGATGTACCTTTTGTTTGTCTGTCTGGGCAGAGGTCCCATAATATCCACTGATAATTTGGCACAGGGTGTACCAGCGGTAATATGTCCGGGCAACTGTCTAGGTCCCCTTCCATCTTTGCCCCTCTGGCATCCCAAACAATTTTTAACGACTTCTTTAACAATCTGGTCGGCCCTCTTGGTCCACTACCTTTCAATGAATTGTTGGAGAACCCTAGACTGTCCCAAATGAGCCCCCTTTCCCTTTTGTCCGTGGAGGATTTGGATCATGTGTTTTGCCTCAGAATAATCAAGTACGACCCGATCTTGAGAATCCCTCCAGGCTCCCTCCGAAAACTTTACTTTATTACTAGGTCTAGGGTCATGTTTTTCCCCGTGAGGTTCAGTGGGTTGTGCGGGTGCTACCGGTAGTCGAGACAAGCCATCGGCATTAGTGTGTAATTTACCGGGTCTATGTCTAACTTCAAACGAGTATTCTTCCAAAATCCCCTTCCACCTGACAAATAGTCCGTCTTCCGTTTTCATATTTCGGAGCCATTGTAAGCTATTGTGGTCCGTAATAACTTCAAAGTGGACCCCGGCTAGATACGGACGGAAATATTGTACAGCCCACACTAGAGCTAGACATTCCTTTTTCGTAACGCTATAATTCTTTTCGCCCTTATTCAGTGTCCGGCTAGCACAGGCCACTATGCTTTCCTTTCCGTCCACTTTCTGGGACAGAACGGCTCCGAGCCCTTCATCAGAAGCATCGGTGTATAGTTGAAACGGCTTGGTGAAATCCGGATGACAAACTACGGGGTTAGAAGTTAATTTTTGCTTCAAGTGATCAAAAGCTACCTGACAACTCTGATCCCAGTCGAACCTCCTCCCTTTTTCTAGTCTCTGAGTCATGGGCCGAGCAATCTTAGAAAAGTTAGGTATGAACCTTCGATAGTAGGAGGCCATTCCCAGAAACGCTCGAATCTCTTTGACAGAGGCCGGAGGTGAGATTTCGGCAATAGATCTCACTTTATGTGGGTCCGGTTGTTGTTGTTGTTGTTGTTGTTCCCCAAGCTGTTGAATACCTTTACTGAAAACCACATGCCCTAGATACGCCACCTCACGGGCCCCTAATTGGCATTTGGAAGGTTTCAGTTTAAGACCTGCCCCCTGATTCTTTCTAACACTCCTTGGAGTCGGTGAATATGTTCTTCCCAACTAGCGGAAAAGATTATGATATCATCTAAGTACGCCAAACAAGTTTTCCAGGTTAATCCCCTCAATACTTCGTCCATGACTCTAGTGGAACTGGCGGGGCCAATGCAAACTCCAAACGGCAAGACATTAACCCTTATTTAGCGGCGAGCAACATAAGTCGAGTTAAATAAAGCTGGACTATGTGGCGGCGCTCGACATAGGTCGAGTGGCAATTTCAGCACGTAATGTGGCTGAGAGAGAGAGACAAGTGGTGGCAGGAGACTAGCGAGCGTATGACTGCTCCAGACCACCGCGGCGAACCTACTGACACAAATCTCAGCTCCCTCCTCCCTCTCTCACTCGCTACATACTCAATTATGTACTGAAAGTACCGAATTACCTGCTTTTTGCACTCGCGTTGTACGGTTATTGCAAGAAAACTATCCATCATACAAGGATCGTTATGGTGTCATTCGAAAGCTCTGTTTATGCCCTTTCAGGGATAGGTACTTGTTTTACGTTCTGGGTCTTATTTAGGCATGAAAATGATCACGTAAACAGCCCTATTTTGGCTAAAAACACCCCGCTGTGCGGTACACATAAATAAACCGCATAGGCCGCTCGTAAGGTGTTAAACTGGTAGAGTTTGCCTTCGCTCGTGGCAAATGCGGTTTTCTCTTGATCCTCGGACCTAACTGGTACTTGCCAGTATCCACTCTGGAGATCTAGGGTAGAGAACCAGGCCGACCCATTGAGGGATTCTAACGAGTCGTCAATACGAGGTAGGGGCTGCGCGTCTTTGATGGTGACATCGTTTAATTTTCTATATGTTACACTGGCCAGCTTGCCAGAATGTGCTCGAACTCGCTAGCGCTCGCCAGGGCAGTGGAATGGGCTATAATAATCGTAGAACGATGTTCTTTCTTTCCTAGTATTCATGTAGTCACAGCCAGATCAGTGGTGGTCTTTATTCTTGTCTGTGACACATGGAAGTATTTTATATCAGTCATAGAGTATAAGATATGCAGTGTGAAGTTAAAGAGAAAGAGCGAAGGAGAAAGAGCGAAGGAGGCAGCGGGGTGGTAATATGTGCGTGTGTATGTACGTGTACCTCCCTCGCTCGCGCGGGATTTCCCACGCCCTTGATTGGCCGGCGGGCCTGGCTACGTCATAGGATGCTTGCTCTTCATGACGTAGTGGTCTGTGATTGGAGGCCGCTGTCCTGGGAGGGTGGTGCGGGGATCCTTCCCGCGTGCCTCCTGCAGAGCTTGGCATAGTGTGCTTGGTACTAGACATCCCTTGCAATCAGTCCCCCAATCTAACCCCCTATACTACTGTTTCTCTCTCTGAACTTCTTCTTTTCCATTACTTCTCATCTTTATTCAATTACTTATCCCTTCTGGTTCTGCATACGACTTCCATAGTCGGCCAGTCGTATTACCAGCACCAGTTCTCACATATATGTTTTGCACTAGCTTTAGGGATTATTATTCATAGTCACATGAGTCATATTATCATTGGGTGCTTCTAATTATTGAGTTGTTCTTTGTTACTATTTAATGCTAGACAGTGGAAGGTATCTTTAGTCGTTGTCTGAGTTACGTATATGGCGAGTCAAAGCCTATACGACTTCGACGGAGCTAGGTGCCTGTAACCTTTGTGAATATTTTTCCTTTGCGAGTGTAGCAGTATACGAGCGAAGGGCTTTTGCCTACTCTTGCTCGTATGCTCGCTACCTCATTGTGTTGACCTTTGTGGAGCGCCAGGGCAAGACCAGATACTTGAGATCTGGACTTACCAAGAGAGCCTCCTAGTCAATTAACGTAACATAAGGGAAATCTGTTCAAGGGGAGACAGTAGGCTACGAGCATGCTTGCGTTCTGCCTAGCCTCCTGGTACCTTTTATGCCGCTGCTAGACTTTATTAGTAATAAAGACAGCATTGTGTTTATTAACTTTAACTGTGTATGCTTTAGGAATTCACGTATTAGTTTAGCCTAGGTTGATGCTTGGTGCACAACCCAGTATGGCTGTTACTTTGCTAAGGAAGTACTGTTTTGAGTGGCTATTATTAGTGCTGTCACAGAGTTGTTGCACTCCCTTGTTATATATATGTATCCTACTTATTGGTGTATTTAAGATACACGCTTTGGTGTCCTGCCCCTGCATTATTTTTGTTCTATATTAACGAGCATCTTAGAGCATCAGACGTTTCCAGAAGATTCCATATCTGATTGCTGTAGGACTAGACTTTCAGTGTTTTCATAGAGCATTGAAGAGTTTAGTGTTGAGTACAGACTCACACTAAAGTTAACGTAAGCATATATTTCTTTATTATATCTTGTTATAGTTTATTTAAGCATTGTTATTACTTAAGAGCATTTTATTAACGTAAAGTACTCCTGTTGTGAGTAGGCTTTGCCGTCACCGGAAAGCCTTTGTCGAAGTGCACTAAAACCCAGTTAATTGATACCCCATTATCCAGTAGATTAACTCTGGAGGGTTTAAGTGTTTTGTTTACCGGCGTAATTGTTCGAGGGTTTGGAATTAGCGTACCGTTGTTGCAGATATAGCCTATCATCTAATCAAATATTGAGTGCCCTTGTTTATTTCGTAGTGCCGGTCGTAACAAATGGCGACCTTAGACCAGAATATAGTGAACTGAATATTGCTGGTTTTTGTTTTGGAGAAATCTTATTGCCATTTGGGGTTGAATTTATTTCTCACATTGTTGGCAGTGGACATTGTTTTGAGGATATATAGAACTTGTTGGAGTTTATTGGTGACCTAGTATTGCACTCAAGAACATCTTCGAATATTTTTTGTGAATAAAGCTACTCGAGAGTTTGGCTACTTTTGTCTTGACTTGAGAATTTTTTCGTTGACTCCATCATGTCACTGGACGGGTCTGAGCATAGTGAGGGCACAGTGCGAGAGACAAGCGAGGAGGTGGAGAAGGTGGAGCTGTCTAACGGAGTTCGGGTGGTGAACAATGAGGAGGATGCTCGTATTTTTTTGGAGGAGCCTGTGTCGGCGGATCGGGTGTCGGGGCTAGACCGGTACGGACTGCAGTGTGTAGCCACGGTCTTAGGGTTGTCCGGTACTAGTGGTTTGTCGAGAGGTGAGCTGGTTACCTGGGTGCTCGGTTGGGTGCATGGGGCTTCAGGTGGAGCGGGAGCTGGGGCACCTTCGGCTCAGCCCCCATTCCACTCGACTCCTATCATGGCGCCCCTTCGGGCTCCGGAGCCGGGTACGTTCCCGCAGGCCGATGCCCGCTGGCGGTTGGGTATGCCTCTAGGTGGCTCATGGGGTGGGTCCCCAATAGTAGCACCCCTTCCTCAAGGTTTGTCTGCCGAGATGTTGTTTCAGCTCGAACTCGCCAAACTCGAGCATTGGAAGCATGAGGCTGAGCTTGAGCTTCAGCAGCGCAAGCTCGAACAGCGTGAGCGAGAGTCTGAAAGGTATTGTGCCGATGTTGATCTAGAGAAGACTCGTGTAGAGGTGACAAGGAACCGGGTCGCCCAGGGGGGTCGAGCCCATGACCAGTCCCTGTCGCATCTACTAAAGTTGGTTCCAGTGTTTGATGAGTTAGGAGTTACCGAATTTTTTCTCCGGTTCGAGAAAAAGTGCCAGGAGCATCAATGGCCCGAGGAGAAGTGGGCAGCCCTTGTTTCGTCAAGTTTGACGGGGAAAGCACTCAAGGCACTCAAGGCACTCAAGTAAGTAAGTAAGTACACAGGAGGAGGGTCACATCCGTCGCGGTCCGGGATTTTTCGACTATCCCGCGGGATACTGGTGATTAAACTTCCAAAAAATCACACACAAAAACAAACGTAGTGTCGTAGTGTCGCGGTTCTGTGAAGTGCAAAATCGAACCGATTGATAAAATATCTGGAGAGATATACGCGTTTTGGAGAACAAATCCGTTAACTCCTACAGCAGTGCCACGGCGCTGGTCTAGGACAGGCCTAGGGCAGGCCCATAAGGCGGGTGGAAAGAAGAAGGGAAAGAAAAAACCGTTACGTCCCAAAAGCAAAGTGTTGGCTATATAGTCCTATGAAATCAAACAGGGCTATGGGAAAATAGGAAGCCTAAGTTAAAAGTGATAGTGAACATCGTATATCACGTAAATAACTAGGAAAGTATAATACAGAGAATTAAAGTCAGGGGAACTTTTAACTTTTAGCTTGGGAACAGGACGTATGCTGTAAACAAAATACCCTCAGTGACCGCAAAGACCATAAACACATATATCCCCTTGCTCTCCTGGACACGTCCCCTCCCCTCCCCCTATACGATTTTACCAAAAGCGAAACTTAACCTCGACAGGAAAGGGTACCGACAAAACAAATATCGTAAATAATAGCAAACAGAGAAAAACAATATTTAAACAAATTAATCAGTGCAGATTATTTCTCGACCATATCGCAGGTTAGTAGTGACGTTATTGGAGAGAAAGATCTCCCACGCAACCAAATGTGGTGAAAATTCTAATCAAGTTGATAGGTAAAATATGAAAATTAAAATAGATACTATATTTTACAGGTATAGGTAGCCTGGAAAGTTCGTTATTTTCCTAGAGTGCCGTATATTCCGTTAAACAGTCGACCAAAAACGGGAAAAGTGGTTAGGGCAGTGAGAATTCTGTTTCATAAGATAATTATTGAAAGTGTTACTTAAAGTTACTTAAAGTTTAAACATAACGAGTGTAAACGAGTGGCACTCCCCCCCCCCCCCCCCCCCACACACTCCCCACAAACCGCGTAACAAACACCTCCTTGTCCTCCAAGCCCCTCTCTCTCTCTCTCTCTCTCTCTCTCTCTCTCTCTCAAATGTGGTGAAAATTCGAACCTGAGCAGTAGGTAAAATATGAAAATTAAAATAGATACTATATATACTGTAGGTAGCCTGGAAAGTTCGTTATTTTCCTAGAGTGCCGTATATTCCGTTAAACATCGACCAAAAACGGGAAAAGTGGTTAGGGCAGTGAGAATTCTGTTTCATAAGATAATTATTGAAAGTGTTACTTAACCCTTAATTAGCGGCGAGCAACATAAGTCGAGTTAAAAAAAGCTGGACTATGTGGCGGCGCTCCGCACACAACCCACAGCACGTTGTCTCCAGACCCGCGGCGAACCTACTGACACAATCTCAGCTCCTCTCCTCCCTCTCTCACTCTCTCAATATGTACGAAAGTACCGGGAGTGTGCACGGTATTGCAAGAAAACTATCCATCATACCACTCGACTTCAGGGATAGGTTACTTGTTTTACGTTCTGGGTCTTATTTAGGCATGAAAATGATCACGTAAACAGCCCTATTTTGGCTAAAAACACCCCGCTGTGCGGTACATATAATAAACCGCATAGGCCGCTCGTAAGGTGTTAAAGTTACTTAAAGTTTAAACATAACGAGGGTAAACGAGTGGCACTCCCCCCCCCCCTCCCACACTCCCCAAAAACCGCGTAACAAACACCTCCTTGTCCTCCAAGCCCCCCCCCCCCCCACCTCTCTCTCTTTCTCTCTCTCCCCCATGTAAGGGCGGGTGGAAAAACAAAAACAAAAAAACAAACAATTTTTTTTACCAGAGACAACTGTACGAGTTGTAAGATGAATATACACATGCATGAAGGCACCGCATGTCGGATATGCAAGCAACCATACCACTGGATTTGCATAGGATTGACACCAATAAATGAGGCGTACAATACAAGAGGGAAGAACCTCCATTTCTGCGATAGTTGTTTCGATATCACATGGCAAGTCATACAGACTGTAGAAAATACAGAAGTAAAAGATAGACTGAAATATAGCCAAGACATAGCTACCTTTCACAGAAAATGGGGAACTATTGGGGCCTCAGGGCCCATACAAATACCCACACACGCACACCTTCCCATGATAATGCCCACATTGCCTCCTGCACATCAACACACATCGCCTGCCGAACAACAACCTTTCGCACCCTACATATACACAAACCCTGCCGCACATCTCCCCACACCTCCCCAGACCCAGAAAACACCCACATTAATCCCATCTATGGCCATTGACCACCCTGCTGCTGTTGATCAAATACAATTGCAGGATGAGCGTAGGATGCAGCAAGCCCCCATATCAGGCTCCCCTTCCACATCGTCTCCCCCCTCACCACTGCCACCTGCCCACCTACAGCTGACCCGTAACTCCTCCCCCCTGCAGGCCTCACCCACCCATACACCAAGCCCACTATCACCCACAACCACACTTAGCTCACCACATAACCCCTTGCAGCCCCAGCCACACCTACTGGGTTTGTCTACACCAGTGTGCAGATATTATCTGGAAAGAAGGTGCTACTTTGGTCAAAAGGGCGAATATAATGGGAATTCATGTAGATTTGCTCATCCCAAAATTTGCAACAACATAACCAGTCATGGAAAATGTAGATTTGGTGAAACCTGCAAATACCACCACCCATCCCTTTGCAAGACATCACTTAAGAACCAAGACCTGCTACAATATGAAATGCCCAGCTTTTCATATTAGAGGGACTTGGAGATATGCTAGACCTAACACGAATGGTAGCCCAAAAAACTCTCTAGCTATGCGAGGACGAAACAGAGGAAAAAGGCAAGGAGGGAAAGGGCAGATGAAGATGAAGAGACTGAGGGAGATGGAAGAGCACATAGAACACCTCGAGCACCTCCTGGCCTCCCAAGAGTGGCCAATACATCCCGAAGACTATTAGGTACACATAGTACTCCAAACAATCCCTCCCCAATCTTGTTTGCAAATATCCAAGGCCTAAAAAATAGAACCACGAACAAAGTACCATTTATTAGGGGCCTGCTAGAAGAAGGAAACGCTATATTTGCGGCTCTCACAGAAACTCACATTAAAGATCAGGAAGATAGTGAGGTATGGATTCCTGGTTACAACCTACATAGGGCGGACAGAACGCATAGATCACATGGAGGTGTAGCCTTGTACATACATGACTCACTGATATGTACTGAATTCCTAAATAACAGTAATGAAGTGGTGGAAATACTTGGAGTTAAAATAGAATCCCTAAATTTAGCAGTTATTGTTACATACAGGCCTCCAGACTCATCCCGAGAAGAATTCAAAACCCAGCTCAACAAAATAAAATCAGAAGTGGAAACCCTGGGGAACCCAACACCAAATATTATATGGCTAGGAGACTTTAACCTACCAAACATTAAATGGAGACAACTAGAAAACCAGTTAGTGGCAAATAACACCGGAGAAGCAAATACTAATACGAGAGAGCTTTTTGAACTATGTGATTTTTTTAGTCTTACCCAACATATTGCTGAACCCACACGGGAAAACAATATCTTAGACCTGGTCTTCCCTAACAACGACTCTCTAGTACACAGCATTAACATATCGGACACAACATACTCAGATCATAAATTAATTGAGATCAAAACAACCTTAGAAAGTGTACAGACAACCTCAGAATCGAGAACAAAAACCGGCCCCTTCAGTAAATTTAACTTCAATAACAAAAACATTAGGTGGGAAGAGGTAAATCAAGAAATGGAGGAAATAGACTGGGAAAATTTAATGGATAACCTGACACCAGCAGAATGTCTAGTCTTAATAACAGAAACCATGACCCAAATCTGTAGCCACCATATACCTGCAAGACAAACAAAACGAAGAAGCAAACAAGATCGGGAAAGGAGGAGGCTGTACAGAAGAAGAAAATTACTCACACAAAGACGCACACATCAAAATCTACAGGATAGGCAAAAGGTCGAAATAGATAGAGAAATTGTGGAAATTGAACAAAGGCTAAGAATATCATATGAACTACAACATATGGAAGAGGAGAGGAAAGCTATTGCAGGTATAAAGGAAAATTCCAAATACTTCTTTTCATACGCCAAACAAAAAGGCTAAAACAACATCAAACATCGGCCCACTGAGCAAAGGGGACGGCTCTTTCACAGGGGACAAAAAGGAAATGAGCGAACTCTTAAGCAGGCAGTATGAAATGGCATTCAGTGAGCCTGATGAAACAAAAGTCATCAGAGACCAAAATATATTTTTCATGGAAACCTCCCCCACGGAAACCCCTCAGATGCTGGATATTGATTTCGGTCCAAAAGACATAGAAGAGGCCATTTCCTACATACCATCCCACTCGGCACCAGGCCCGGACTCTTGGAATTCGATCCTAATGAAAAAATGTAAGGAAAACCTCTCAAAACCCCTGGCTATAATATGGAGAAGGAGTCTAGACACTGGTGACATACCAGATAGCTTGAAAAACGCAATAATTGCCCCACTGCATAAAGGAGGGAGTAAAGCACTACCAAAAAACTACCGCCCGGTAGCTCTAACCTCTCACATCATTAAAGTTTTCGAGCGAGTCCTGCGAAGCAAAATTTCAACATTCATGGAGACAAATGAACTACACAACACCGGTCAACATGGGTTCAGAGCGGGAAGATCATGTCTCTCACAACTTTTGGAACACTATGACAAAATTCTTAAAGCGCTAGAAGAAAAGAAAAACGTGGATGTCATTTACACCGATTTTGCTAAGGCATTTGATAAATGTGACCATGGTATAATAGCCCACAAACTGAAAGCAAAAGGTATAACTGGGAAAATCGGACGGTGGATATACAATTTCCTCGTAAACCGAAAACAATCGGTAGCAGTAAACCAAGTCACTTCTGAGCCTTCGGATGTCAAAAGCTCAGTGCCCCAAGGAACAGTGCTAGCGCCCCTTCTGTTCCTCATACTAATTTGCGACATAGATACCAACACCAAACACAGTACGGTGTCGTCTTTTGCTGATGACACAAAATTAAGCAAGATAGTAAACACACAAGAGGACACGGGCCGACTGCAGGAAGACATGAATGTAATGTTCCAGTGGACCAGGGAAAACAACATGCAATTCAATGAGGAAAAATTCCAATTAATACGGTACGGAGATAATAATGGTGCTAAAAATTACAAATTACTTAACAGAATCTAACCACATAATAGAACGGAAAGACAGTGTGAAAGACCTTGGGGTATTAATGTCTGAAAATATGGGTTTCAAAGTACATAACCAGGTCAAAGTGGCGGCTGCGAAACGTCTAACGGGTTGGATTGTGCGTACTTTTAAAACACGCGGTGAATTGCCTATGATAACGCTCTTCAAATCTCTAGTGCTACCGCGGCTTGAATACTGTAGCGTATTAACATCCCCATACAAAGCAGGTGAAATAAATGACGTAGAGAGTGTACAAAGAAATTTCACTTCGCATATAAGTTCGATAAAACATCTACACTATTGGGAGCGTTTAAGAGCACTGAATCTGTACTCACTGGAATGTAGAAGAGAACGTTACCTAATAATATACACGTGGAAAATCGCAGAGGGTTTAGTACCAAACCTACATACTCCGATAGTCATGAAATTCAGTGATAGGAGAGGCTGGGAATGCGAAATCTCCCGGATGAATAACAGGGGTGCTATGGGCTCTCTGCGAGAGGGCTGGTTATCACACAGAGGCCCACGTCTCTTCAACAAACTCCCACGGCGAGTAAGAGACATGAGGGACATCTCGTTAGACAACTTCAAGAGAGCCCTAGATGTCGAACTGCAAAAAGTGCCAGACGAGCCCATCCTCGCAAGGGAGCGAGCTGTCGCTTCAAACAGTCTACTGCACCAAATCACCACCCATAACGAGGGGCGTCGCGCTCCTTGGTGCCGCTAGAGGAGCGGCGAACACATCCAAAGGTATCCAAAGGTAAGGCGTATGATGCTTTGCCCCTAGATTCCTGTGTGAATTACGAGGCGTTGAAAGAGGCTGTCCTGAGGGCATATGAGTTGCAGCCAGAGTCCTATAGGCTGAAATTTAGGGCTGTTCCCAAAAGAAAGGAGAGTGCTTTCCAGGAACACACTATAGAGCTGTCAGATGCATTTGAGAATTGGTTAAGATCAGAGAAGGCAACCACTTTTGAGGCAGTGAAGCAATTAGTATTGTTAGAGCAATTTTTTAAATGTACTGGCAGTGACTTGACTCTTAACCTAAGAAGTGTGCATGGGGGGTATGAGACACCACACTCCTGTGCTGAGGTATTTGGCTGTTCCCATCACTAACATCATTATTTTACCATAAATAGCATTAATACTTATCCATATGCGCCTATTATAGGTTGATTATAAAGGTATTAACCTGTTACAACAATAAAACAAGTGGAAACAGTGTTTGGATGGTCAAAATCGTCGATACAGACCGGGAGTTACATAATGTATGGCTGAGGCAACCTCCCTGCCCTCCACCCCTCCCCTTGTCTGGAGAGACACTGTTCCGCAATAGTCATTCTCTTGCTCTTTCCCACGCTTGGTAACAGTGATGACAACACCCTGCTACCAACTCACTAATGTTAGCACGAAAATAAACCACAGAATAAGGGAATAACAGGGAAAATAGGTGATAACTGAAGGAGGGGAGGAAAGTTGGGAAGGAGGGGAGGTGGAGGAGTGATATTTGGCATGGTCCAGGGGCAAAACAAAAATAAACAAATACAAACAAATTTTTTTTTTTTTTTTTTAATTTTTTTTGGTGTTTTAAATGGATTTGTTTTCCCCTTACTCTTAAGAGTCTTCCCGCAGTCCGCCGGGCGAACTCTTAAGAGTCTCCACGCAGTTCCCGGGTTAACCTGAAAGAAAAGCAACCAAAATCTCTGCAGGAGGCGGCTAAGATGGCTGACCTCAGGTTGTCATTGATTCGTGGTTGCGGCTCTGCACAGAGAGCTGAGGCAGGTAACAAGGGGCGTACCACTCCACCCCCCCGAATTAATGACACAAATAAATATCCATTTAAGAGTACTGTTGCCAATTATGATCCCAAGTCGAAACCCTTCCCGTTAAAGAGAGGCCAGGGCCCTTCCTCACCTCAGAGGAAGTCCATGAGCGAAGTGGAGTGTTTAAAGTGTCGTGAGAAGGGGCTTATTGCGCGCTCATGTCCGAGCACACCGCCTACAGCAGTCGTGTCACTAGTGAGCAACATTGGCGTGTCTTTGAGGTCTTCCGCGTTTGCCCGGAGTAAACAGTCGGTTGCAAAGTCATCGCCGGTGCAGAAGCAGCAGGAGGGCTCGTCACCCGTCCGAGATGTTTTTTGTGGTCATAGGGGGCACGGCACTGTGAGGTGGGCTGGTGTGGAGCATAGGCTTGAGTTGTTGCGTGATACGGGCGCTTCCTAGACCCTTATTAAGAATTTCACTGGCAAGCCTATTAACGCGGCTCGGGTTGTGGTGGTTCAAGGCATCAATGCTACGCGGTCTTACCCGCTGGTCAGAGTAGAGCTTGAGGTGGACGGTGTGCCACGAGAGTTGGATGTGGGGGTTGTGGAAAAGTTGCCAGTTGAGGGGGTCGACCTCCTTCTCGGTAACGACTTTGCGGTGCTCACTTCCGAGGTTCCACCCTTAGTCGTTGCCGAGAGGGTGGCCGACACGAGTAGGGAGGGGCAAGCGGGGCTCGAGAGATCTCAGTCCGCTCAGGTGTCACAGCCTAATACCCAAGTTTTAGACCAGCGGAGGAAGGGTCGGAAGGAGAAAGTCGAGGCTGGTCGGGTTGAGAGTTTGGATCCAGCGACACTCCTTGGTGACTCGGTACTTGACCCAAAGGTGAGCTCCGGAGTGGCCCCAGAACCTGTCCCCCCTAGTGACATGGTAGGGCATGATGGCACTCCGTGACAGAGTAGTTCCCAGGTGCAACGAGAAGATCCTAGTCTTAAGAGTTGTGGGAACGGGGCTATTGAACTCGACGAGGACGGGGAAGCATATCATGTGAACCTGTTAAAGGAGTTTGTGAGGCAACCACCTGAGCAGCCTACTGTCCCTGTGTTGGTCTGCAGCGGCCAAGGTGGAGAAGGAGAGGGGGGCAGTGGGGCACAGGTGGAGGAAAGTTGGGATTGTCATGTCTCGGCGGAGCAGTGGGCGGGGGACACGAGCCAGGTGGCTGTGGAAGCGCTTGAGCACCTGCCTGAGCAGCAGTGTGCAGCACTCCAGCACCCGCTCGGTTCATACCCCACTGTTTGTGCCGAGCACCCAGGCCTCACAACTCAGGCGGTGCACGATGTTCTGCTGACAGATCACTTGAGTGTGAGTAAACCGTTGGCCTCGTTGTTTCAGTGGTTCAAGGTGGGCGACGAGGCTTTGGCATGGTTGTCAGGTCAGGGTCGACCCATGGCTGCTAAGGGTGGTGGTCAGAATCAGGACATTGAGGAGATTGGTGAGGTTGGCTGTGGAGTGGATGCGCCCGGTCGTCGCATAGCTTCCCGATGGTGCCCTAGTAATATGCAACAGCCCTATCATAGACCGACTGTATCTGGCCATGTCGCTTAAGGCGGTGATGCTGCGCAGGCAGATGTAGTTGCAAGGAATGCGGGGGTGCGCATGTACGGTATCGGCGGGGAAGCCTTAGCAATTACGAACTATGGGAATGACTGCACAGGTGGTACAGATTGTCCCTCTCGTGACCTGGCTGTTCTAGGGACAAAGGTGGAGAAGGAGGAGACTATAGTGTAGAAACTGCGGTCTCGGCTGGGTTGTGGGAGGGCAATGAGCATGTTGTTTTTCGAGATAAGTTGCAACCTCTTGTTCCTAAGCGTCAAGAGAAGTTGTTTACTAGGCTGTGGCAGTACGTCCGTATGTTTGTTGATTCTCCAGGCCTGATGTACGGGGTAGAATCCGACATGGAGGCTGGAGACAGTGCAAGGCTCAAAGTGGCTCCCTACCGTATAAATCCTGCTCGACGGCCTGTTGTAAAAGCAGAGCTGGACTACATGTTGACGAAGGGTCTGAGGAATAAGGAATATCGTGAGTGGTCGTTGCCTGTAACTTTGCAACCTGTGTTAAGTGGCAAGATCCGTGTGTGTGTTGATTGCAAGAGTGTGTGTGCATTATCCCTGACAGACGCCTATACCTTACCCAGAGTTGACGACCCCATAGACCGCATCGGGGCTGCATCGCTTATCACGAAGGTAGAACTAGTGAAAGGTTATTGGCAGGTCCCGTTGCCGGAGAGAGCGAAGAGAAGTGCCAGTCTTGTGATGAACTGGGCAGTTTATCAGTGTCAGGTGTTGTTTTGCTGCCGGAACACAAGCTGGATGTGTGGCATGTTAAGGGCACTGATAATGTTTTGGCTGATTGTTTGTCACGGGAGGGTATGTCTTAATTAAGGAGCACCCTCGCCGTTCAGTCAGTGTATGTTTGAGAGTAGAGAAAAATTAGGCTTGTCCCTGTAGTGCAAAGCCGCCAAAAACACTATTAAAAATAATACAAAAACCTCACATAAAAACTCTTTCTTTTTGATAGTATATAAGTGCAGTATGATACAGCAAGAATCTAAGACATGCTGAGTTTTTGTCTTAGTAGTCTAGGCTTGTTGAAGCTTGCTCGTTGAGCGTAATATGTTAAATGATACTATTCTCTTGGAGAAGTGTTGTGTAGATTTGTTTTATATAATGAAGTGTTTAATGTTGTGATTGTGCCTTGTTTTCACAACTTGGGGGGAGTAGCTGGATGAGGCAGGGTTTATGAGCATTCTGTCTGGTCAGATGTGGCGTTTACCCGAGGTAAAAACGTCCCACATCTTGGGCGGGTGTTACGCTGGACAGCTTGCCAGAATGTGCTCGTACTCGCTAGCGCTCACCAGGGCAGTGGAATGGGTTCTAATAATCGTAGAACGATGTTCTTTCTTTCCTAGTATTCATGTAGTCACATCCAGATCAGTGGTGGTCTTTATTCTTGTCTGTGACACATGGAAGTATTTTATATCAGTCATAGAGTATAAGATATGCAGTGTGAAGTTAAAGAGAAAGAGGAAAGGAGAACGAGCGAAGGAGGCAGCGGGGTGGTAATATGTACGTGTGCCTCCCTCGCTCGCGCAGGATTTCCCACGTCCTTGATTGGCCGGCGGGCCTGGCTACGTCATAGGATGCTTGATCTTCATGACGTAGTGGTCTGTGATTGGAGGCCGCTGTCCTGGGAGGGTGGTGCGGGGATCCTTCCCACGTGCCTCCTGCAGAGCTTGGCATAGTGTGCTTGGTACTAGACGTCCCTTGCAATCTGTCCCCCAATCTAACCCCCTATACTACTGTTTTTCTCTCTGAACTTCTTCTATTCCATTACTTCTCATCTTTATTCAATTACTTATTCCTTCTGGTTCTGCATACAACTTCCATAGTCGGCCAGTCGTATTACCAGCACCAGTTCTCACATATATGTTTTGCACTAGCTTTAGGGATTATTAGTCATAGTCACATGAGTCATATAATCATTGGGTGCTTCTAATTATTGAGTTGTTCTTTGTTACTGTTTAATGCTAGACAGTGGAAGGTATCTTTAGTCGTTGTCTGAGTTACGTATATGGCGAGTCAAAGCCTATACGACTTCGACGGAGCTAGGTGCCTGTAACCTTTGTGCATATATTTCGTTTGTGAGTGTACAAGTATACGAGCGAAGGGCTTTTGCCTACTCTTGCTCGTATGCTCGCTACCTCATTGTGTTGACCTTTGTGGAGCGCCAGGGCAAGACCAGATACTTGAGATCTGGACTTACCAAGAGAGCCTCCTAGTCAATTAACGTAACATAAGGGAAATCTGTTCAAGGGGAGACAGTAGGCTACGAGCATGCTTGCGCTCTGCCTAGCCTCCTGGTACCTTTTATGCCGCTGCTAGACTTTATTAGTAATAAAGACAGCATTGTGTTTATTAACTTTAACTGTGTATGCTTTAGGAATTCACGTATTATTTTAGCCTAGGTTGATGCTTGGTGCACAACCCAGTATGGCTGTTACTTTGGCTAAGGAAGTACTGTTTTGAGTGGCTATTATTAGTGCTGTCACAGAGTTGTTGCACTCCCTTGTTATATATATGTATCCTACTTATTGGTGTATTTAAGATACACGCTTTGGTGTCCTGCCCCTGCATTATTTCTGTTCTATATTAACGAGCATCTTAGAGCATCAGACGTTTCCAGAAGATTCCATATCTGATTGCTGTAGGACTAGACTTTCAGTGTTTTCATAGAGCATTGAAGAGTTTAGTGTTGAGTACAGACTCACACTAAAGTTAACGTAAGCATATATTTCTTTATTAAATCTTGTTATAGTTTATTCAAGCATTGTTATTACTTAAGAGCATTTTATTAACGTAAAGTACTCCTGTTGTGAGTAGGCTTTGCCGTCACCGGAAAGCCTTTGTCGAAGTGCACTAAAACCCAGTTAATTGATACCCCGTTATCCAGTAGATTAACTCTGGAGGGTTTAAGTGTTTTGTTCACCGGCGTAATAGTTCGAGGGTTTGGAATTAGCTTACCGTTGTTGCAGATATAGCCTATCATCTAGTCCAATATTGAGTGCCCTTGTTTATTTCGTAGTGCCGGTCGTAACAGATAGTCTACACAGAACCGAGTAGACCCATCTTTTTTTTTTACTAGGACTACCGGAGATGACCACGGACTGTATGATTCCACTACTATCCCCTCTTTAATCATGTCCTCAACTTGTTCCTTTTCTTTTTGTCTCATAATAGGGTTTTGTCGTCGGTAGGGTTGTCTAATAGGAGGCCCTTGCATGTGTATCTCATGGGTGTGTCAGGTTCGAGCCGATCCGTGGTCCCCTTCGTTTTGAGAAAAACACATCCCGGTACGTCCAGAGCAATTCATGTAAGGTACTGGTCTGAATTGAGGTTAATTTTTTCGGGATCTCAGGTAAGTTCACGGGTCCGTCCGTTCCAATAGTAGTGGGTTGAGCGGGTGTGACTTGTCCTACCAGTTTCCCGTTTTTGATAACTAATCGTGTCATCACCAAAATTAGATGAAACTAGTTTCCTCTGGTTGGCCGCAATGAAGGTGGGAGATATTCTCACCCCATTCTGTGCATCAGGTTCAAAAATCCCGGCAGTCATGCCTGGGTTTGGGGAAATCTCTATCATTTTCCAAGAACTAGGAGGAATAGATAATTTTCCTGTGGTAGCTACTATTTGAGGTTGGAGAGTAGTCGTTGTGTCTTTCGGCCCAACACTGAATAGTTATTCCCAACTGACTCATGAGATCTATTCCCAGATACCCATCGACTCCACTACTAGCTTTTCCCGATGAAACACAAAAATTGGTGGTGAAGGTAATTCCCTTCCACTGCACTACCGTCGCGTTAGTTTTTCCTAGGATTGTCAGTGGTTGACCCCCGGCTCCTGACAACTGACTGAATACTGGTTTGATTTAATGGGCCCATTTCTCGCTGATTTTGTTTTACGAAGTTCTCTAGGAGACAACTACGGTTTGCCCCCGTATTAATCAACATGTTCGCGGCTTTCCCATTTATGACTACAGTTTCACATGGCGTTTGTCTCTCTAAGATATTGACCTCACTATATCGCCCTTCTATGTGAGGTTTCACAGAAAATGTTCTCTCTCCTCCGGCATCGTAACTCTTGGCTGGTTTTCTGTCTCCCGGTATTCTACGGGAAGCTTTCCTCTCCGGTTCGGATCGGTTCCCCTGGGTAGAGGTTGATCGTTTGGGAGTGCTAGTCTGGGATCAAACCTAGGGGTTGGAGCTTGTGGACGGTTAGTACAGTTCCTTGCTAGGTGTCCGGTCTGTCTACAAGTGAAGCATCGAATCAGGGCTTTCAGATACCCTTTCTTTGGGTTCTCCTCTTCCCCTTTTTGTTTTTCCTCCTTTACATCTCTAGCCTCCATTATCTTTGTAATGACCTCCATCAATTCCTTAGTAGTGTTAAGGGGAGATGTCGACTTGAGGATTTTTTTTCTTGACTCCTCTCTCCCTCATGTTTAGCCCCATTGTTTTTTAGATTTTAAGACGTTTGCCCCATTAGTTTGGTGATTTTTAAGAATTTCCGCCCCATTCTATAAATTTTAAGACCTTTCGTGCCATTTAGGTGTCGATTTCATCCTGGCGAGCGATAGCGAGCCTGTAATTTAAGAGTAATCGGCCTTTGGCCGGGACATTTTTCTACCGAAAAATGTACAAATATATCTTGAAAGGGGGTCAAGGGGGTGAAATTTTGAGATTGCTGGAGGAGTAGGAAACAAACTAGAAACCTGCCCTTAACCTAATGAATGATGCAGTGTTTCCTAACTTCTACCGGGCAAGCTTGGATCATGATCTCCCTGATCTCAGTTTCCTGGCTCTCTTGGTCCATATGGGGATACGCTAGTTTAACATTCTTAGCGATTTCCCTCCTAGAGCTCTCACATTTTGGCCATCAAGTTTCAAACTCTTCAGTTTGTCTCTGGCTTTTCTGGTGGAAGTCTCTCGGCCAAATTCTTCGATTAAGGCGCTCCTGACTTCGGCCCACGATACTAGTCCTTCCAGACGTACTCTCACATCATTCAGGGCCTTACCTAAGTGTGCCTTTCCATAGGCGATTTTCTTCCCATTTTCCCCTACGTCAAGTAATGTGAACTGACGTTCTAACTGCTCAATCCAAAGCTCGATTTCTTCCTTCCCCTCTTCCCATAATCTGAATGGTAACACGCCCGTCATCCTATCTGTTCTGTTAGATAATTATACTCAATCCAAATGATTTGTCGAATCCCACCGCTTGCCACCAAAATGTAGTGTTTAATTTTAATTCTGTTATGCTACTACTACTACAGGGGATAATTCGAAAGTCATATAGAAGTTCGTATATTTTATTTAACAGACTTCCTAACTACTCTAATAATAGGTTCTTGGCTCGGGCCGAGATGAGTTCAAGACGCAGATTGAATATTACGTAGATTCATGCTAGGTTGCACTTTGGACCCCTAAAGTTCCCGTTACTCCCTAACTGAATCCCCGCTATTCAGGTATTGACTCAAGTCGGCTTCGATCCGACGACCCGTTATTAGTGATTAATCCTAAATAATTAAATCAAAACCCTGCTGAGTCTTTTATTGAGACCAGGGCCTAATGAACCATTTGCTCTTTGCCTAACTAAAACAAAAGTGATATTCTTTCCTCAACTCTTTAGATTTTCCACGTTTACTGAGCCTTATGTATCCGTTCTCAATACCAAGGCTATAACACATATAATCTGTCTCCTCAATACATAGAATCTATTTACTCCTTTGACACAACCGTCATTACTACACAAGTACCTCCACAATGACATAAAATCGTACAAATTACCGAATGAGATTACAAGGTCTCTCTCACATATAATATGGGTTCCGCCACCCAGTTACTTCACAATCTAGGTTTATAATCTTTACCTCAATAACATATGGACTTGGAGAAGGCCTATGACAGAGTGGATAGAGAAGGTTTGTGGAAAGTACTTAGAATATACGGAGTAGAGGGCAAGTTGCTGAAAGCAGTGAAGAGCATGTATGAGGGTGCAAAGGCGGCAGTACGTGTGGAGAGTGAGCAGAGCGAGTTCTTTGACCTGAATGTTGGTTTGAAACAGGGGTGTGTGATGTCCCCGTGGTTGTTTACTGTATATATGGATGGAGATATGAAAGAAATACTATCAAGAGCAGTGGATGTTGGTGTATCGCTGAAAAGGGAGGGAATTGAGTGGAAGCTACCTATACTGCTGTTTGCGGATGATACAGTTCTGATGAGTGATAATGAATGGGAGTTGCAGGGTCTGGTAAATGAGTTTGGAACAGTGTGCGAAAAACGGAATTTGAAGGTAAATACGGGGAAGAGCAAGGTTATGGTCTTCGAAAGGGGTGAAGTCACAGAGTGTGAGGTGAAGCTGAACGGTCAGGCTATGGAGATCGTCAACTCTTTTAAGTATCTGGGCAGTGTGTTGAGTAAAGATGGGACTATGGATGAAGAGGTGCGGGAGAGGGTACAACAGGGAAAGAGGGTTGTAGGAACGCTAAAAGCAGTAACAAGAAATAGGGTGGTCAGTATGGAAGTGAAGAAGTCCTTGCATGACAGTGTGGTAATCCCGACACTGACTTACGGAAGCGAAGCATGGACGTTGGTTGAGAGACTCAGACCAAGAGTGAGAGCAGTGGAAATGAATTACTTAATAGTGCGTGCGGAGTTACATGGAGGGATAGACAGACTAATGAGGAAGTAAGAAGGAGGTGTGGTGTGGAGGTAGATGTGCTGGAAAGTGTGAAAAGGAACAACTTGAGATGGTTCGGCCATATGGAACGTATGGAAAGCGAGAGAATGACTAAGAGGTGTACGAAAGCGAGGTGGAGGGACAGAGGGGGAGAGGTAGACCGAATATGAGGTGGAAGGATGGAGTGAGGAACTACATGAACAAAGGCGGTGCTGGTTGGGGGGAGGGGCGTCGACTGACTGGGGACAGAGGTGTATGGGGGCGGTTCGTTCGTGGCCACCCCTTCGGGGATCACGGCGTCAGGCAATAGATAGATAGATAGATAGATAGACCTCAATAACACTATTGGGTTCCGTCACCCAGTTACTTCACAATCTAGGTTTACAATCTTTATCTCAATAACACTATTGGGTTCCGTCACCCAGTTACTTCACAATATAGGTTTACATTATTTATCTCAATAACACTATTGGGTTCCGTCACCCAGTTACTTCACAATATAGGTTTACAATCTTTATCTCAATGACACCTTCCGAATTTACCCTCAAGTAACCCTATTACAAACACGCTATGTTACCTTTCACCTTAATCAATAATCGTTCTAACAAAAGATGAACCGTGTCTCAAACGCATACACGGAATAGCTCCTTTAGACTTAATAATAACGTAATTCACATTGGACTAGTGTCCTTCTTCACAGTTTCCTTTTTCACAACTTAATGAATGATTCATATGGACTAGTGTCCATCCCTAGCTATAGCTAATCTATTAGGCAACTAAACAACTGTTTCCCTCTTTAACTTACTGGTTGCCTCATTTATTAACAAAAGTATTCTTTCCCTCCCCTCTTTACTTTTACTCCTTTAATCTGTAATCTCTCCTATCAGATCCTATATAATAACACTTTCGGCATGGCGCCGTTGCTAACAAATATAACTAATTAATAACACATAATTTATGTATTCAGGTAAGTCTAAATTTTGTTTTCTTTAGTCTTGCCCTAGAAGGACACATCAATTTTGATAGAAACCACCAGGTTAGTCAACCACATCTCTCTTTCTTTCTTTATCTTATGCAGGCCCAATATGGGTCCTTAAACAAATATATTATGGTATGCTGGATCAGGTATGTGTGTGTCTGGAACTGTGCTTTACCACCTCAGAGCTGGCCAGTAGCTCTTCTGGAAGTCCTCACTTCCGTCCACCTTCTGTCGTCCCTCTTGAAGCGCTTGACTGTATGTGTGCAGACTAGCGACGTGACGACAGGCGGCAGGATACTGATGGTGCATCCCCCGAGTGGGCGAAAGTGAGGAGAGGTCAGGGGTGGTCTGGGTTTTGACTTTAGGTGAGGGCAGGGTAACTGGAAAGGTGGGTTCCTGGTTCTCCTTTATGCCCGGGCGAGAGAGAGCAAGTCGGTTGCAGTGTGTTAACCCGGTGAGCTCCGAGAGGTGAATGACCCCAGCAACCCGCGCGTGGCAGCCTTTATAGTCAACCCTCCCGCTCTCCCGCGCTATGATTGGCTGGCTGGCACGCGCCGTGACACGCTCGCTCTGAATTTTTGCTTTCTTCACCTCCTCTTTCTTCTCTTCAAAATAAGTCCCAGGAAGCTGATTATAAACCTCTTTTGGCGGCTTACGGGAGTATAGGGCTGGCACCGAGGTATTTGTTAGTGGATAATCAGAAGGAACTCCTTGGGAAGAGAAAGAGAGTGACTTTTGAGGTGGAGTAAGAAGTCCAATTTCGCGCTCCGATAATGGAGACCGCTGATTGGCTAGTGGGCAGGGTGTGGCAGGTTGCAGCCGTGAGCTGTGAAAGCTCAGCTGGCTGTGCAAGCAAGTAAAAGGGAGCACAGTGATTGGCGGAGGGCTTAACTACTTTAGTTTATTTGTGTGATAAATGTAGGTTATTTGTAGGGTAGTTATTGATAGGGGTCACTTGAGGCATGCTATGCTTACAGGTACCTACCCGATAGCACTATCGTTAGTGAGTGCTGTACTGTATTTTATATATTATTTTGTAATAGTATAGATATCTTATCAATATTTGTATTTTGTACTATTGTTAATGTCTTGTCATGTTGCAAATTTGATTTTAAATAATATTTTGACATTTAACATGTAGTTTCTTTATTCATGCAGAGTTTAGTAAAAATTTACCAGAATGTCCCGGACTTCCCAAACTTGACTAATTCCTTTAACGTGACGATAGTGCGTTGTTATAATTTATGTGCGATTAGTTTGCTTGGGAAACAGATTAACTTGCTCATGTAGTAATGTACACCCTATGTGGTGGATTGTGTTCTTTTATTTAATAATTTTCATTTTAGTAAGCGTTGTTTCCACATAGCGATTTTGATAATTTAATTTGACTTTATATTGTCCTTGTCCCAGTTTTGGTTTGTTTTGTTTGCAAGTTTTACATTTTAATTAATTATCATTATTATTATTATTATTAGTAGTAGTAGTAGATGTAAAAATAGTAGTAGTAGTAGTAGTAGTAGTAGTAGTAGAAGTAGTAGTAGCACAGATCATCTCTGTTTAAACTCTTTTGAATGATGAAGATAGCACCAGTGATGTTGCAACTTTTGAGATCAATATGTTTCTTGGCTTTGTATCAGTTTTCGGACAATACTACAAGAAAATGTTTATACTGTACATCAGCTGTATATTCTCATACCTCGAGGTAATATTGACGAATATCCCCTCCAGATGGATGTAACACTTATTTTAACGTCTGGTTTAGGCTTTATTCATATTTTTAATTAATGTTTTGGCATACATATGGAGCTACGAATATATGATACAGTTTGTACGTCTATGTATTTATGTTACTCTTATTGTTATTATTATTATTATTATCAATAATGTATTATTATTATTATGATGATGATTAGTATTATCATTATTATTAGTATTATTATTAGTAGTAGTAGTCGTAGAAGAAGAAAACGAAGAAGAAGAAAACAGAAGGAGTGTATACAAATATAGTAATATATTTTTGTTTTCTCACCTCGGGGCGACACTGACGAATATACCCTCCAGTTTAATTGCTTGGCACACATTTAGTTGAAGGGGAAATTTCTATTTCTCTGGATCCCCTTCTCCCTCATGTTCAGTGCTATTGGTTTTGAGATTCTATTCCGTTCTCCCTATTAGTTTGGTGATTACAACAAAAACTTGTTTTGTCAATATTAATATATTTGGTACCATTTAGGATTTTTGATTTCCTGACGAGCGATAGTAAACCTGTAATTTAGAAGGTACCAGCCTTCGGCCGGGATATATATTTACCAAAAAATATGCAAATTTATCTGGAGTTGGGGTCTTGGGAGTGTAGTAGTAGTAGTAGTAGTAGCAGCAGCAGCAGTATTAGTAGTATTAGTAGTAGTAGTAGTAGTAGTAGTAGTAATAGTAGTAGTAATAGTAGTAGTAATAGTAGTAGTAATAGTAGTAGTAGTAATAGCAGTAGTAGTAGTAGTTTTAGTAGAATATGTGCATATATATTTATATTCTCACACCTCGGGGCGACACGTACTGACGAATATACCCGCCAGCTGGTTGGAACACTATATTTTAACTTATGGTTGAGACTTTATTAGTGTTTCTCTTTATACAGTTGGGGCCAGAACATTTGTGGTAGAATTTGGGCCATAATGATAAAGCGATAATATGACGTTTTTCATTCAGTCGTCGATTTGTTATATATATTCTTTTTCAGGGCGAGTGATAGCGAATCTGTAACTTAGAATAAAAATCTGCCAAAACTATACAAAAAAGGATCTCCAAACAGGAAAATAAAAGATGTTGCAGCAAGCTGGATATAATGACTATGGTGCAGATAAGTTTTGAGAGCAAGATTGTACAATGCATATCATTAGTTTTCAGAATAAATTATATGAAAACGTGTGCTTATAAAACAAAAATCTATTCATATGAAGTCATCGATGGATCTGCAATAATGATACCATCTTAATTATCATATCCCGAGGAAAAAATTAAATGGTAATATGAAACCTAACCTCTTCAGAATAATAAATTAAACTAAAACTGCAACTTAAACATCGACAATAAGAATATTGTTAATAATTGGTTAGTATGAGCATCAGTATCAATCCTAGCCATTGACGTAATCACTAAAGTGCTGCCTTCAAATTGTCACTGCTAAATTATTTACCCATCATTACTGTGTTAGCTAACGTACTTTCTTACTTAACTGTACCTAATTGGTATATACATACTATATAGTTGTATATATATATATATATATATATATATATATATATATATATATATATATATATATATATATATATATTTATATATTTACATCACAGCTTTACTGGAGATCATAACATTTGCAGTAACATCTATATAACTTTAAGAAAAAAAATCGTTTAAGTTATTCACAAGTTATACACAACACTATTGGAAGAAATGAGAACACATAGCTTTGAAATTTAGCCTGGATGTGCTGTACAGAACACGAAACTAAATATATATTTTAATTACTTGGCAAACACAATCCTGGGATGATCTTTCTTTGTTGTTATTGCTATTGCTGTTTTCTTTTATTATTATTTAACACTATTTGTAATGTAATTATGAGTAGTGAGACACTGAACTAGAAGTGGTCAAGTTCGTAGTTACGACCGAAAGCACGGTCCCAATTCTCAATTTGCGGAGTCAAACCAGTACATATTTATGATAATTATATTATTACCATACTTCCAGTATAAAAATACACAATTTTAGAATCTGACCCTTATAAACTAGCTTCGTCGCATCATCCGGGTTGTGACTTGTATACATATTTATTCGTTGCATACGCAATACATTTTCAGATTTAGAGGAACTAGTGTTTACAGAAACTTATGACGTGATTGGCATAACAGAATCTTGGCTCAATACAGGGACAGAGAGACTTTTTAGAAGAGTATTCACTTCCCGGTTTTGTAATGTTTGAGAAAAGCCAAATAAATAAAAATGGAGGTGGCGTTTTACTTTTTATAAAAAAAAAATCTTAACCCGACCCTCGTGTCAAAACCTCCAATTGTGAACGTCGACACATCCTTTGTGCTAATAAAGAATAGGAAAGGTACACAAATAATACTTGCATTAATATACAGACCTCCAGCTCAATTAGTGCAAACTGACCGAGAAATTTATGAACAAATTGCAGATGTAAGTAACTCACAAGATACCGTAATTCTTGGCGACTTTAATTTACCTGTGACCAAGTGGGGCGATACTCTTACTTTACACTCCGGACATGACTTGTATGCGAACTTGCAAGAGAGTTCGCTCTATCAATTTGTTCGATCGCCGACCCGTGGTAATAACATTCTGGACCTTGTACTTGCAACAAAAGAAGAATTAATAGAGAATTTGAATGTTGGTGATGAATTCAGTAACAGCGACGGTCGTACGATAACTTTCAGTTTACGGTCGTACGATAACTTTCACTTTAAACTTTACTAGTAACGAACCAAATAGCAGCATCAAGAAAGTCCCTAATTTCAAGAAAGCAAACTTTCATAAACTTAGAACTATGTTTAAAGAAACTGACTGGAGCTTTCTAATTAACAATAACGACATAAATACATCTTGGGAACTATTCGCAAACATTTACCTAAAAGCAGTGCATGACTGCATACCATCGAAAATACGGCGTACAGGCCATACTGATAAGCCCAAATGGTGGAATAAAGAGATTTCAGACTGTTTGTTTGCTAAAAAGATTGCTAATGATAGATTAAAATCCTCACACAATGACGAAGAACGGGTGAAATTTGTAGAACTACGACACAAAACCAAAAAGTTAATTAAGCAAAGTAAAAAGACCCTGGAGTTACATGTTGCAAATCAAAGTAAATACAAAAAGAACAAAAGAATTCTATAGCTACATCAGGAAGAATAAAATAGTTACTTCAACTGTTGGTCCGTTAGTCGATGGAAATGGAGAATACACCAACGACGAAGTACAAATGAGTAATGCCCTCAATACCTTCTCTGCATCAGATTTTACAACAGAAGAGCTCAGTGATATCCCTACAGCATCGCCAATTCAGATTGATAATTCTGATGCTGAAGTATTGAAAAGTTTAGATAAACTCAATGTAAATAAAACGCCTGGACCTGTTACAATCTCACCTAGAGCTCTAAAGGAAGCTAAGGATGTGCTCTCCAAACCACTAACATTGCTATTCAATAAATCCTTGCAGTCTGGAACTATGCCTGATCAGTGGAAGCTAGCTAACATAACACTGATGTTTAAAAAAGGCAGCAAATCCCTACCCAGTAACTATCGTCCAATTAGCTTAACCTCAGTTGTTTGTAAAATGCTAGAAACACTCATAAGTCGGTCTGACTCGTAAATCACTTAGAGGAAACTAACATACTTAAAGATACTCAACACGGCTTTCGTAACAAACGTTCCTGCTTAACGCCTTACGAGCAGGCCCGTCAGTAACTTCTACTACCCGCCAAGCGGGTGGTTTTACCCTAAACGACCATGTTTCCATGCTCTTTTTCATGCATAAACAAGAGCCAGAGCGTAATACAATTATGTATCCCTGAAAGGGCAATAATTGAGCTTTCCAATGACACCAGAACCATCCTTCTACGACCACGCGTTCTCTTGCAACGATCGTGCAAGACGAGTGCAAAATCCCTAAAATACGGTAATTTCCTTACATAATTCCCTGTGTAGCGAGGCAGTGAGTGTGGGTGTGTGTGGAGGCGGGCCCAGTGCTGGCGCGGTAACCGTGCTGAGCGGTCAGAGCCGACCTACGCTCCTCCCACCGCGCGTCTCTCTCTCAGAGCCAAATATTGCTCAAAATTGCACACCGCCTTAAGTCGGTCCCCGCCACATAGTTCATGGTTCTCAAGCCCGACTTAAGTCCACCCCCGCCAGACAAGGGTTAACAAACCTCTTAGACTTCTTCCACGATATCCTCAACCTTTATGATAAGAGTAAAGCTGTAGATATTTTATACCTTTATTTTCAAAAGGCCTCTGACAAAGTTCCCCATAAACGTTTACTGCTAAAACTAAGAGTGCATGGAATACAAGACGGTGTATTGAAATGGATAGAAAATTGGTTCAGCGACAGAAAGCAAAGAGTAGTCATAAATGGTAAGGCATCTAAAGGGACCAATGTAAGTAGCGGGGTACCCCAGGGATCGGTACTAGGACCAATTCTCTTTCTAATTTACATCAATGACGTAGATGAGGGTTTCACCCGTACAATCTCAAAGTATGCTGACAATACAAAAGTTACAAATAGCATACTCTCAAAAGAACAAGTTGACGATATGCAACACAATCTAGATAAGTTGTCATGTTTGGCCCAAATTTGGCAAATGAGTTTCAATGCAGATAAATGTAAAATACTACATATCGGATACCGAAATAAGAAAGCAAACTATTCGATGAATGGCACTCAGCTTAAGAGTGTAGACAGAGAAACCGATCAGGTAGTAACAATAGTGAGTGACCTAAAACCGAGTCAAGAATGTTCAGAAGTTGTTAAGAAGGCAAACAAAATAATTGACTTTATAGGCAGGTCATTTGAGCATGAATCCAGAGAAGTTATCCTAACTCTTTACAATTCCTTAGTCCGCCCTCTTCTGGAATACTGCGTTCAATCCTGGTGCCCTTATTACCAAAAAAATATAAACAAGCTAGAATGAGTTCAACGTAGAGTTACCAAAATGATACCTAGCCTAAAGAACAAACCATACGAGGAGCATCTTAGGGAATCACATCTATTTCCTTTAACCCAGCGCAGATTAGAGAGCGACTTAATTTTAGTGTTCAAAATCATCAAAGGCATTGACAATATGAACTGTAGTAAGTACTTCACTATCACCAATCTAATTACACGCGGGGAAATGGTTGCAAAATTATTGGTAAATCTTTTAGCTCACACGAATCTAAGAATTTCTTCTCAATCGAGTTGTCAACTTGTGGAATGGGCTTCCCCGAGACGTTATAGACTGCAGCACCGTTGATTCTTTTAAACTTCGCCTAGACAAATATCTTGCATCAAACCCACGACTGACTGCGTTTGTAAATGAATAACTTTATTTTATTCCCCCCTCAAATTCATCAAGGATTATTGCGTATATACAGTATATTACCAAGACGTTACTCTCTTTTTCCCAGATATACGAAAGATCACTTATAGCTGTGTTATTTTAGAAACCCATTTGTCCCCTACTAACTTCCTAATCCTGCCACGGACATTAGTTCCAGGGCAGTAGTTCCCTTTACAATGTTCCCTTACCCACTCTAAACCACTGTTTGGCCACTTGATCCTCAGTGTTTTGGAGGAAAAGCAGCCTAGAGGGGTCACTAGACTTGTTGTTGCTTGATTTCCTTTGTACTCCTTTGTCTCTATATACATATTTAATGGTCCGCCGTGACGTAAAAACTGTGTACGCGCACTATCGGTAGTTGTTTGTTTGCATAATGTTAAAAATAGAATCTGCCACACGACCCGAAGTTGCCCTTGATCTTTCCTATGACTCTTGTTGTACCAGTAATATGTTTACAGGTTGGTGGGACGCAACTAAACCTGGGTCCTTGTCTTGTTTGATGTAAAGGATTGTGTGGTTCGACGATTCGATAAATCCTACCATCATAGAAAGATTGATTGAAGAATTTTGGCTGCTTGACAACAAATATATAAGAACATAAGAAGAATGAAAATCTAAAAATGTCCTACTGGCCCACACGAAGCAGGCCCCTGTTATCCCTACATCCCTATTAGTTCTCCCCTACGCTAAAAACATCATGCACTACAACCTATATACCCTACGCTTCATCTATCCTATATAACTACTGTATATACCAAAGGACATACTGTAGATATACAGATATATATGATTACAAGTGTTATGTCGGGTTATAATGATTTATAACTCGTGATATAGTCTGCATAACGATCCAAGTATGGACTGATAGACCTTGATAAAGCTTGACAGGGTTAAATCTAGCACGTTCATAATCACACATTACAGTAGGTATTCAATTAGGATAATACAGAACTCAATAACAACACAGATATAGATAAATAGATGGGTTTTATTTAAAGAGTGGTCTAGCTGGAGGAGCCGTAGACTATCTTCATGTAATGGGTAAATAGTGGCAAGGTACAAATATAATTTGGTATATTCAGATGGTCTCTCATTCAATGCAATGTATTGACAACAATGCACTGACAATATAATGTTAGTGAATTGGTGCTCGTAATCAGAGAATGGTATAAACAACTTGTGGTTAAATATAAGGTAATAACCTGTAGCAACTAAAAGATATAAAACATATAATAATAATATCAACCCTCAACAACAATAATCAATGGGGGTCGAGTGTCTTCCGTGAAAGAAGTATTGCAGTTGGTCAAGTATGAATAATCTCAAAAGGGCGAGCTGGGGAGAATTGAGTGTGAAACAAACACGCCGGTATATGGAGTGAGTCACACGATAAAAAGGGGGTGCGCCAGGTAGGTAGGCACGTATCCTAAAGTGCCCTTCCGACTTAAGGTAAACAGGTCAGGTCACTAGCTGGACTGCGGTGTTGAGAATTTAAATTATAGTTAATGCAACTACGAGTTGACTTTCAAAATTAGTTCGAGATAACTGGTGGCAGATGAATAAACAATTTAATTTACACAAGGTTAGGCTCGCAGAATAGTAAACTATGAGTTATTATTTTATCTCTTGTATTCACGTTAAGCGAGTTAAGCGATCGTATGTAATAATAATAAATCGACCTTAGGAATTCAGATATAAATGCAATGAATATGGAGTCAGGAATATACTGAATAAATCACTACAAAGTGATATAGAGACTGACTAAGTTGAATTAATAAAGTTAATCAAGAATGGCTCTGAGAACGCTGTTATAATTGAAAGCGTAAAAGTAGAATAACTGATTTATTAATATATCAGAAGAACTGGGCTCATACAACGAAGTTATGCTAAATAATACCTACAGCAGTATTAATAGATGTTCTGAACGAGTTAACAGAGGCTTTAAATTACATACACGAAGTGTAAGAAATGATGTTGAACTAAGTAATTGAAACTATGCAATGCTGGAATTCCTGAGCATAAAGGATCAAAATTACTTACATCGGTAATCACATGAACGGTAATACGAGTTCATAAAGTAATTACAAAAGTGGTTATATCACGGAGTTTACAATGGGAGAGGGGGAAATGAATTAATTCTCACAGGAATAAGTACATTTGTTATGAAAATGAGCGTAGGTTCTAGGTAATAATGTTTGCAGAAGGAAATCAGTTCACGAAATACACTGTGACTTCAACTCACATAATACAGCACAAAATACATAATATGTATATTTTCCATATATATTATATATGGAAAATCTGTGAACGTGGGGCAAGGTAACTGATTGAATACAATTATATAATGTATGCGCAAGTTTGTTATGGCAAGTTAATCAATGAATAGGTTTAGTGTTAAATCACAATTGTAACACGAGTGGTAGATTAGGTTCTGAAGGATTAACACTTATGAAAACTGAACGATCTTTGGCACAGATCACAGACTATCTTAACACAGCACGGTTCACATATTTTACCTTATTACCTCAACAACAATAACACAATGTAAGATACACAGGGACACTTAGGGTATTTGGAGGACAGGGGTCGAGAGTACAAGTCTGGCCAACGTTGATCGTGGGTCCGTGGAGCAGCACTTCAGGGGTGTAAGGCATTGCTTGAGCAGTTGTCCAGGGGTCCATACTTCAGCTAGGCAGGGCGTCCACAGGTAGGACTTCAGGAATACCTCAGGCAGGTACTCTCCGGGTTGGTAGGGGCAGGCTAGGGAAAGCCAACACTTTTAATTAGCTACTCTGAGCCCGAAGGTTTTAGAATAGTATTGAGGTGTGGTTTGCATCCTCCTCTCCAATTTTCTAGAGGTAATATGCGGCATTATTTTGGACTCTCGTTTCCCAGGTCTCGAGGTCACAAGGTTAGGGAGAAATGGTTGTGTGGTTATTGTGAAGTAAATACTTAGCTTAGACTTGGAAGTTTGGTATTGACATAATGGTATACTTCCAAGGTATAATACTACATAGTTAATGGTCATTTACTTAGCTTAAGGATCGAGAAATCTCTCGTAAACTGGGATAAGCCTTTATTCCTAGTTCAACATGAATCTTCTTATAGCTTTCTGGGTAGATCTCGTTACCTGGAGATTCTTGTATCTGCGTTTCCGTCGTCTTCCGGGTTGTCTTTCAGTTCCATTTATGTCGGTAGGCCTGGGGGTGTTCATGTTGCATTAGCATAAACATATTTTCGGTGTAATGCAAATCTGGATAAACGGGAGTTGCTGGGTGTTGGATCGTCGACTTCATTTGAAAGGTGGGAGGTAATTGGTTGGCACAGGTGAGTCGTGATTAGCTGAGGTTTCCCAGTAGTAGTAGTAGGTCGGAAATATTTTGCCTTTACAACGGCACTTTCCTAGGTTTTATGATTTTATAACTACCGAATTACAATTTCAATTTGTGTCAATTTGTGTCGTGCTCATATTTCCTTTAATATATCACTGATTTTATTTACGCTTCTTTTCCCTTTTTCTCCAACAGTTGTAAATCACATTCTTCGTTTTATTGATTTTTTCTTCCTCAAAGAGCAGTTCTCCTATCAGCTTGTCTTCATCTTCGATGTACGGCCTCTGAAATAGTGGTTCTCCTTTTCTTTCTTCCTCGAATTCTGTACACCATAATATGAAGTGTTTCAGGTCTTCCACTGTTGCTCCGCACAAATCACATGCTGTGTCTCCTCCATGGTGTCTGTTCCTGTCTTTTAGTGGTAGGTTGTTTGTTCTGCATTTAAAGAAGATTATTGATGACGGTCGGTTGTCGTAAAGCTGGTCTTCACCTTTAATATTCTGCTTCCATTTTCTGTAGATTTCAAGACTTGACTTTTCAGCTAGTTCTTCCTTCCACAGTCTGCTATCCCAGGTCTTTATTTTTCTTTTTAATTCTTCTTTGGTCATAGTCTTAATATGGTTGTAGTTTCCTATGATATTTATGTTTTCCTTGATGGTTTCGATCCAGTAGTCCTTCTTGAATGTCTTCCTTTCCCGCAGTACTCTTCTTAGAAGCTCACGTCCTTCATCCTTTTCACTTTCTATATAGTGTAGGTATTGTAACTGTCTTCCTATGATTCTTTTTTCCATGGACGAAGCACCGATTTCTCCCCTCAGCGCTGCAACCTGAGCATACCTTGGGGCACCAAGAATCTGTCTAAATACTGAGTTTTCAATTCTCTGTAGTTTCTGGATTTCGCTTTTTGTGTAGCCAAGGATGCTCGAGCCGTACAGTATCGATGGTAGTGCTATACTCTTCCAGAAGGTCTTTCCAATCAGTAGTTTGTTGCAGCTCTGGGAGATTACTGGGTAGGTCAGGTTTGCTAATTTCTTTGCTTTTTCTAATGATATACCCTTTTGCTTTTTAAAACAGTTCCGCTTATCAGTTACTGTTATTCCTAAATATTTTATTTCATTAGTGACTGCTATGTTGTTTATCTCTACTGGTTTTTCTCTCATGTTATATATCAGTGTATGGCTTTTGTTCTTGTTGATGCTCAGGCCACAATCTTGTCCAATGTTGGTAATGAGGTCAATCATAGCGTGTGCTTGCTGTAGAGACTGAGCCAAAAGTAATCCATCATCAGCAAAGAAGAGGGCATTTAAGGTGAAGAGGTCATCTTGATACCCGTCAGCCTCTGATTCAAGTTTTGTAATTATATCGTATGTGACAATCTTGAACAGGGTTGTTGACCCTGTACATCCTTGACGAATACCACTGGTTATTTCAATGTTCAGGGTTGAATTTTCGCCATACTTTATTTGTGTAGTATCTCCTGTGTATATGTTCGCCAGTGTGTCTGACTTTGGGGTGGATTTTGTATTTCATTAGTACTTCTATTAATTTGCCTCTCTTTACCGAATCGAATGCCTTTGCAAAATCTATAGACACAACTATTAGCGGCTTCTTATTTAGGAAACTCTTCTCCACACAGTATTTTAGCAAGAATAAGTTGTTTTCTATCCTGCCTCCATCAGTAAAACCACTTTGAGTTTCCTTGGTTTCACCATTCTGGTTTAGATGTTCCTCAATCTTCTTTTTTATGGCTGTTGTCATAAAGAGCTTGTAAGATATATCAGTTAGTGCTATTGGTCGCAGCTGGTTTGCTTTTGGTTTACTAACTTTTGGTATCATTACTGTTTTTGACAGTTTCCATTCTTCTGGTATGTTACCATCCTCGAGGATTTTGTTAAAGCTATTTGTCAGTTGATCCAGGCAGATGTCACTCTGAACAAAAGCTTTGTAAAGCTCAGGTTTCAACATGTCTGGACCTGTGGATTTGTTATTTTTTAATTTGGAGAGTGCATCTTTGACTTCTTGTCTGGTTATTATGGGGGGCCTCATAGGTATAGTTTTTTTCTCTGTTTTTAGAGCCATACTCATGTGTTCCAGCAAGTCGGTATGGATTTGTATTTCTTGGTTGTCTGGAAGTCCTAAATTTTGGGTTTGTTGGTGTCCTCTTTCCTGTTGATCTTGGGATATGTACTGGGCTTTTGCATTTTCATTCCATGTTTGTGGTACATCATTCATGTGGGCTTTGTACACTCCGTTCCAATATGTTTCAAGTTCTTGTCTCGCTTCATCATTGGTCAGAACTTCCCCTTCTTGACTGAATAGGATTATTTCTTTGTTTTTTCCTTCTTCCTTCTTTCTGAGTTTATTGATATACACCCACATTTTTTTGCTTGTGTTGCCTCCGCTTTTTATTTCCTTTGTTATCTTTTCTTCGTGTTTGTACATCTCTTCTTTTATCTCCTGTTGGACTTGAATTTTCTGATTTTGGTACCTTCGTTGATAGTGTTCACTGTCCTCATCCGAAGTTGCATTCCTTATTAGTCTGTTGAGTCTCTTCCTTTCCTTTATCCCGCTTCGTATGTTGTCGTTTATCCACGGCGGTTCTGTTACTTCTTCATTGCATTTGTTTTTCTTTCTTTTGTACGTAGTTTTTAGTTTCTTGTCTGCAGCCTTTTTTATCTTCCTGTTTAGAACACTAATGTCGGCGGTCTCCTCTCTGTTAAGATCCTCTTCAAGTTCTTCTATGAAGTTTCTTAGCGCCTCTTCGTCTGTCCTGTAATATTCTTGTACTTCCCATTTCTTGCTTTAGAAGTTTTTCATTGGAGTTTTTAGTTTCAGCCTTAGCTCAATTAGATTGTGGTCACTGCAGTCGAATGTCTGTTGTTCTTCATCTATGATCATGTTACAGTATACATCATATATTCTGCTTGAGACTAGCACATAGTCAATCACACTTTTTTGTTCATTTCTGGACCATGTGAACTCTCCTTTGCACTCCAAGTCATCATTTAATAGTATTAGGTCGTACTTTTCCATCCAGTCTATCACCACCATCCCATTCCAGTCTAGTTTCTGGGGGCCTTTGAAACCAATGTGCCCATTGAAATCGCCAAGGATGATAACCGGTTCATCTCCGACTCTCTCCATGTGTTTCTCTATTTCCTTTCTCAGGCCCATATTTTTGTCCTTGTCGTTTACTGAGAAATACACAAGAAATATATTCACATTTAGGTTGTTAATATGACCTTTTACAAAAATGTAGTCTTTTATCACATTGGGAACCTGCAAAAACTCTGTACTTTGATTTGCCACATAGAGCATCATTATTCCACCACCTTTTTTTCCTTGCATATCTCTCATGCTTTCAATGACTTCGATTTTGTCACAAATGCTCACTTTTCTGTACTTTAATTGAGTCTCCGTAAGACATAGTACAGTATTTGTTTCTACAAGCTTTTCAATTTCGGGCATTTTAGTTCTAGTTAGGCCTTGCACATTTAACAGTTTGATTTTATAAACATCAGCTTCATTCCTCACTTGTTTCCTTCCTCCTAGCTTGCCTTGTCAATCTCTCTTCTCCTGCTGGCTCTCACTGCTTGTACCAGTAGCTTCATGAACCCTTGGGCTCAGAGCTGCTGCTTGTTCTTGGTCTTAGTCTTGTTTCTGTGTTTGATTTTGTTGTGGTTTGCTTGCCTGGGTTTGGGGTTGTTGTTCCAGGTTCATCTCCGGCTGCTGTTGCAGTCTTTCTAGGTTTTGTCCTTGGGTTGCATTTCTGTCACCGTTGCTCGAATCCTGGAGTTGTTCTACGGAGCCGTAGTTGGATGTTCCTGTGTTGTTTCTAAAAGCACTATTTACACACTCTTGGCCCTGTGCGGCCCACCTGGACTGTGTGGCCCCCCTGGGACTACATGGCCCACTTCCACTTGTATGGTATCAGGGTGCACCAGTATAGGTTAGGTTATCTAGATTTACAACCTTACCTTTTTTGATGGCCCACCTGCCTCCTTTCTTCTTCTTTTCTTCTAGGAGGTCCCTTAGACGTTTGTTGTCCTCCTGCTCCGCTTTTGTGAGGTCTGGGGAGAGCCCAATTTTCCTCACTACTTCACTTTGATAATTTTTTAGATTCCTCCCTTGTGATACAATGTGCCACTTTGTTTTGTCATCCCCCAACTTGACCATGGTAGGCCTATTCCTACTTTGCGTTTTCTTTCCTAATCTAACAATTTTGTCAATGTGGAAATTCTCCACCTTTAATTTTTGAATGAAGAAATGCTCACATGCTGCTCTATCATCCTTTTCCCTGTCACTTCCTTCCTCCTTTACAGATTCTGGCACATTGAATAGGATTAGGTTATTCTTCTTCTTTTCCTTTTCTTCTTTTTCTTTCAGTTTCTCCACTACTTTTTCTGCCATTTGTTCCACCATATTCCACTTTCTGTCCTCAAACTTTGAATCACTTCCTTGCACTTTTCCTTCTAACCACTCAATATGCTTCTTCAGGACCTCCACTTCCTTTTTCATCTTCTCCCTTTCCTCCTTTAGTCTTTTTACCTCTTGCTGGTTTCTCATTACATTCGCCCTGCATTTCGTGCATAACCAAGGTGTTTTATCAGCATTTAGTGCCTTGTACATAGCTAGGCTTACCCGATCGCATCCTGCATGGTATTACTTCTCACACATATCACATTCGACGCCGTTGTCGTTTTGTCTTACGCTAAAGCTGCATCCCCCGCACGAGACGCCATTCGTTTCCTGCCTGTCTTTCTCACAACCTTCGCATCTTTCATTCTCATTTAGGATTGCAAATCTTCCACACTCTATGCACTTCCTTTTCCTGTGGTCTTTTGATCGTAAATCACTCCTACTCATCTTGTTTTCCTAATTTGAGCACTACACTACTACACAACGACACGCTGGTTTGTTTACTTTCGTAGCACTGTTTCTCGAACTGTGTGGTTGATGATTCAGATCATGTGGTAAATTGGCTGACTGATATATTCTGGTTGGGTTAATAAGGGGTGACTCATCTATTTTGTTTGACCTTTCCTGCTGCTTCTTGTTCTTCTTCTTTTGTTGTGGCAGGTGAAGACTGGCTATCCTACAAGTTGTTCCTTCCGGGTTTGCTTGGAGGCCCGTCATTTAAATAAGGATAGGCAGATAAATAGGTACACATAGCTTGATAAATGAATTCACCAGAAGATAAAACCAAATTGGCAGATGAAAACAGTGAAATAGCTTGATAGATCAATTGACCAAAAAATATAAACAAATTGGCATATAAAAAATAGTGAAATAGCTGGATAGATAGATTGACCAGATGATAAAAAACAAATCGATAGAGAACAACAGTGAAATAGCTAGATAGATGAATTAGCCAGAAGACATAACACCAAACAAATATATAGGGAAAAACAGTGGCATAGCTTGATAGATGAAATAGCTAGAAGATATAATAACAAATCGATCGAGAACAGCAGTGAAATAGCTTGATAGATGAATTAACCAGAAGATAAAACCAAATTGGCAGATGAAAACAGTGAACTAGGTTGATAGATGAATTAACCAAAAGATATAACACAAATTGGCATGTCAAAATAGTGAAATAGCTTGATAGGTATACTGAGCAAAATATATAATACCAAAGTGATGGAGAACAACAGTGCAATAGTTTGACGGATGAATTAGCCAGAAGATAATAACACACAAAATGGACAGAAGTACAGTGATATAACTTGATAGATGCATTCAGGAGGGATGGGCGTAATTTGTCCACATGTATATATATATTTGTATAATTGTGTTAGCTTCCTCTCTAGACCTTCATCAGGCTTAGAAAAAACACTATCCCAAGACCCTACTTAAAGATAAATTTGTAAATTTTTCGATAGAAAATTTTTCCTATATATTACAGGCTTGCTATCACTCGCCAGGAAAAAGTCGACACCTAAATAACACGAAAAGTCTTAATATTGACAAAGAAATGGGCCGAAAGGTCTTAAAATCGCCAAACTAATGAGCCGAATGTCATAACATTTGAAAACTAATGAGACTAAACATGAGGAAGAAGGGGAACCAGAAAACCGATCCATCTCCCCTTAACCGGAGAGACAGATAGACACATTTAGCCATAACTAGTTGATACATGAAATAATCCAAAAAATACAAACAAATCGCAAGATCAAAACAGTAGCGGGCTTGGCAAGACGTGTTGAGTAAAGCCCTAATTCTTGATACCGTGGAGGAGCAAATTGCCTGGACGAACGAGCCTTTTTCACGGTCAGTTGCTCCCTCTTTATAGCCCCTTGTATCACTGTCACGGCCACACGCCAGCTCTCGTTTGTCTCATACGGATTTGCAGCCGATTTGCGGGAGGAAAGGAGGGGGGAGGGGGGGGGGGGGAGGATGTACGGTCACTCATAAACATCCGAGGACCTCACCTATTTCTAATTATGGAAGTATATCAGACTCGGGAAACGATAATTGCCGGAAAAAGCGTTCGTGTGACTGGCTTAAACGGCGACGCACCAATTTGAATCAGTATCGAACACAAACGAGACGATACATTATTATAGCCCAGATGCTTCAGAACTTCGCTTAAAGGTTCAAATAATCGAGCTAGTGTAACATTATATTGTAAATCGTAGGCTTGTGCAGCATTCTTTAACTGTCTTCGTGACGCAATGCTTAAGTGTGATGATTTTAGGTGTGAGCGTTCTGGTTAGTTTCATTAATCGAGTTAATATTAGGAGTAAAATTGGTTGGTGGAGAGCACATAATAATACAGTATATACCCATGATGGTTAACATTATATTCATCATGCATATATACAAAGATATATACAGTCAGTGGGTAAATTGATGGTGATATACATTGCTATCCTAATATTAGACGGGGGTTTATTACTAACAGTATAAATGTATAACGGTACACTATTAGGGACACTTGAATTACCGTTTGCATATCTCTTATAAACCCATTATTGTTTACAGTGGCGGAAAGAGAGAGAGAGAGAGAGTAAAGAAAATAAACTAACATGAGAGAAATAAGAAGAAGAAATAAGAGAAGAGGAAAAAAAGGATAGGGAAAAGGCTGCAAAATGTCACAAGAAGAGTGGCCTTTTAAACGTGGACAAAATTAGAAAATTGAAATTATGATAACAATAATAATAATAATAATAATACAAATAGTAAATAAATAAATAATAAAACAGAGAGAATAACTACAACATCCAAGCAAAAACAACTTGTAGGGGGATCAACAATTAAATGGCTTACTTACACCTCAAAGCGTCACATGTAAGCCCCTTCTATGAATAAATGTGGAGACTAGAAAGAAGGAAAGGCTTAAATGAAGAAGAGAATGGGTGAAGACAGTATGAAAGTAGACTAAAATACAAACATATATTGAAAAGGAAGGAGAGGGCAAAACAATAAGAGCACAAAAGAGAGAGCAGTTGGAGAGACAGAACAGATAGAGACAGACAAACAACAATTACAGCAACTACAACCCCTCACAACAAACATCCTGGAGACGGGACAACAACAAGATGGATGACAACCGCCTCACAGCTTCATATCCACAACCAGTTATCATTATTAAGGACAACTCTAACTTATCTCTGTAACTCTTAATTTGCAAGCCCAGAAACCCACACCCACACATATATATATATATATATATATATATATATATATATATATATATATATATATATATATATATATATATATATATATATATATATATATATATATATATATACTGTATATAGGTTATATATATATATACTCAATGCATAATCCTTTTTTAAGCTCCTCTCATCCCTCCAGTGGCCTTCTCTTTCTACCGTCTCTGGTCCCCGCCACCCCCCCCACCCCCACCCCCCATCAGCAGTGTATGGATTAAATAGAATAGGGTCGTTCATCACCCACGCCCGACACCGTCACAGCAGGGGCCACCCACCCACGTTGTCCACATACATGCCCACACACATTACTTAACCCTCTCCGACATGTGACGCAATGTTGAGCCTATTAGGGATATTTTAAAGCCTTTGTTCCCATCAGGGGTATTTAGAAACCTTTTGTTTAGTTACTTCACCCTCTGCAGTTGTCTTTGAGTTAGCTGTGGGCAGAAAACTAATTTTTAAGAGGTAATTATAAGAGTGAGAGAACTCTATTTCTTATTACTAATCTGGCAACCTCTGCGTCATATGAGCATGAAAAGGTTAACGGGGGTCACCCGCTCTTTTTTTAATCGTTCTCTCCTTTTCTCTCTTTCCCTGGCTTGTATCCATTCGGCCCCATTCACCCAACTGTTTTAAGACGTTTATCCCCATCCAGGTGTCGATTTCTTCCTGGCGAGCGCAAGCGAGCCAGCATTGTATGGAGAAATCCAGCTTCGCCGGAGAAATTTTTCTGTCAAACATTTTACAAATTTAGCTTGCTGTCAAAACAAAAATATATATATGCTGGCTCGCTACCGCTCGCCAGGAAAATATTGACACCGTGATGGGGGTAAACGTCTTAAAACAGTAGGCTGAATGGGGCCGAATGGATAAAAGCCAAAGAGAGAGGGAGAAAAAGAGAAAAAAAGCGAGGTGGGCTCCCTTAAAGCCATATACAATTCATTTGCGGGCGGGTGTTCACTTACTCAGGCGTGCATAATATACTTAAGGGGAGGCAGACCGTTTTTTTGGTCTATTAATTCAAGTATTCGTATATGTTTATAGTTTCCTCCCTAGACCTCCATCAAGCTTAGAAAAACACCCCCTAGACCCACTTTTAAGATAAATTTCCCGGCCGAAGGCCCGTTCCTCCTAATATTACAGGCTCGCTTTCGCTCGCCAGGAAATAATCGACACCTAAATGGCACGAAAGGTCTTAAAATTTACAACGAAATGGGGCGAAAGGTGTTAAAATCGCCAAACTAATGGGCGGAACGTCAGAAAAACTGAAAACTATTGGGGATAAGCATGAGGAAGAAGGGGGTCCAGACAAACGGTCTTCCTCCCCTTAATTTGCCCAGTAATTATCTTTGCTAAACGAAGACTTGGGAGGTTATGTGATCTTTGTCTTTGTCTGACTGATTGAAACCATGGTTTCTCAATAAAAAAACTGGTGGGCTGATTTGGATAAATTTTCATTAATATCTATAGTTAACAAATAGAAAGATGCGAACGATTATGTGGGTAACCAAAATGCGACAGGTTGATTTTGGTTGCCACATGGGTGATTACATACCCCCAGAAAGTATAGGATGTGGGCAGTGAGCCAAGTGGAACCCAGAGGTGGCGCATCCACACCTAATATCCACAGCCAGGAAAGATTTAGACAAACTTCACCCTCAGGTAGCTGGAATCGAACCCACACTATCTGAATGGAGTTACTGAGCGCTCGGCCACTGTGACAACATACCTCTTTATCTGGTCTCATTACCCATAACTATATTTTCTTCCAAGCATACGAGTATACTGCAAGCTTTCCGGTTTGTCAGTCAGCCAGTCAGTTAGTAGCCAACCCCTACTCCCACAAGGGGTATGGAGGATCAGCAAGAGACAAGAGAAAGGAAATAAAGGTGACAGGAGAAAAACACATATAACAGTTTGCCCACAAAAACACAAATAACAGTTTGCCCATAAAAACACATATAACAGTTTGCCCACAAAAACACATATAACAGTATGCCCACAAAAACACATATAACAGTATGCCCATAAAAAAACACATATAACAGTATGCCCACAAAAACACATATAACAGTATGCCCATAAAAACACATATAACAGTATGCCCACAAAAACACATATAACAGTTTGCCCATAAAAACACATATAACAGTATGCCCACAAAAACACATATAACAGTATGCCCATAAAAACACATATAACAGTTTGCCCACAAAAACACATATAACAGTATGCCCATAAAAACACATATAACTGTATGCCCACAAAAACACATATAACAATTTGCCCATAAAAACACATATAACAGTTTGCCCATAAAAACACATATAACAGTTTGCCCATAAAAACACATATAACAGTTTGCCCATAAAAACACATATAACAGTATGCCCACAAAAAGCAAGCACACAAGCATTCAGAAACATCCGGTTTGTCATAAGCTTATTTTGTTTTTTTTCCAGCATAATTTTTTCACTCATTTACTTAATAAGCTTACATTCACATTAGCTTTACACTACTCTCTTCCAGCAAATATGTATAAAACAAAGCACCAACATTAATAATAGGATACATTTACATATATAATTATATTTACCTAAGCACACTTTCACCTACAGACACTCCTTTATAATTATTCGGCTCCGGACAACGAATTAAAGGTCATCGCCAAAAGCAGTAGACTTGATTTTTTTTTTTTTTTTTTTTTTTATGACACCAATATATAATTACTTATCTCCAAAAGTCTAGGAAGATTGAGGATGGATAGCATGGGAAGAGTCTCGCTTTATATTTGTATCTCCGCCAACGATGTTGGACGGAATTTAAAATTTTACCTCCGTTTGTCTGTTTGACTGTAAATAAGATTTCTCCAAATTTTTGTAATCGATGTTCACGAAATTTGGTGGGCAGATAGGATATGCGCCAAAGAAACCGTGATTCATTTATGAGGTGATCAGGAGAGCGCATACCTCTGCCAGCGTAGGCGGAAAACACGAGAGTTTGATATTTCCATGACTATAGACTAGCAGCCATAGTATCAAACATTACCAAAGTGATTACCTACACCTTCATAAGCGAAATTAGTAAAAATAAATATTTATCTTTTTGAAAATGAATGTATCTTATGTCCTTCATAACAAATTAGCACAGTGATATTATTGCATTCTTAACACAGGACAATTAGATAACAAACTGTACCGGACCCTACTATATGGTCATACTGTACCGGACCCTACTATATGGTCATACTGTACCGGACCCTACTATATGGTCATACTGTACCGGACCCTACTATATGGTCATACTGTACCGGACCCTACTATATGGTCATACTGTACCGGACCCTACTATATGGTCATACTAAAACACCATTACTATGTATGTTAGTAATCTTTTATAACCACCCTACAGCGAATTAAGGGGACAGTGGCTGTCTGTTTGGTCTATTAATTAATTTATTCATATATTTTGTTTAGTTTCCTTGCTAGACTTCCATCAAGCTTAGAAAAACACCCTCTAGACCCCCCTTCAAGATAGATTTGTACATTTCTCGGGAGAAAAATGTCCCGGCCAAAGGCCGATTCCTCCTATGATTACAGGCTCGCTATCGCTCGCCAGGAAAAAATCGACACCTAAATGGCACGAAGGGTCCTAATATTAACAAAGAAATGGGATGAAAGGTCTTAAAATCCCCAAACTAATGGAACCAACGTCTAAAAAATTCAAAAACTAGTGGGGCTTAACTTTAGGGAGAAGGGGGTCCAGAAAAACGGTCTGTCTCCCCTTAAGACTACGATACTTTACCTACAATACTAGCTAGTTTCGCACTTCGAGTCTTCATATTATATTGTTATTCCATACACTCAACAGGCTCATATAATTATCATGCTTACACTTTAATTCGTAATATTATCTATACCTATGCATATTCTTGTGTAGGTAATACATACTATTAATACGTAAGTAAGGGAGCTCAGACGGTATTGTGCAGCATAATTTGCTGGTTCGGCTCAATGGTTTAAGGAGGGGGTTTAGTTTGCTCTCTAAACCTCTATCGAACTTAAACAAACACCCACAAGACCCCCCTTCGGTATAAATTTGTAAATTTTTTGGTATAAAAATGTCCCGGCCGAAGGCCTATTTGTATTTAAATACAGGCTCGCTATCGCTTGCCAGGAAAAAAATCGAAAGCTAAATATCACGGAAGGTCTTAATATTGGCAAATAAATGGGGCAAAAGTTCTGAAAATCACCAGACTAACAGAAATAACGTCTTAAAACCTCAATACTAATATGCTAAACTATCTCTCTCTGCATATATATATATATATATATATATATATATATATATATACTTAAATGTCTACACAATATATGTCTGTCGTTTGCCTGTCTATCTTTGGTTGGCTATCTTTCTTCATCTGTCAGTCTACCAATGTTTACCACTGCATGGTAATAACACCATGAAGATTATGACGCAATTTGACCTCATATATCAGCTATCATTAGACAATTTGACCTCATATATCAGCTATCATTAGACAATTTGACACAATTTAGGCAGGATATGTTGGAATTATACAGGTAGAGACTATCTCAAATCTCAATTAACTCTCTGGCTTCCACATACCGTTTCCAACCTGAGTAAAATCGTCTGAATATAGCGAAAAAAAAATATATATGCATAATCGGATCTTGAAAGGGCTTAGGGTTAACGTTGTACTTAATGTACTGTATGTATGATCTGCTTTCCATCCACCCCTTCTTCCGCCCCCTTCCTCCCTCCCTCCCCCCCCCCCCCCCCCCCCACCCCTCTTCTCTTCATCACCAAAACCCACGCAACCATTAACAAGCCTACACTCCGCACCTCCACCCAGACTCACGCCCACACACACACGCCCACACACACACACCCACACACACACACACACATAACTTTCTCCTAATCCCACACTCCCCTATTTTTTCCTTGCCTCAGAGTATCATTAAGGGAGCCCACCTCGCTTTTGTTTTTCTTTCTCTCCCTCTCTCTTTGGCTTGTATCCATTCGGCCCCATTCAGCCTACTGTTTTAAGACGTTTGCCCCCATCCAGGTGTCAATATTTTCCTGGCGAGCGGTAGCGAGCCAGCATATATATATTTGTTTTGACAGCAAGCTAAATTTTTAAATTTTTCGATAGAAAAATTTCTCCGGCGAAGCCGGATTTCTCCATACAATACTGGCTTGCTATCGCTCGCCAGGAAGAACTCGACACCTGGATGGGGATAAACGTCTTAAAACAGTTGGCTGAATGGGGCCGAATGGATACAAGCCAGGGAAAGAGAGAATAGGAGAGAAAGATAACAAAAAACCAGTGACCCCCCGTAACGCTGACACCATCACCCACGCATTAATTATAAAGTACTGACACCCTTTTAGCGAAGCCACAAACGCGGGTCAATGAATCGTATGAGTTGTTATTGTTCTGTTTATGTACTATATGTCTGCATCGATGAGGAATGTTTTCAAAAGCATAACATTAGATATTTGTTGTAGTTCTTATTTTTGGATGTGGTGGACATTTGCAGTTATATTCTTGGAGGTGACAATGGTCAAAAGATGTTTACATAAATAGAATAACAAATCTCTCTCTATCTCTCTCACACACACACACTCTCTCTCTCTATCTCTCTCTCTCTCTCACACTCTCTATCTCTCTCTCTCTCTCGAAGTAAATATATATATATATATATATATATAATTATATATCTATATAATAATTTCGATTGTCTGTCTGTCTGTCTGTTCTTTATAGGCGGCCGCATTTTTTTAAGCTAGAGCGTTCATACTTGGTATGCATAGTAAGGGGGTCCCTAGGCAGGTTTTAGTGAAAAAATAGAATTCCCCAGGGTGAAAGGGACGGAGAAAATGGGCGCGAAATCGGAAAAAGGCCCGTTTGGGGCAGAAGGAGGCCTCCGATCGAAAAGGTGTATGGAACGAAAGTTGTTCGCAGCCCCCAAAATGGGGGTACGGATGAGGTCAGATCCAAAATCGGAGGTCATTTAGCGGCCGAAATCGAGGTCGCCGTTTAATGAGGAACAGGGAGGTCGAGGCCGGTGTGGTAGTAGTGATTGATGATGGTGATTATGGTAGTAGTAGTGGTGGTAGTAGTGATGGTGATTATGGTGATTACCCGGGCAACGCAGGGTACCCCTGCTAGTATATATATATTTTGATTTTTTTTTTTTTTTTCTATATTCCAACTACTCCCTCTCGGGCATAGGCTGAGAGCCTGTACATTCCACCGCTCAACACGGTGAAGCCCGTGAGGTCTTGTTCCAGCCTGGGGAGTGAGACATGTGAAGCATCCATCATGGCTCGAAGCAGCTCCATCTCTGAAGCGGCTGGTTGCTTCGCTCAAGTGCTTCACCGTCTCACCCTCCAGACTCAAACCCTCACTCTCAGAACGCCACCTATTGAGCAGTGAACTTACTAGGCATTGTCCCCCTGTAACATATTTTGAATATGGGAATATTCATACAGTGTTATTTAATCAGGGAACAATGAGGGTATGTTTTTGGCATTTCGGTGGGCTTTGTGGTAATGCACTGATACTAGGTACTGTACAGCACAAATTCAATCCCAATAATATCTTCCCATTGACATATCAGGATTTGAACCCGGGTCCATTGGATTACCAATCCAGTGGCATGACCACTCCACCACACCTCCACCACACTTGGAACCCATTTGTTGAAATATATACATACTGACAACTCTTTGCTTTCACTGCACGCACATACACAAGTAGAAACTTCACACAAAAACATACGAGCGCTTTTCCCCCAACATTTATCCTCAACATTGGTCTGAACACTTTTTGGCTGGCTTTTTAAATGATTATGTTGCTTAAATTAATCTATCATCAGTCTAGTTTCCGATACCAGTACAAATTATCCCAGGAATATTGCCGGAAAAATGTAAATCTTCGAATGTTGACCATAAAAGTGTTCGTGTCGACAGCCCCATTATACACACAAATATATATACGCAAATCCCCTCTTACTCACAAGAACAGATATATGCACAATATTCCACACTCACACGCCCCAAAACAGTTACGATTATTAATTCTGATACATTTTGAAACCTACAAACATATATAGGAACCTCCAAAATACAAATATCTGGTAACGTATTCATAGGAAGCTTCAATTAAATCCGAAACAGCTTCGATATTACATGTATGAGCATCATTGACCGCAACACGACATGTCCACACACCCACATCAACATGATCACACATGTACAGTATATATATATATATATATATATATATATATATATATATATATATATATATATATATATATATACTCTATTGTGTTTACTGTTAAAGTTATGTTGAAGGTGGATAGTTAGTTAGTTAGTTGAAATAGGATTTCAGAGGCTATCAACCCTTTCAGATTATGAAGCCAGCACACTGTAAGTCAAGATTAGCGTCAGAACCGGAGCCCCTTTTCGAGAACCCAAGTCCCTTGGTGGATAGATACTATACACACACACTTATTTATACTATACTGCACATGGGCACTTGCTTAATATTTGCAAACAAATATATACATTGTTATATTTTCACCAATAAAATCTTGGTAACTTTAACATCCATCAGTGTTTTGTCAAACAATACTAGCAACGCTCGGTATGCTTCATTAGTTGTATAGTCCAGTTATTATATAAACAGCCCGGATATCGAGAATCCTAACCACTGTTACTGAAAAATGGCTGGTGCAAATGGGCTGTAAATTCTCACATCTATTCCCTGACTGACTCTTCCCGAAAGGTAGGAAGTTCAGCTCGATTACTATCATAATTTTTTAGTTACAGAGGTTAGTGGTTAAGATGTTTGTCCTAATTATAATGAACAGACTTTAGGTAACTCCCAAAACACAGTTGAGGTATGCCAATTCCAGAGAGAATAATAATAAATATATAATACGATTTATAATATAATAATAAGTATGATAAATATATAATCGAGTTGGTACTTAGCTGGCTTGTCAAAAACAAATCCTAGATGTCGCATTATAATATACGTGGTTTGTGTTGCCAGTACCAGGCAAAATAAAACTATAATATCTTTAATTTCATATATTTAGACATTCGATATGTGATATTCAATATACGCTGTAGAAATGATTGAGTATTTGAGGGATTGATACACTGATTAACTGAATGAATGTTTGACTGAATAAAGGAATAACAATTGGCATTGATTTATTTCTTAAATGACTTATTGGTTCATTAGTTGATTGTCTGTCTGTTGCTTAAGCTAGTTATATAATTGATTAATTTCCTCTTATAACGTCTATGTATACTCTTCGGAAAATGGTAAATTAAATATATACGCTCAGTTTGTCTATGTACATTACTCTGATTTGACTCATTCTATAAAGCAGCTATTACTAATCACCCACTTCAACTGTATATTTCCACCGTTCAAGTAGCCAGCCATCCACCCCACCATCCATTCATCCACTTCTGACACCAACTGTACTGTATATCTCGTCCGTTCAAGTAGCTATTCAACCATCCACTTCTGACACCAACTGTATATCTCCACTGTTCAAGTAGCTAACCATCCATTTATCCACTTCTGACACCAACTGTACAGGGTGGTGCAGATTTCGGTTACCCAGTTGACTTAAGGGGGGTTTTCTGGACCCCCTTCTCTCTCTATGCTTAGCCAAATTAGTTTTGAGTTTGCAAGACAGTCCCCATGAGTTTGGCGATTTTAAGACGTTTCGTGCCATTTAGGTGTTTATTTTTTTCCTGGCGAGCGATAGCGAGCCTTGAGTATAGAAGGTACCGGCCTTCGGCCGGGTCATTTTTCTACAGAAAAAGTAGAAAAATGCACACATATATATCGAAAGGGGATCATGGGAGTATATTTTTAAACTTGGAGGAGGTATAGGGAAGATATTGAAAAAAAAATACAAGAATGAATTAATTAAAATCTCCCCTCATGGAAGGCCTAGACTGGGTAACCGAATTCGGCGCAACCCTGTACATCTCCACCGTTCAAGTAGCCATCCCACTATTCATTCATCCACTTCTGACACCAACTGTACTGTATATCTCGTCTGTTCAAGTAGCTATTCAACCATCCACTTCTGACACCAACTGTACAGCTACCCCGTTCTAGTACCCAGCCATCCATCCCACCATCCATTCATCCACTTCTGACACCACCTGTATTGTATATCTCGTGCGTTCAAGTAGCTAACCTTCCATCCACTTCTGACACCAACTATACATCTCCCCCGTTCTAGTAGCCAGCCATCCATCCCACCATCCATTCATCCACTTCTATCCCCATCTGCGGCCCCATGCATCACCCGGAGCTATATCTATCCATCCATCTATCCCGGAGTCCATCCATCCACCGTGCGTCCCTCTGGTTGACAAGGGGTCCGGAGAGCGGGGGGATTGTGTACATCTTAGTTCTGATCCATAAAGGCTTCCGGAGAGCGAGGGGATTTTGTACACCTTAGTTCTGATCCATAAAGGCTTCCGGAGAGCGAGGGGATTTTATATACCCTAGTTCTGATCCATAAAGCCTTATGATTGACTGTCTACATACATTTAATTGGGGAAAATGAAGGCACCAATCGAACAGTGCAATACCAAGGGGACACCACATAGGCATATGCCAAGGAATTGCTGGAACTCCTGTTTCATGTGCCTGGCTTCTCTCACTGTTTCTGGTGTGCCTCTTACAGAGAGAGTATTCCAGCTAACTCCCACAAACACTTCCTCCTCCTATTAATTTCACTACTCTTTACGAGTACACCACACTTCCTTCCCACACACCTAAATTACCTTTAATGTACCACGATTTTGGCTCTCTGTCACTTTTTCAACCTTGGGGGGAACGCTCATTTCAGGCAGCTTTGTTTTTCGTTTCTTTCATAGGCTACATCGAAAAAATATATATAGTACAGCTCCGATGTTCTTTACCTTAATTAACCTCTTCAGGATACGATGACGCGTGTCTTCACTATATTCTGGCTATTAGTAGATTTTTTTCTTCAGATTAGGAAGTACTTGTGGGAGCTAGCGAGTTAAGTGAGTTACACATTATCCCTTTGATTCCCTGAGGTCCTTCTGTCTGACAAGGTACCCGGAGAGCGAGATAGTTTTATGCAACTTAGTTCTGGCCCAAGGCTTCTGATTGACTCTCTACATACAGACATACAGTACTGCTTTGATGCTCTATAGTTTCGATAAAAATAAACTAAGAGAAGTTGACAGCATTAATACAAACACCATTTGAGGAGAAATATTGTATTGACATTTCGCACTATAATGAAGTTATATCCAAAATGTTGTCAATAAAGTGTTCCTCCTCATATGGTGTTTACAAAAATGATATATTTCCCTCTCAGACACAGTGATCGTAAATGTTCAAAGCTATCTCGGAATGAAGCACAACTTGTTTATAGTTTTCCTAGTACCTGTATATTCGGGAGTTCATTTAAGGGGGTAATGCTTGTTTTTGGTATATATACAGTATATATATATATATATATATATATATATATATATATATATACTGTATATATACAGTATATATGTAGATATATATATATATATATATATATATATATATATATATATATATATATATACAGTATATATACAATTATACATTTAGCTTTGACTTTCCTCGTTAGACATCCATCAAACTTAAACAAATACCCCCTAGACCGCCTTTCAAGATAAATATCCCGGCCGAAGGCCGATTCCTTCTAAAATGTCAGGCTCGCTATCGCCCGCCAAGAAACAAAATCGACACATAATTGACACAAAAGGTCTTAATATTTACAACGCAATGAGGCAAAAGGTCTCGAAATCACCAAACTAAAGAAACGAACGTCTCAAAACTAATATGCTAAACATGAGGGAGTCGGGGGTCCAGACAAAGCGACTACCTCCCCCATAATGCAGTCAGGGGAGTTAAAATATCCATGATTTGTGTTCAAGAGTGTGCCAGCCAATAGTGATGCTAGTCTTTTTGCCATTGGTTCAAGCTCCAAGTGTCAAGACATTGTGACTCTAACGCATCATGAATATAGCTCTCAATCACTCCTTCAATTACAGGAAGCTTTCCCTTTTGTCTCCTTTCAACATATAGGAACAAAACAAAAATAGGTCTGCAGGCAATTGTCTGACTGTTAATAAAAGAATATCGGCAGGAGATTATACCACTGTTGGGAAGGGGGTTGCATAAAATAGCCGCATGATCGGGCTATCCGTGCACATCACTTCTGCCAATCCATTTGTCTCTCTATCAGTTACCCTGCCTCAGACCATCTACCGTGCAGGCCTTTCACCTCCTTTGGGCTTGGCATTCTTCTTCTTCTTATGTCTTGTAAAGTTCGGCTGTGACTATTTTATCTGTACACTTACAGTATGTTTACATTTGGTTTATATACATTTGTCTATATTGGTGGGAGGTTTCCTTATTTGGTTCTAGTCTTATGCTAAGTTTGTATATTTTTGTTGTTGTTCCTGTTAGCTCTCTCTATTTAGGCTATTATAGTCAATTAATATCGTTTCACGTGGTAGAAGTGCCTACCCCATCGAGATAAATGTTTACATATTTCGGTAGAAATATGTCCCGGCTAAAAGCTGGTTCCTCCTAATTTACAGGCTCGCTATCGCTCGCCAGGCAAAAAATCGACACGTAAATGGCAAGCAGGGGAATAATATTGGCAAAGAAATGGGGCGTAAGGTCATACAATATCCAAGCTAATGGGGTGTATGTCTTATAATTTCAAAACTAATGTGGCTAAGCACTAGAGAGAAGGGGGCCCAGGAAACTAATGTGGCTATGCACTAGAGAGAAGGGGGCCCAGGAAACTAATGTGGCTATGCACTAGAGAGAAGGGGGCCCAGGAAACTAATGTGGCTATGCACTAGAGAGAAGGGGGCCCAGGAAACTAATGTGGCTATGCACTAGAGAGAAGGGGGCCCAGGAAACTAATGTGGCTATGCACTAGAGAGAAGGGGGCCCAGGAAACTAATGTGGCTAAGCACTAGAGAGAAGGGGGCCCAGGAAACTAATGTGGCTATGCACTAGAGAGAAGGGGGCCCAGGAAACTAATGTGGCTATGCACTAGAGAGAAGGGGGCCCAGGAAACTAATGTGGCTATGCACTAGAGAGAAGGGGGCCCAGGAAACTAATGTGGCTATGCACTAGAGAGAAGGGGGCCCAGGAAACTAATGTGGCTATGCACTAGAGAGAAGGGGGCCCAGGAAACTAATGTGGCTATGCACTAGAGAGAAGGGGGCCCAGGAAACTAATGTGGCTATGCACTAGAGAGAAGGGGGCCCAGGAAACTAATGTGGCTATGCACTAGAGAGAAGGGGGCCCAGGAAACTAATGTGGCTATGCACTAGAGAGAAGGGGGCCCAGGAAACTAATGTGGCTATGCACTAGAGAGAAGGGGGCCCAGGAAACTAATGTGGCTATGCACTAGAGAGAAGGGGGCCCAGGAAACTAATGTGGCTATGCACTAGAGAGAAGGGGGCCCAGGAAACTAATGTGGCTATGCACTAGAGAGAAGGGGGCCCAGGAAACTAATGTGGCTATGCACTAGAGAGAAGGGGGCCCAGGAAACTAATGTGGCTATGCACTAGAGAGAAGGGGGCCCAGGAAACTAATGTGGCTATGCACTAGAGAGAAGGGGGCCCAGGAAACTAATGTGGCTATGCACTAGAGAGAAGGGGGCCCAGGAAACTAATGTGGCTATGCACTAGAGAGAAGGGGGCCCAGGAAACTAATGTGGCTATGCACTAGAGAGAAGGGGGCCCAGAAACCTTCCCCTGGCCGGCGAAATTACACTTGGTAACTTCGAAGTACAAAACCTTAATTCGAGCTGATTGACAAACGGGACTGTGGTTGAATAAAATCTTTCAGTTGCAAACATATACACAATCCATATACTGCTACGCAAAGAAAAAAAAAAAAAAAAAAAAAAAAAAAATATATATATATATATATATATATATATATATATATATATATATATATATATATATATATGTTCAGGCCCATTTATACAGTATTTATGCTCAGGCCCATTCCCCATTTTTCCTATTTTTTTATTTGTATTTTCTATTTCATTCTATTTTAATATTTTGTTTTCCTTTTTTCTTGGGGGTGGCCGACTCAAGACAGAGCAAGAACAGGGAAAACACAAAAACAACATAAAACAAGGAACAAACACAGCATAAAACAAATATTCACACACATCTAGGGCATATAATTATACATATATACATATATATATATATATATATATATATATATATATATATAATATTATATATATAATATATATACTGTATATATTATATATATATATACCGGTGTATATATATATACATATATATATATACGGTATATACAGTATATATATATACTGTATATATATATATTTTTAAATAGTTGTATATATCATTCGATATCTATAATATAATCAGTATATATAAATACTAATAAGACAAAACTATTAGAAATAAATATATATTTGCAATATATCTTTAGAATTATACAGTTCTGGTCATAATTAATTGATCTTAGCACAAATGAAAAAAAAAAAATATATCTTCATATTATTATGTTCCCCAATTGTGTTTATATATATTTTGTTTTATTCTTATAGCATAATATTCACATAGACAAATAATAGCTAATGACTACGATGAAGACACCCACCAATAATTAAAAACAAATATACACTGGAGATAAAATACAAAAAATATTACCTGACAGTGCATGATATACAGTATAATGGAAACAATCAGCAGTGCTCATTAAGGGGAGGCAGACAGTTTTTCTGGACCTTCTTCTCCCTAATATTTAGCCCCAGTAGTTTTGATATTATAAGACGTTTGGCCCATTAGTTTGGCGATTTTAACACCTATCGCCTGATTTCGTTGTCAATTTTAAGACCTTTCGTGCCATTTATGTGTCGATTATTTCCTGGCGAGCGGTAGCGAGCCTGCAATTTTAAGAGGAACCGACCTTTGGCCGGGAAATTTTTCTACCGAAAAATGTACAAATTTATCTTGAAGGGGGGTCTAGAGGTGTTTTTCTAAGCTTGATGGAAGTCTAGGGAGGACACTAAAAAGATATATGAATAAATGAATTAATACACCAAACAAACGGCCAGTCTCCCCTTAACCGTCCAAATGTTGCTATATATCACAGTATAAAACTATTCTCTCTATGATGAATTATATTGCCTTGAAACAAATATAAAACGTACATGATAAAGCTGTGAATGAAATATATATAATTTATTTACGATGCCTTCCTGTTGGCTGGCTTCGATCTCGCTTCTAATTTATTGAGTATTTCCTATTCCTAATGTCTCTTGAATTCTATAATGATGTGATAGATTATAGGAGTTAGAGGGAATGCCGAGTTCTTGACAGTATCAATTCATGGATGATCGTTAAGGAATATCCCGGTTTTGCCACGTTAGATTGGCGATTTTTAGGATGTGTGTCCTATTAGTTTAGTTATCATAAGATGTTTCGCCCCATTCAGGTGTCGATATTTACCTGACGAGCGATAGCTAGCCAGCAGTTTGCGAGAACCCGGCCTTTAACTACCGACAAATTTAGCTTCAATAAGGGTCTGAGGAGCCTTTTTTTTTTTTTTTGGCTTGAAGCTGGTTTTTGATAAAGCATTAATAATACAATGGCTTTCTGTTGACTCGCTGCTAATTTAGTGAGTATTTCCTATTCCTAATGTCTCATGAATTTTATAATTGTACGATATATCACATGAGTTAAGGGGAAAGCCGCATTCTTGAGGGCATCATTACGGAAAATCATCACTGTCTTCATAAACATTGATGGCACAACTAAAACAAAAGAAAAGGGAGTTTCTTAAGACAATGTCACACGAGCGCCTTTTCTGTCAATTTTCAATGAGCAAGTTTTTTCTCATACTAGTTATTGGTATTTTCGCATTGGAATCGACAACTAGACTGAATGTATATGATTAAGAAACTGAAATTATGTGTATCTTTACTAAGGAAGATGCCAGACCACAATTGCCTGATAAAATTGCCGAACAAAGCGCTCGTGTGACACCATCTTTATCATATATTTCGTTTCAATTGCGTTTTTACGAGGGCCCTCTTCTGCTTTCACGAGTCCAGGGGTTATGAAGGCCACGCGAGCCTATAAACCCCGTTGTTCAACACGGGTCCTCCATCACAGAATCGTCTTATCATTCGGTAAACCTGTCTCGCATATTAGACGTTCTTCAGTCAACAAAACCTGGACAATTGCCGACATTTTGTGCCCAGAGAAGGTACCACACAAGCGTTATTTCCTCAACTGGCAGTGGTAATTCAGGTATGGCTGTAAATGAGTTCAAAATATTAAATTAAATCAAGAAATATTGACAAATTGAGTATAAAAAGCATTATTTAATCCTTTCTCTACCGGTGATGTCTTCTGAACTTTATTCTACTTATATTTAGACGATGTTGTGAAGTTTGAGAAGGATCTGTGGTAGTATGAATGTTTAAGTGAGATAGTTCGAAGCCTGTTAATTGCTGGAGGCCCTTTTTAAACTGAATAATATCGTCTAATAGCAGCCAGAATAGTTAAAAAGACGTCACCGGTACAGAAGTGGTTAAGGGGAAGTGACCTGAAAAAGCGATCAGCGAAACGTGGTCAATAAAGTG